>QGSO01000287.1:797778-1397244 GCA_011037825.1 Carya cathayensis | reverse complement strand
TATCATTTATTTTTCTCGCACTTGTAATTCCTCTATTTAGGTTAATGTCATTTATTTTCTTGCATCTTTAATTCCTATTATTTAAATTAATGTCATTTATTTTTCTTGTTCTTTTAAATTTCAGTCTATTAATTTCAGCAATTTTAATTTAGTTTCATGCATTTTCATTCCTTACTTTTCATCGCTGCATTCAAATCCGACAAACAAATCTAAAAACATGAATCTAGTCCATGACTAGTAAAATTTCCATCCATTGCACATACCATTTTTTTTTTCTTTGTGAAGTTTTTCACAATTTTTCAACGAGTTTAAATTTTGAGTAAATTTTCCCTGAAGAGACGATCTAGGAATTTATTCCTTATTATTACACGACATCCTCCTACACTTGGGATAGCATTAATGCTACTCATTTTTGAGTGAGTCAGCAGGTAAGAGGCTACCCCACACCGTATAAGGAAAGATTATATCCTATTTTCATCAATTGATTCTAGTACCCCATTTACATAGTGAAAGTTTTTAATCTTATCTTATCATTATAATTTTTTTAAATTCTTACAAAAAATATAATAAATAATTTAATTTTTTAAAATTTTAAAATAATAATAATATTTTATTTAATTTTTAACTTTTATCTAAAATCATCTTATCTCACTATCAAGAACTCTCTTATAAAAACAATTCTCTTGTTGAGCTATGATAAATAACTCAAGCGAAACATTTTACCGAAATTCTATGGTCGGGTTCTTGAGTAATTGATAACATATTCGTACAATGAAATGTCTAGAAAATTATATTTAATTGGAACGTTTTTTTTTTTTTAACCTTTTCTTATGGTACTAGAAGAATTGCAAGACCACCATATTTTGTTACGTCTTATAAATTATGGGAGATTTACATCAAGTCATGAACAACTAATTATAACTGGTTTATATTGAGAGAATCTGTCAATCACTTACTGCTTATGTAAGCTTAGAGCATCCATATTAGTCTATGCATATGCAAAGTCATATTTACATAATATGAGTCTAAATCTATCTACATTAGATTATGCATATTTAAATATTTGCATAGCTATGAACAATACTTTTACATGTTTGAAAATGTACTATTTACTTTTCAAAATATATTTTACTCATTCTTTCTCTCTCCTCCCATTCTCTTTTTACATATTTTACCTTTACATATTTTATTACAGTAATAAAATAAAAATCAGTGGGTTCAGGTACATATATACAATTAGTGATGCATATCAGATTTCCTATTTAGCTTCTGCAGCCAGCGACCTTCTCAAGATTCATTCCAGTTCTAAAGAGTTATTTATAAATTGCAACGTACGTGGATGAAGTCCTTTTTTTTTCCCCCAAAAAATAAACAAATTATGGGCAAAATAAAATAATAAAAACTTAAAAATACAGTAGGAGGGATTAAAAAAAATCCCAATAAATGTTGCATTTTAATAAAATAAGAAAATCAAATTACATAATGCATGGTTCTGATTCTATGATTTTACAACTCGTGGTCTAAAGATGAGGTTGCTTCGAAAGTATGCAGACTCATCAGGCTAAAATTTGGCTAAAAAATTTATTTTTATAAACAAATTTAACTAACTACTAAATATTAAATAACAGACTCAACAAATTTATCACTATTTTATTTAAATCTTGATTTTGAACTTTNAGCGCATATAAATATATATATATATATATATATATATATATATATATATATATATATATATATAATGAATAATTAGGCACTCAAAAAACGGTTAACAAGTCGCCAATATATATATAGAAAAATATTATAGTAATAATGAAAGTGAATGCATACGCATTGCATAGAAAGCATATTTAGTAATAAAATGAAAATCAGTGGGTTCAGGTACATATATACAATTAGTGATGCATATCAGATTTCCTATTTAGGTTCTGCGGCCAGCGACCTTCTCAAGATTCATTCCAGTTCTAAAGAGTTAGTTATAAATTGCAACGTACGTGGATGAAGTCCTTTTTTTTTCCCAAAAAATAAACAAATTATGGGCAAAATAAAATAATAAAAACTTAAAAATACAGTAGGTGGGATAAAAAAAAAATCCCAATAAATGTTGCATTTTAATAAAATAAGAAAATCAAATTACCTAATGCATGGTTCTGATTCTATGATTTTACAACTCGTGGTCTAAAGAAGAGGTTGCTTCGAAAGTAAGCAGACTCCTCGATATCATTTGACTAAAATTTGACTAAAAAATTTATTTTTACAAATTTAACTAACTACTAAATATTAAATAACAGACTCAACAAATTTATCACTATTATATTAAAATATTAATTTTGACATTTTCATTTATTTTAATATTAATTTTTTAATGTTCATATTATTTCAATTGATAAAATTTTCTAACGGCACAATGGTCATGTTTTTTCAATTGTCATGTCTCTAAAATGGATACTTTTTTAGTCTTTATTTTTCAATGGTTATATTTTTAACAGTTATATTTATCCAATAGATATATTTTTTAATGGCTGTATTTCTTCAACATATGCCAACTTCATAATTCACACTCTTTTATATCCCAATAAATTAAAATGCTTAAAATTCTTATACGAAATGGGTTATTATTCCAACAATGAGCATTCCATAAGAACTTCAAACTGAGCGATGAACAATAAATAACATGCCATGACGTGATTTGACGAACAGATCCGGCCACCAATGAACGTGGTGTACTAACAAATAGTTTATTCTGACAATTTAACACTAAAAATGAATATATTCAAGCACCAGCATCTCTTGCTCATATGCACACAGGGAATAGCACGCGAAAGAGAATTTTTTAAGTCAAAATAATATTTTGGTCAGCTGCTGAGATTCATTAGATTTGGCCAGTGAAATTAATGAAAGTTAAATATACTGTAGTTTTGTTAAGTCTATTACAACTCTTTTTTATGCAATCTAATTAAACTTTAACCAAATTTTAATTTTGTTGAGTCTATTATTAATGCTCTAAATGCATGATCAGCTGAAATCATGTACTTCTAGTACTGGAATTATCTATCTCGACTTCTCGAGTCAATCAAAATGAGTCTCCACGGACGGACACCAAAAGACTGATCCTGTCGGGCACAAAAGAGAAAAGAAAAGAATGCTTAAAAATGATAAGGAAACCATAACAAGGTCGATTACTATTAGCAGTGACTAGCATTAAAAAATGGGGTAGAACTTGAGGTGGTCGAGGATGAACGAGTAAGATACTTGCATTGTGTAGATGAAATATCAAGCTAGCTCTTGTTGTTAGTGAAAAATCGATGCTAAAAACTAGGGTAACAAAAAATAAAACAAACAAAAATAAAGAAGTTCTATTTTTTTTTTTTTTTGATAAACAAACGTCACATTTCATAAAATCAAGTCCTTACAAATAACTGCTTATTAAGCCAAACGGCTTGAGAAACAAAAGAAGGACATTCAGTCCATAAAACCAAATCAGAAAAATTACAAGCATTCCTTGGCAAAAGATGAGCCACAGAATTCCCTTGCCTACTAACATGCAGAAATTGCACTTCTTGGAAGCCCTGTAATAAGCTTTTGATAGCCTCAATAAGGAAAGCAAAATCTGTTAAAATAATCTCAAGTGAATTCAATACATTCACAAGGAATAAACAGTCTGTTTCTATCAACAGCTTTGGAATTCCCCAATGAGAAAAAAGCTGTAAACCTCTAAGCACTGCAATGGCTTCAATAAATTCTGGAGATGACACCTTGGCTTCAGGTTTACTATAAGCTGCAATAACATTCCCTTTACAGTCCCGTACCACCACATCAATACCTACCTTGTGAAGATTAAAGAAGTTGGCTCCATCAACATTCATCTTAAAGTAGCCTGGAGGAGGAGAGGACCAACTTAAAACTGTATGCATGTCCTGTCTATGACCTTGAAAAACCTGCAAGACACTCCATTGCCGAGAAGTCAATCTAGTTTCTTGTAAGAATAACACATCGGGATCTTCCTTCGCCAAAAGAGCACGAAGCGTCCGAATACTCCGTGGGTTCCCAAGCCCACGGGGATTCCAGCTGAAGATTTTCATGATGTCCGGCGGGGCTACTCAACAACCTCCGCCGATCTCGCAATAGTTTCCGTCGATCGCTCAACAGCATCCGCCGAACACTCAACAGCCTTCGCCAATTGGTCAACCGCATCCATCGATCGCTCAGAGATATGGGTCCCTGATCCTCCATATTTTTTTCTTCTGTTGATGGCTTCCAGTAGAGCACCAGAAGATTTCCATTTAAGCCCACGAGAAATACTCTTTGAAGAGACACTGCCAACAATAGAAAACCCTAAGGGTTCGATCAGGTTATGAGAGGTAAGAGTGGAGTGGGTCGTGGGCTCCTTCGAATGGGCAACCCGAATGCTGGCCGAATTTATTTGCTTAGCCGAGCCCACTAGCAACTCATCACTAAATAGAACCGGGATATCCACCAAACAGACGCCTTCCCCCTCCGAAAAGTCAGAAATGCCCTCCTTCAACTGCAACCGACTGCCTTTCACTGAATTACTGTCATTATCCGAAACTACCTCCTTAGATTGCGCTGGAATCACCTCAAACTCCTGTTGATCAACAGTTAACATGGATTCCGCCCTTATCGGTTTCAGAGACACCTGTGGAAGAGAAGAACTGTTACCAACTAATGGGGTATCTGTAACCGTTGTCAACTGCTCTTCGTTACCCACATCACAGTCCGGTATGGGTGATGGAATAACTGTCACCGTTGCCGACCGTGATGCAGGGTCCGTTAATTTCATGCCAAGAACACTCCTCCGACCCGTTGAATACCCAGATCTCAACCAAACCCCATAGGGTAAATTTCCAGAAGTCAACATCGATGGGGTACAAACCTCACATTCCCTCTGTGTGTGCCCAATAATACCACAAACGTGACAGAAATCCGGCGATCTTTCATAAGCAAGTCGAACCCAACAAGAAGGACCGTCGCCAAGCTTCAGCCGCTTGCGACGTTGGAGTGGTTGAGTGATATCGAGTTGAACTCGCACCCTCATATACTCCCCCCACTCCACTTCTCCTATCTCTAAATCCACTTCTAAAACTTCTCCCAACATACCACCAACAAGTTTCCCCACATACCCGTTACGAGCCATTAAAGGAAGATCGAAAATCCTAATCCAAAATGCCGCATGGACCATATGCAGAGAATTAAGCTGTATATGTCCTTCAAATGGTTGAATAATAACCAGTTGTTTGTCAAATGACCAAGGGCCCTCCCATAACACTTTCTGTTTATCCCCAACATCTGCAAATTCAACCATGGTAAAAACAGAATTCAAATCACGGAACTTAATACTCTTAACTGGACGCCACACCTTGCGCATGGTTTGCTTAAAAGCTTCATGG
This sequence comes from Carya cathayensis, assembly GCA_011037825.1. NCBI lineage: Eukaryota > Viridiplantae > Streptophyta > Magnoliopsida > Fagales > Juglandaceae > Carya > Carya cathayensis. Next base: position 1,391,836 of record QGSO01000287.1, on the reverse strand, counting down.
TTATAATGCTTCCGAGTAACCAACTTCATAATGAAACAATGTTCGCCACGAGCAAGTACTTCCTCAACCTTACTAGTCTCTACCACCACCTCTTCATTCTCTTTCTCAATGACGGTGAGCGCAGCATTAAGTGTCTCCAAATCAGACTCCATTTGTTCACACAAACTCGTACGCCGACAAGAAGAAAACCTCCACTCTGGGTGCAGAGAGGGGGAAATTTCTACTTAAAGAAGTTCTATTACTTGTAAGTTAAAAGTATCAATAGGTCAATTATTGCGGGATAAGAATCTTCGGATTGGTCAGTTCAGCATGTCAGGCGGGAAGTAAACACTGCTGCTCATGGACTGGCAAAAGATGCTTTTCATCTTCGTGAAAACAACTTGTTTTAAACAAGTTAGTTGTTGAGTCGACAGGTCGCTTTATAGGGCGGTCGCAAGGTGAAAGGTCGGAAAGGAGTAGAGGATCTCGTACGGCACACCGCGTGATGGTTGTTGAAAAGGGGTGTAATGGTCATGTCGTGAGCATTAAAAAATCAAAGGGTGGAACCCTACCAAGTAATTTATAGGTAATGCTTTCGGCCATTCCAGTTAATAACTATCATATCCACTACAGTTTACTATGTTGACCTTCAAAAAAATATATCATTTAAAACTTTTTCTTTATTTAAATAATTGATTATCTATTTGTCCAGAATAGTAATGCAATGTTGCATCTTAGAATCTTTGAATCATATAATTCAACATAAAAAATCAGACTAATTTAGCTGAGGAGTCTGCTTTGCCATTTCTCATGCCATATGCTTCTTTCATATGGAAAAGCTTCATGGCAGCCCAGTAAATTGTTAAGGAGGGTTTGATGTGGAAGATTGGTAATGGAGAATCGGTTGGCATGACAAATGGATCTCCAAGCCAACTACATTCAAAATCCAGCCCCCTGTAAGGCTTTTGGAGGAGTATGCTTTGGTGAATGAATTGATTGATGCTGATACAAAGCAAAGGAACTACTCCTTGATTTATAATCTTTTTCCTGAGGCTAAATCAAATATCATTCGCAGAATTTCTGTAAGCCCATGTAATAGTCTAGATAAGCTAGTTTAGAGATGCACTGTAGATGGTAAGTTTTTTATAAAAAATGCTTACCACAAGGGAAAATTCTGGAGGGAAGAAAGGGTCAGACCTTGAGCAACAACATTTCACCAAACTTTTAATCCAATCTCAAAACCTAATGCTATGAAACCACAACTCATGTTTTATGGAGTTGCAAGTCAGCTCAGGATGTTTGGGGCCTTAGCTTAAGAAAACTGCATAAGGGTTTGGTGGAGGATACAACTTTCATAGATCTGTTGGCTAGAGTTGGCATAGGTTGAACAATGAGAAATTCGAGATATTGGTGGTGACTGCTCATCTGATTTGGAAATGAAGAAATTCTTATGTTTTTTAAGATCAGTTCATACCTCCTAGCAAGCTAGTGCAGAAATCTTACCAAGTTAGTGAGGAGTATAGAGAGTTGGTGAAGATGTCTACTATGAGAGCTCGTGAGATTATAGCTACAAAATTTCATTGGATTCCACCTCCTCATAACACCTATAAGATTAACTCGGATGCTGCCGTTGATCAAATTCACTGCAGGGCAGGAAGTGGGGTCATTGTCAGGGACTGTGATGGTAAAGTGACAGCTACTCTGAGATCTTCCAAAAGCTTATTTCTAGACGCCAAATTGGGTGAGGCTTTGTTGTTCTTAAAGCTTATATCTTGTGTCAAGAACTAGCTCTTCAACATGTGATCCTTGAGAGTGATGCTTTATCTATGGTTAATGAAATCAACAATAATGAAAATAAATGGAGCTCAGTTGGTTTGATTCTCAAAGATGTTAGACAAATGATGGGGAAAGTGCATCACTGGTCTACTAGACATGTCCCTAGGTATTTCAATGTACTGGTTCATACTTTAGCAAATAATGCTCTTGAATTTGTTGAGGAGAGCATTCTGCTTGAGGATATTCCTCGGTGTACTCAATCTTCGTTGTGATATATGATTAATATATCTTTTCTCAAAAAATAAACAAAGGCTTAGGAGAATACGGTAAATTATGCGGAGCATCCCCATTCAAGACATGTACAAGAGAGGTAAGAATATTGACATCTAAGATTGATGAAAATAAATTTTAAAAAAAGAAGGAATCAGAATAAATGTTTGGGCCAACATGATTTGCGGAACAGTCTGTTGGAGAATCAGAAGTCGGGCCAGCTGGAGTCCAGCCCGCACAAGTCCTCGTTATATTGTCTACAACTGCAAAGCTTGTCTACGGGGGTTTTTTTTTTTTTTTGCTAAATACAATTTATAAATTATAATTTAATATAATATAAATTAGATCTGATGTATTACAATATTATACAGTATCAATTTATTTTTAAAAAAAATTACAAAAATACGGCCAGTTAATTGAATATTCAATATGCATTAATTAACACTTAACATGGTTATACCAAGGAGCAATATTTCCATAGCTAACTTTTAATTTGTCGCTGCAAATTAAGTGAAACCAATAGATCAGATTAACTGAGTAATATATGACTCGTTGGAGTTAAAGTTGTTAAACTACGTTCTTCAAATGCCTTATACTTTAATGAGAAGCTATTCGAAGAAAATAATGTTTCCGAGTGAATTAATAACTTGATAGAAACGATCGAGATTCAGAGGAGCACTTGACCAGTTTGTCGGGTGAGCTGGAAAGGAATTTAATTAAGCCCAAGTAATCTGAATACGTGCTTTTATATCTTCTTATATATAAAAAAGTCAATCCTGAAATGAATAGTAAGCACATCATTTTTTTCAATTTTATTTTTCCTCTTCACATTAATATCCAATTTTATTCTGAATTGAACAGTAATGCACAGTAAAGATAATAAAAAATTCTATAAATTGTCGAAAATATCCGTGAATACACAGTAATGCACAGTAACGATGCACAGTAATATAATAATTCGATTGCTACACAGTAATATACAGTAACTATACACAGTAATATAATAATAAAAAATTCAAAATGCACAATAAATCTAATAAAAAATTCAAAATGCACAGTAAAGATAATAAAAAATTTTATAAATCGTCGAAAATTTCCGTGATTACACAGTAACGATGCACAGTAATATAACAATTCGATTCCTATACAGTAAAGATAATAATTGAACGCAGTCGAAAATTTCCGTGATTACACAGTAACGATGCACAGTAATATAATAATTCGATTCCTATACAGTAAAGATAATAATTGAACGCACAGTAATATAATATAAAAAATTCAAAATACACAGTAAATCCAATAAAAAATTCAAAATGCACAATAAAGATAATAAAAAATTTCAAATTATCGATTTTAAAAATAATGGAAGTTCGAGGGAGAGAAGAAACAAATGAATGAATATACAGGATGATACACGACAGGTAGGAAGAGAGTGAGAGAGACAGAGAGAGATTACTTTGTGTCTTTGTGAAGCTTAGGGAATTCTGAACAAATTAAAGAGATAATCATAATGAATTAAGACCAGATTTTCAAATTAGCTATTCATAATCCAATAGATTGGCATCTTTATGGATTCATTACCTCACAAAAAGATTTCGTTTCTTGTTAATTAGCGGGTAGTGGTTGGTGGGTCAGCTCAGTACTGATAGATCCCTTTCTTTTTGCTCAGTACCGATGATTGAGATCATTCTGATCTTAAAAAGCCTAATTATACGCAGCGACCTGATTGCACCATGACTCAATATTTCTTTTGTTTTGTTTTGTATGCATGAAAAATTATTTTAGAGCCCATAATAAAAATAAAAGATTCATATAATGTGTCACATTAACAAATATAATTAATAGCAACAAAATCTAAAAGATAAATAATATTTATAGTCATAAAATGTATAAAAGCCGTAATTATTTTTTAAAAAATTAAGTAAATAAAGAATTTACATGAAAATTTTAGTTTATTTTTCATCCCCCACCGCGTTTATAAAAAAAAAATATTGTATTTAATTAATGTTTGTCCGTCGCATGTGAACTAATTTCATGTCTTCTTAATTTAATTAGTTTAGTAAGTTTCTGTTGGTTAGTTAATTTCAGAAAATTTAGTTTAATTATTAGTTAACTATTTTACATTTTCTTTTCTTTTCTTACATTGTCTACTACAATTGGGCTTTTTCTGCCTTCCTTGCATGTCACTCATATGAAATTATTGACAGAACTAGAGTCTATTTCAAACTTGCATATAAGAACATATTTATGTCCGTTTCTGTCTGGCAGGATGACAAGTTTGACAAATCCATTTCTTTTGTAACTGTTGCTAATGCCATCTGGCCCTTTTATCATACAGGATTGGATGCATCCTTCTTTCTGTTGGGCAAAATGAATATCATGGTGAAGTCTTGCGAACTTTGAACTATGTTGTAAACCAGTCAGACTACACTGTGAAGACCCTAAGAAATGTCACAGAATATCTATCCCTAGCAAAAAATATTAGTGTGGCCCAGGTGTTCCTTCCGTCTGATGTCATGGATGATATTGATCTTTATTTAATTTATTTTATAAAAAAAAATTGGTAATCACTCCATAATTGAAGACAGGCTGGCGTTGGGATAAGCAGATCGGTACGGCTCTTGTTATTGTCCATCCGATTCTAACCACCCCCTCTCGTCTCTTTCTTTCTTTTCCTGTCTCTGTCTCTCTCTCTCTCTCTCTCTTCCTCCTTTCTTCAATGCTCTATAGTATCGGCCAGCTTGTAATCAATCATGTACTCTTTCCAGAATTGCTCTTAGTTGTAATACTGTTCGTATATTAGTAAAAAATTAGTAATTTTTAGCGATAAGATCAACGCATGACTTATCCCTAAAAATTAGTTTGAGCTTCTCTTTCTCTCTCTCCTTCTCACTCTACTGTCTCCCTCTCGCTCATCTCTCTCTCTCTCTCTCTCTCTCTCTCTCTCTCTCTCTCTCTCTCTCTCTCTCCATCTTCCTAGATATGCCCCTGCTAGCAACCCACCGTGACTGGTGGTCCGTGGAGTTGTGTGTGCGGCTGGCGTGGCAACGGTGCTCGATTGAGAAACAAGTCTGAACACATCTACAAAGATATGAAGAGATCTGTTTTTGGTTGATTTTCTTGCGTTTATTTCAGATCTGTTTGTAAAAAATTTATTCAAGTTTTTTTTTTCTTTCGTTTGATTTCTATTTTTCAGATCCACAAAACAATTTTTTCTTCTATCTGTGTTCATATGTTTTTTTTCAGACTTTCATCTTCACTTTCTCTTTCCTCTTCTCTCTGAAAGTAAACTTTTTCTCTCTCTTCTTTTCTTTTGTTCATGTTGAGGATCGAGAACAAGATTAACACGCAGGTGACCTTTGCTAAGCGGAGGAAAGCTGTACGAGTTTTGCTGCAATTCAAGGTATTCACCAGAACAACAAAACCACTTTTGACCCTCTAAACCACAAAAGGCAAAGCAAAACCATCAAAACTGCTTCCTTCTATTTTTATTTCTCTATTTTCTAAGTCATCTTTATTTTATTTTCATCTCCGAGTTGATTTTTTGAAAGAGAAAAAAAGTGATTTTTTTGGGTGTTGAACATGTATTTTTGTTGTGTATTGACAGATCTATATCTATTCCTTTAGATCTATTAGTTTTCACTTTAAACGTAGAAGTTAATGCAACCCTCATCTGCTACCAAAAATAAAATGGAGCACACAGAATATCTACCAGAAGATAGAAACACAAATATGAATATTTCTGAAATATTATTTTATTATCTTGAAGAAAAAAATTACAGAAATTTGAGGCATTTCGCCTCATTCTTTAAACGATCTTGTTCTTCAAGAATCTGCATGGCATCCTTATCTAAAGCAGTAGGCAATCTAAAAGAAGACTTAAGCAGAGATTTTAATTTCCTATTCTCTTGCTTTATTGCTTCTATCTTCATGTTAGACTCGTGAAGAAGGCGCTGAAGGATAGAAATTTTCTCATTGAGTTTGTCCAAATCATAAGGTTTGGATTGTAGTCGCTGAGAAAATGATAAATAGCTGATGAGTAATGGGTACCGAGATTTACAAGCTCGTAGATAGCTTCAACATCTGACTTATTAGTCAGATCATTATTGTATTGCACTATAGCACCAATAGCGGAAGCAGAAACACTGATGAAGAAGGTGTTGAATACCTCATGTATTGGTTACGAGAAGATTGCTGAGCCATTGCAGAGTCAGAATGCAGAAAGAGATTACAGAGTAAGAATGCAGACTAATTACAGAAAAGTAAAGAAGATGGGATGCGAGTGAAGATGAGCTGAATATTCTTTTATAGAGAAAATTATGAAAGGAAGGAGAAGCACCTCTATTGCTTCACGGCGTCCATCGTGAAGCGTCTCTCTACAAGAGACAAGAGATGTAGTAGAATAGCCTTGCGGCGCCTGACAATTCCAGAAGAGCTATAAAAATAATGCGGTGCTTGTCCGGTTTAAAAACGTGCTACCGTTTTTGTTGAATATGGAGGTTGGCGAATTAATATTGATGACTTCTCCACTAACTATGTGATTTACAGCTGCATCAAAGGATCAGTCAGTGCCTTCTTTTTTTCTCTCTGTCTTTGCAGGTCTCCGTAATCTCTTTCCTCGCCCACAGTTTTGCTAAGAACCGCCTATGGAAACCGTGGTATAACCGGCTATTTTGTATTTGTTTATTTTATTTTTTTATTAAAAAAAAAAGAGATGGACCCATAACTGCTTTCCCTCTCTTTATCTTTCTGGCATGCATACAAGGCCGTGGGACCTACTCCAACCACTCCCTCTTCATATTCTGTCTAATCTTTTGGGTGTCCAAAAAACAAATACAACACATAAAATTTAATGTGATATTTATGCATCCCGTAACCAAAACAACGACATGACTTACAGATGTAAATATTTTTCTCATACTGTAAAAATAATGTTTCTTTAACTTTAACAAACTTTTATGATATACATACTAATCTAATTCAAAACTTACCCTTAAAGAATTCCTGTGATACTTTTCAATATTGTTTAAATATATGTTTTATATATTGCTCTTTAATATCTGCATACGAAAAACTTGTTTCATATACTTTTTTTATCTGTGAATTGCATGTATTTATATCATTCACTTTATTTGAAATAATTGATTATTTCTTTATTATTATTATAATACTTTTCAAATAGGTCATCTATAATGATTTTCTGGCTAACTATCGATCTCAATCCTATATTCACAGGTCATATGTGCCTTGTACATAGTCCATTTACTAGTATATTATATATATATATATATATTAGGTTAAAGTAACGTGCAAAGCACGTTTATCTAGTTGGATCAAACGATGATTTTTACGATATTATTTTGTGATTTTTAAATTATAAAATTTAAATAATGTACTTTCTTGATATTAATAATTATTTTTACATTTGAATTACACTCTAGTTTAAATTATTTTATTGTTGGGGGTTTTGATTATTTTATTTTATTAATATTTAATTGTAATGTTTTTATTTGATTTTTCTTGATTTTTATTGTGCATTTTTACTTTGTTGGATTTCTAATTTTAGGTGGGCTTTGTTCTAGTGGGTTTTTCTTTATTTTTTAGCCAAATTCCTTCAGTTTTCAGGCCCAGCCCGTATGCCTTAAACCCAGCCCCCTTTCTCGCCCAAAATGACGCCGTTTGCTCTGCAGCCCTTAGGGCTTTGTTTCTTCTTTCTTTCCTTCTGCTGGCGCCGCTACTTCCTCTTTCTTCTTCTTCTGTTTTCTTTTATTCTCTCTCTATCCTTACAAATCTGCATCCTTCTATGACCCCATTTTCCCAATCTGATGTTTTATAATAGAATTATTTCTTAGGGTTAATTCTTTGAAACAGTTCGAAGCCGATGACCCTCTTTCCAGGATGTATGGACATCTCCAAATCTCTATGGGGATCTTCTTCTGCTCCACAATCAGATCCCCTTCTTCGTTCTGGAGAAGTTGTACGACACTTTCGTTTACAGCAAGTACCGCAAGCCGTTGCCCTTTCTTGCTATGCAATTCTTCAACAACGTAATGCGCCAGCCTTAGGAAGTTGTAGATGGATATTGCAATTACAAAGAGAGCTATTTGCATTTACTGAGACTTGGATTCGATTAAGTTATCTCCCATGTGAACAAGAGCAACAACGGAAGAAGGGTAGCAGACGGGACCTCCGAATTATTCCTTACATCTAGAAGCTCCTCTGCTCTGGAATTAAGGTCAATCTGGTCAAAGAGAGCAGCTTCTTATCGGTGAGATTCAAACGCGAAGTGATTAAGATGCCCAGCATAAGCATCGACAATTTCATGGTTAGTTTCTTGATTAATTGCATCGTATTCGAGGAGGAACGCAACAACAACACCAAGCACTTCATGTCGTATGCTCATTTCTTGAACGGTGGGATTCAGGGCTTGTGGGTTTGCAAAGCAGAAATGAATCTTGCCGCTGGCAAATTTCTGAGGATGTGCTTTTTAGATTAGGGGGATGGAATCTCATTCGTTTCGTTATTGTTACTTCTTTTTCCTCTTTCCATTTCTATTATATCTTGTTTTAAGTTATAATTAGATAATGGAATTACACAAATAGCCACAAACGGTGACTTAACTACTGCTTAACGGGAAAAATAAAACTAACGGTAAAACAACATTTTTTGTTAAAACTAGAAATTTCGTTTCATACACACTTTTTATATATAAAAGATATATATATCATGTTAAATAATATGAATTTGTTATGATCTCATCGTTTAAACAAGCTGCAGGATGCGTACTTAAATGCATAAAGAGTAAAGAGGGTAAACATATTTTTTCTCTAAAATAAAGCTCAAATCTGCTTATTAGATTCATTAATTTACGTTATCTGTGAATATTGAAGAATTTTCTCCAACTACATTTTACATATATATATAATTGAGTCGACTCATTGCTAATAGATCAGCTGATTGGTCCAATAAGTATAAGGTACAATTTTGTGCAGTGACATTAATGTCTAGAACGAGTTTATGATCTATATCTGGAGAAGATCATGAAGGCTCTCCCTCGGTTCACCTATCAATGACAATACAGTAGTGGCGATATGCTTTGAACTAAGCCCTGCTTCTTCCAACTGACCGGTTTGTGAACCGTGGTCGATATATCTATCAGGAAGCATCATTGCCCTCCACTACACTCACAAAAAAGACCCAAAATTTAATTAGCACTGATCTAGTTGAACATATATAAAGATATGCATTAACAAAACATAAAACATAAAAAATAAAACCTTGAGGTTTCCATCAAGCAATCCATTCAGTCCCAAGTAGTGTGAAACGTGAGAGCTAAATCCTCCGATAGACCCTTCTTCAATGGTGAGGAGGACCTCATGCTCCTGAGCTAGCCGTCTGATCAAATCTCCATCAAGAGGCTTGCAGAATCGTGCATCAGCCACGGTTACAGAAATGCCAAGCACTTGAAGCAGCTCTGCTGTTGCCACACAACTTTGTACTATTGTCCCATAACCCAAAATAGCCACCCTACTTCCCTCCTTTAGCACCCTTCCCTTACCAACCTACGTCCGTTCAAAAGTTTAGGTTAGGACAATGCACAAAAGAACGTTTTTCCTCCAATATTTGGCAAATGGGATAGATATACAAATAGCTGGGATCATGATACTTAATAATAATTTAAGTACCTCTAAGGGTGTCCCTTTGTTATTTGGTGGAAGAATCGAGCCAATGCCACTTCCTCTAGGGTACCTAAAGCAGCTAGGCCGATCGTCAATAGCAGCAGCTGTGGCCACCATGTGCATGAGTTCAGTTTCATTTGAAGGAGCCATGACCACCATGTTAGGTAAGCAAGCCAAGAAAGTTGTGTCAAAGGCCCCACAATGGGTTGGACCATCTGCACCAACAAGGCCAGCCCTGTCTATCGCAAACCTCACAGGAAGCTTTTGTAGGTCTACATCATGAGCAACCTGCATCACCATCCATACCACTAAGCAATTCGAGACTTTCCAAAAATATCATTTTTAGAAGAAAAACATGTAGAAAAGCAGCCTGGTAATGTCAAAAAGTACATCAAAATGAAGCATTATTTGAGAGATGACTTTATTCACCTGATCATATCCTCTTTGTAGAAAAGAAGAATAGATTGCACAAAATGGCTTAAGCCCTTCAGCAGCTAGGCCAGCAGCAAAGGTAACGGCATGTTGTTCAGCTATCCCAACATCAAAACATCTATCCGGAAATCGCTTCTGGAATAAATTAAGTCCTGTACCCCCTCCCATAGCAGCATGAATGGCTACAATCCTATCATCTCTTTCTGCTTCTGCAATCAATGAATCTGCAAAGTATTGGGTGTATGAACGAGTACTCGATTTGGACTTCAGCTGTTTTCCTGACTTGGGGTCAAATTTCACGACACCTGAATGTAAAACCAAAACCCCTTAAACCACATGTTAACATTAAATTCTAGAAAGAAAATCTTTCGGGTGAGTTTTAAGAATGACATTCACCATGCATTTTATCTGGTGCTACTTCAGCCGGAGCATAGCCTTTTCCTTTCTCAGTGATAACATGGATGAGAACAGGTCCTGGAGCTGGCATGGCCTTGACATTCTTCAAAATATAGACAAGGTCTTCCACATTATGGCCATCTACGGGACCAATATAGTATAGTCCTAGTTCTTCAAACAAACATGCTTCAGCACCACTCACAATCCCTTTCATATAGGAATCAAGCGTAGAAGCAACCTGGTGCGCTTTCCCTCCAATTTGCTTTGAAACGCTCTGTTCAAGTAATTCATAAATTGTTATCTTGCAGTTGACAATGCTCGAGTTAATACGACAATTGACAGGAGGTTGGGCTTGAACCAGGTTCATCTCCAACACGGGCTGTCATCCCATAATCTGGATATATTAGGCATCTGGGCCTGCTCGGGCCCTTTTTTTTTTTTTGTCTTTTTCATCAAAGTACGAAACTTTTTAGTGAGAGTCGAGGTAATACCTTCGCAACTTCACGCAACTGGCGGAACTTTCTACTGGATTGTAACCTCGTCAGGGATCTACTCAGAGCTCCAACGGGAGGAGCAGGGCCGTCCACAGTGGCAGTTGGCAAGGAAACTTGTTCATTGTCGTTCAAAATGATGATAAGGTTTGAGTCAAGGTAACCCGCATTGTTCATTGCCTCGTATGCCTGTCCGGCTGTCATGGCCCCATCGCCTATTACCGAAATCACGTGGTTGTTCTTCCCCAACAAGTCTCTGGCTACTGCCATCCCTGTAAGCCATTATACACAGAGAGTTTTTAGTAAGAGTTCCAATCAATCAGCTATGATTAAAGCCCATCTAACATCCCGTGTTGGATGGCTGATGAAACTTGCCAAGGCTATGGGATTCAATTCGGGCTTTTTTCTCCTCTTGGTCTTCGATTTATCATGACACACCATCTCAGTTGGTAAAAGTGTAGATTGATGGCTTTAAAATTATTTGATGTGGAACGTTTTTATTTGTTGATGTCAATGAACTTTTGACTCTGAAATACGCACAAGAAACAAGTTTTCAAGAATTTGCTATACCCAAGCCAGCCGAAATGCTTGTTGAACTGTGTCCTGCTCCAAAGGCATCGTGTACACTCTCTTCCCTCTTGGGGAAGCCAGCAAGCCCACATGTTTGCCTAATTGTATGCATTCTAGATCTCCTGCCGGTTAAAATCTTATGAGGGTAGGCCTGCAAACACGCACCAAATTGATCCAATAAACTACTTTCAATTCTACAAGGAAAAAAAATGGAAGAAGATAAGAGGCACCAGAAGAATTGGATAAAGCCTGCATAAAAATGTAAATTGAAAAAGATTGATGGATCACCTGATGCCCAACATCCCATATAATCTTATCTTCAGGACTGTTGAATACATGATGAAGTGCTACTGTCAACTCAGCCACCCCCAGGCTTGAACTTAGGTGGCCTCCGGTCTTTGACACTGTATAAACAATGTCTTGTCGGAGTTCATTGGCTAAAACCTCAAGTTCCTGAAACAACAAATATTGCTCAAACATCAATTTAAGCTTAGTAAGAGAACCATATACATATATGAATGATCAATTCACATGCACTCTGAAAATGTGTGCTCTTAGCAACCAAGTACAGAAGCATCATTTCATGATTTATTACCTCAATGGAAAGATTTTTCATGTGCATAGGGTAGTTTATGGTGTCAAGAATTGGAGTGGAGGGCTTCTCTTCCGAGAAATTGAGGAACTTTGTGGCCAGTCTGTTATGCCTTGTCATCTGACCTCTGTTCACCAGGTCATCACTTGCATTATTTTCCTGAGCAACTATCGTTCTATTGAACTGAAAAATGAAAGAGAATATACTGTCAAAACACACTTTTATATATTATATTGTAGAAACAGAAAATACCATCTATTAATGCAGTTACGAAAGTGTATTTTGATAAACTAGAGAGAGTGAGAGACCTTCAGTTCCCGGGGCAAACGACCAGTAGTCTTTAAACTCTGCGAGATTGGAAAAGAATGCGCATCTTGAGGATAGAAACATGGAACAAAACTGGTTCCAAGGACGGAAGAACTCATGTCTGTCTCTGAGAAAAATGTTGTTAAAGAGCTAAAGAAGTAGAAGCAGAAATGGTTGGGGATCTGCTGAACTGACTTGGTGGCTGTAGGCAAAGGTAAGAGTTTGATCATGAGTATACCGCTAAACGGGTTTTAATAGGAAATGCAAAACAGTGTGGGACTGGGTAGTGGGGTCTCGCGTTGGAAACAGGCGGCACGAACAGTGGAATGGTCATTTTCTCTCGTACACAGAAAAAGACGTGCGTGCATGTGTTTCTCGCACAAAACATTATTTTGGTTAGGAGTATGTTAACCAGCTTCTGCTTGACTATTGAAAATTTTATGTTTTAAAATAAAATATTAATATTATATTATTTTAATATTTAAAAAAGTTTTAAAAAAATTAGTGTAACCAAACTGTAGCTAATGTTTTTTCTCGGGTTGTAAAAGTACCTTATTTATGACGACTTTGATCCTGCCTCCTGAGTATAATTTTGCTTTAAAAGAAAATTACTTCGTTTTGGTAATTTTTCGTTTTCACGAATTTATACCTATAAAATATATCATGAATGCAGAAGAAACCATGAGTTTATATAAATATATATATTTATTTATATTTAGAATATAGAAATTATGAGACCATCATATATAGTGTAAATTAACTTGTTATCATTACTTTCATCAAAACATTTTCAAAAAATAAAATTAGAAAAAAGCTGCACAATTTTCTACTCTTCACATAACTTCTACACATCATATTTTTTTATTTTTTTATTTTTATTAAATATTTAAAATATAGATAATAAATATAAAAATTTAATTAATTTAAAAAGAATAAATTCAAAATAAAATATTAAAAATTTAATAAATATAGCATATAGAATTTGGAAAGGTTGAATAACATTACTCATACTATCGCTCTTGTGCCACAAAATAAAATATCTGACGTTAAACAGTAATAGGACAAAACTACTTATGTAGCAGTATTGTTAGGCGTGCTTAACAGAAAGAAAGTCCACTACATTTTTAAAAATGTTTTTAATTGGGCTCACTTAAAACGAGTTTATCAAATCATGCACGTTTGGAATGATCGGTCCACCATCGTCTGTCTTATTTTATCAGTTTGTTTTTTAAATTCAAATTTTAAATTTTAAATTTCATAATCTTTAACATATAAAAAACTGACAAATAGTAAATTTTTCATAAATACAATAGCATTTCTCTTAATAAATTATACTCTCCAACTTCCTTTTAATTAGAAAAATATTGCAAAGATTCTATAATATTTAATATTATCTATGAAATATTGATGAAAGTGCATACGTGACGTTTTTTAAATTTAGAAGATATACGATCCTATCCATTCTTTCTCCTTTCCAAATTAATTTTCTAATCTTTCAAAAAAATAAAAAATAAAAATCTAATGAATATTGTTGGGTGGCTTCACGGATGTATTATATGAAGAAAGATTTAGTTAGTTCTAATCCCCTCTATAATTTTATATTGTTATGACAGTCGATGTGTATCCCATGCATATAGCGTGCTGAGAAATTAATTAACATCGAATAAAATACAATCTTATAAATTGCCTTTTCCTCTTACCATATATAGATATAGGAAAACACTACTTTACCTTCCAAAAGTGACCATTCCATTTAACTGTTAGTCAAAAATTTTTTTTTTTTTAACTTAATGGTTAATGAAGTAATTTTTAATATATTGATATATTTTTTTTATTTTTTTAAAATATATTAAAAAAATAAAAATATCAAAATGTACTAACAATCAAATCAAATGGAACGGTGCTACTCTACCGCCACTCGTAGATATATTATATACTACAAATCATCATGATCGAGTAGGTACTTTATGATTGCCACCGACAGTTCATATACTTTATGATTGCCAAATAATTATATTCACCCTCCAACTGTAGGGGATTATATATTGCATATCTATCGAGATTTTATCAGTACCTCTTCATACCCCACAAATTGACATCTTTCACACCTAAATCCCATATGATCGTTATCCATTACCGAGCAATTATCCATAGAATTAAGTAAACCCATCTGGTGCATGTAAGATTTTGTTAAAACTTTGAAGGAAAATAAAATGAGAACACAACACTTTGCTAAGCAAGTGTGAACTGCTTTTCATTCGAATTGTGTTGGAAAGTGTCTTTACATGAGCTTCTTTTATACATATCTTAACAAAGTACAAAAACTAGAAAGGAAGGAAAAGACAAGTGCTTTTCTGTTACTGCTATACAAGGTTTCTTTTACACTTTACACTAATGCACTGAAACACATAATCATCTTCACTTTAAGGACAAGTTAAAGTTGCCTGCTGCCTTAGTGTGCTTTCTGCTATGCAGACATTGCAGTGTGCAAGCTGTAAAATCTTTTGCTTTGATGCTGTTACTGTGCTTCATTAAGGTGGCTGCAGGATCTTTAGTTTTCTTTATCAACTTTGAGAGATTTGGAAGAAAAATTAAATAATAAAAAGGATGGTTAGAATTAATACTTAAGTAGGCCAAGACTCTACAAGTTTCCAAACGTTATTTCCTTTCATAAAAAAAAAACCATAATTCTCAGATTTCTAATGAGCATTTATTTTTATTTTAATTACTGAGAGTATAATATTAATAAAAAGATATTTTAAAATAATACAATATTATTAAAAATGTGGTTCTGCTTATGCCAGTTTAGTCTACTATATGAAGCGTGGTCGATGGAAGGAAAAAAATGGAAGCCAACGACAAAATGGAAGGAAAAAAAATAGAAGCCAACGACAAAGCGTGGTCGATGGGACTGGGATAATAAACCCGGTCCAAGGCAAGATCTGCGTGTAAAACATGAAGTTATTGTGTCCTCAAAGATAGCTACAACTCCAAGTTACGTTAAACAAACAATTAAACCACCCAACGTGTTAAACGTAGGCTCTAGGAAAACTATTGGAGCTTGCTTTTACTCGTTATTCTCACGTATTATACGTTATATAATTATTTTTTATTTTTTTCTCTTATCAAATATATAATGTATAAATAATGAGTATAAGAATTCAATTCGTTTAAAAATATTAAAACTAATTTTTAATATATATATATATAATATGTTGGGAATTTGGACCTCCCAAATTCACCCCCCCTAGGATCTACCATTTGTAGGAATAACAAGAAAAATAGAGAAATAATAACAACACAAGAAATTTACGTGGAAACTCCAAAACAGGAGAAAAACCACCAGACCCAGAAAAGAAAATTCACTATGTGAAAAATTGTTACAATCACACAATTTTTCTCCTCACCCCAAACACACCTACAAAGCTACCCCACTAGTAAATCTTTAACTTTACACCTCTTCCCCTTTTACACTTAAAAGGTTAATAGAAGAATTTAACTAAAGTCAAAAGTTACTAGATAAGCTTTCAACTGGTGCACTTAAATTAAGAGGTTAAGCCTCTTATTTATAGCCTTAGGATTTGCCCCTTTCATTTAATCCCACCGATGTGGGACTAGTGAAGGAGCACAGTCAACATAATATATAGTGTGAAGATGATAAATAGTAAAATTTCAGAATGAGAATCTTAATTGCGTGCATGCATATATGACTTGTCCCTTTGTTTAATATATAAGTTTGGATATAAAGATTGTTTTAACTCACTTCAATTTATTTTATATAATCATTATAATTTTTTTTAAATTCTCACATAAAATATAATAAATAATTTAACTTTTTTAAATTTTAAAATAATAATGATATTAAAAAATAATCTTCTAATAATATTTTAATTAATTTGTAATATTTATCTCAACTCATCTAATTCATTGGCATAATTTCATCTAATCTTACGGTATATCAACCTTACTCAGAAGTTAAAATCTGCACAAGTGTCAAGCCTCCTGATCCACCTTAGCAAGTCTAGAAGATTGTACCTTTTTCTCTTATATAAAATCTGTCGTAACAAACTTCCATTTCATTTTACATCTTTATCCTCCTTAATATTTACATTGTAAATTTTAAGACTATTCACTGAAAAACAATTCAATTCAAGTATATTAAGAGAATATTGATTGCTGCATTTATCTTTAATTCTGTTACGGTAGCTCCTTGTCCCGTTGTCCAGTGCGTACGTAGTAAACACAAATTAACATTAACTGCCACAAAAAATGCATGTAAATGACAAATGCATTAATAATGTATTGATTTAAAACTGGGGTTGTTTTAGTTATTGAATATCAAACTATCTTATCTCATTTAATTTTTTTAATTTTTTAAAATTTTTTTATATAAAATATAATAGATAATTCAATTTTTTCAAATTTTAAAATAAAATAAATATTAAAAAAATTATATTAGAATAATATTTATTCAACTTTTAATTAAAAAAAATTATATAAACCGTACTATCATTTTATTTGCATCCTATTAAATAAGATGTGATATATTTATAATAATTAAATGATAATTTATTATATATATCTTTATTATTAAATAATAATAAATATATCATATTTATATATAATAAGATATAAATAAAATAAAAATATAATATATAACATGGCTTTTTAATAAAATATCTCATATCTGGTCAGTCTCATTTTAACCGTATAACCAAGAATCGCATCGAACATTAACTGCAGCAGGAGCAGGATGATCGATCCTCGTGTAAACCGTGGTAACCGAAGCGGACAAATGAAACAATCCCTTTCTGAGAAAATAAGTCTCGTCCTTGGCTGGGCGGTCTGATCGATGTCTTACTCAATTGATTGGAATTTATTGAAAACGTCGAATTTGGCTATTTTGGGCCCTGTTGGAGGGCAACAAATTATTGAACGGCATATGCTTTCATCGACGTTGCATGTGTAACGCGTTGTACGAGGTGCCTAATTTCAATCAGAGACTAGTGCTACTGGTTCACCCCCTAAACCGAGTCAAAGCCTAATTAACACGGGATATTGGTCGATGGATCCTTTGCGGCTGAGAAGTGTTATTAGGATTTATTTACTTTTTTATTAAAATAATTTTCTTTTAAATTTCAAACAAAGCATGCTAAAAATGTTGTATTGATTAGTATCAAATTAATTAGCACTTGATTGATCACGGGCCACATGATCAGGAGCAAATGTCCCCATCGAGATGATAGATGGAATGCATATTTTGACTTAAAAATAATGTTATATGTATTTTTATTTTTATTTATAATACTTATTTTGTTATTTTTTTTAAATTTTAAATTTAAACTTTTAATATATCAATATCTAACATGTAAAATAGTATTAAATTTTTTATAAGTTTAACTTACATACATTTAGCATTTTCCTTTAACCTAAATAATACTGTCCTATATTTTTGTACGGGAGTAATGATGTACGATTAATAATCTTTTATAATTATATTTTAACTAAAGGACAGCTAAGTAAAATTTTAAATTTAAATAGAAAGTTTTAGTATTTTAAATAAAGTGACAATTATGACATTTATTGATTGTAAAATAAGTAAATGAATATTATCAGTTCTTTTATTTTAAATATAGTAGGAATATATATAATATTTTATTAAGAGGCCGGATGATTAAGAATTAATAACTAATTTTTGGGTATTAAGATATTTTGTTGTAAAAAACTAATGTACCATCACGATAAAAATGATAAGGTTACATACAACTAAGTTACTAACACGTTCACAAATGGATGTTGGAGGTGCCTCGCCAAAACATTAGGAATCTATATTAAATGAGACAATTTAGCTTACTATTGTAACGGTACTGGTTAACGTTAACGCTAGAGTCAGAGAGCACCTCATCCTCGGTGGACAATTATCTTTTTTTGTTTCTGTATCCATCAAACATGTTTTTTTTCTTTCTCGGCACCATCAAACACGTTTTACTCGTTCTTGTTGATTTCGGTAGGTATAAAATAATAAAACACTTAGATAATGATTTCATCAAAAAGTTCTTTTATTATAGACATGTGACAAAAAGTTTTATATATAAAATTATACTATTCTCAAACTGATAGATAAAATATAGTACCGTTCATCTGGATTAAAAGAACCTAGATAACTGAGGTCCAGTTATTGGTTCTAGTCTAGATCAATTCTGGACCAGTACCCGTATAGAAAAACCGGGTATCAGGATTTTTTTATAAATTTTTTAATTATGTTTTTTATTTATTTAAATTATGCTTTTATGTTTTTTATTTTTATTTTTTTATAGTATATAAATATGATCTATTGCAAAGGCTTTCTAACTCGGCCCGACCTAATTGCCCTACACGGCTGGCACTTCAAAGGCAAAACTCTCGTCGTAATTTGGCAACATAAAGACAGAGACTCTGAAGCGGGCGAAAAACTATATAGTCAAGAGAATATGTGAGGAGGGTCTCTTAAGTTTTTAGACAGAAAAGGGAGAAGATTTTTAGAGAGATAATGTACCTTAATGCTTTTCATACGTGGGAGATAGAGTCGTGATTGAAATTTTCAATGTACCCCTGTAAAACCAAGAAATTGCCTACTAATTTCCTTAAACAAATTGATTAGATCTCAATATCTAGAATTATTAAACGAATCAAAATACTAAAAAAGAATAAATAAATTTGCAAGACACAACGATTGGTTACGAAGAGAAACCCTTTAAAGAACTCTTTAAAGCTAAAACCCTACAGGATAACCAACCCAGGAAAATCAATCTTATTGTTTAAAAATCAATTACAAATAATTCTCAATTACAAAACCTTTGTAATTTAACTCTTACTTGTCCATACAAATGACCCATTTGTCTTCTATCGCAGTAGCAGCCAGAACTTCTGGCGATTTTCAAACTATTGACTTCCCTCTTGGAACTCCAGTTGCTGAAATCCAATCAACGATCCTTCATACTCAAAGTACGATCACACTCAAAAAGAGATGAAAAATCCCATGAAAATTCTCAAGTGAATTTTCTTACAGATATGCTCAGAATATCCTCTCTAAAATTCGTGGCTCTCAATCCCCCAAGATACAAAATTGAATCTCTTTAAATAGAAAGTCTGGAAAGAGTTCCAGTCACAGTAGGACTCTGCTGACGGATAGAATCTGTCACGAGAATGTCTCCTGACAAATTACTGACATTTCGCGATAACTCTCTTCTGCAGTGATTTATCTGTGTTCAGTTTCAGGTCTTGATAATTGCAGACTCTTATGGATTCGAAATTCATGTAAATGACTTATCTAAACAATCTTATAAACTTCTAGATAAACTCAATGTTGTTAAAGATAAAGCCATCTCTTATTTTACATTCATCCAAATTTAATCAAATGATGATAAGATAAACCTTATCATTTAGTCAAATAATGATAAGATAAACTTTATCATTTAGTCATATAATCTTAACCAATTTTTGCCTCTACAGTGATAATTTACAAGTGCTCAATATTTAAACATTATCTTTTAGATTTCATTGGATGATGGTGGTGGGAAAATGAGAGGGAGAGAAGGAACTGGAAATTTCTGCATAGCCCATCAACAATGATGTTACCCGCACCCGCAAGAGAAATGCTTCGATTTATATAATGACAAGTTTACAGACAATGGTGTCCCTTTACTCTCTGAAGTTCCTAGCAACGTCTCTTTCAGTCCCTTCAGTTCATTCTGGCGATCTTCTAATGCCCCACTTCCCCTGATTGCTCGCTCTTATAATGGTGGCTTCCTTGGATTCTATAAGGAGCAGCCATCTGATAAGCTGATGAACTCCTTGGGTAAATTCACTGGTAGGGATTTTCTAAGCTTATTTAGGTTCAAAGCCTACTCTGGGTCAGATTTACAAATGGAGACCCAATGGGTACCCTTATGTCATACTGTGGTTTATCCAAAATAACTAATGATACAAATATTGAGTAATCATTTTTTGTTTGGAATTTAAGAAACCTAGTTATCTGATATTTTTTGTGAATTCTAATGTAAAAATAATAATATTAATAATAAACATTAAAAAAAAATTCTAGAGTACAACCTAGAAACTCAGGTGCCAAATTTTAAAATCGGTTTCAACCGAGTTTTGGCCAAAGCTAACTTGGATGAACAATACTAGTAGAATACACAATTCAAATAACTTAAATTGTATAATTTAACTTGTAATATCCCAATTTTAAAATTTATTTTTTAAATTAAATTATGTCATATAAACATTTTACTAAGCATACTCTATGAACCGACTTGCATTTTTCTTATATATATAAAAGTTGAGCTTGCTTTGATCAATAAAATAAATACGTAAATATTTTATGTTAAAAAGTAGACAAATGATATTTATTCATTTGTTCATCGCAATCAATCAGTCTGTTATTTATATATATATATATATATTTATCTCTTATTGCACAAATTGAGGACCCTGAGCTGAAAGAGAAATATCTCATACAGCTTAAGAAGAATATGACTCGCAAAGAGTCTACATCTTCAGGGAAGATTTCTTTTGAAGATACTTTGGGACGTTTTCAGAAACAAAAACCCAAAGAAATTTCTATAAAGGATTTACAAAATGAAGTTAATCTTGTTAAAAAAGAGATTTCTGAACTCAGAGAAGAGGTTAAAACCCTTAAATCTGAAAATGCTTCTTTTAAACAAGATTTATTGAAAATACAAATTGATAAACAATTTGATCAAAATCCTTCAGGCAATGAATCAAACGACTCAGATCATTCTGAACCATCTGATAAGGATGTCTGTGTGCTTCGCCATTCTGTCCCACAGAAATGGTTTTGTTTGGTAGAGATTATTGTTGCTCGTAGTTTCAAATTCTCTGCTATTGCCTTAATTGATTCAGGTGCTGACTTGAACTGTATCCGCGAAGGATTAGTTCCTACCCAGTACTTTGAAAAGTCCGGAGAGAATTTATTCTCGGCAAACGGATCTAAGATGAAGATTCGTTATGAGCTAAATGATGCTCATGTTTGCCAGGACAATATCTGTTTTAAAATTCCATCTGTTTTAGTCAAAGACATTTCCTATGATGTAATTTTAGGGATGCCTTTCTTAAACATGATTTATCCATTTCTGTCTGAACATGACGGGATCACCACTGACCCCTTTGGACAGAAAGTTAAATTTAAATTTGCATCTAAGTTTGAACGTGATTGTCATAGAAAATCTTTAACGTTGATTTCTCATAAAAGAAAACATCTTGATTTTCTAAAACAAGAAATTCGTTTTAAACGCATATCTGAAAATCTTAAAGATCCTTTGCTTCAAGCAAAGATTGCGGATTTTCAAAAGGTTTTGATTTCTTCTGTTTGTTCAAACCTTCCTACTGCATTCTGGCATAGGAAGAAACATGAAGTTTCTTTGCCTTACATTAAAGGTTTTTCTGAAACCAAAATACCCACCAAGGCGCGACCCATTCAAATGAATAGGGAAACCCTTGAGTTTTGTAAAAATGAGATTGAGGATCTTCTTGCTAAAAATATCATTAGGCATAGCAAGTCACCTTGGTCGTGTGCTGCGTTTTATGTCCAGAAAAAAGCTGAGATTGAGCGAGGGACACCCCGTCTGGTCATAAACTATAAACCATTGAATGAGGTCTTAGAATGGATTAGGTATCCTATTCCCAATAAACAAGACTTAATTCAACGTTTAGAAGGTGCAGTCGTGTTTTCTAAGTTTGACCTTAAGTCTGGATTTTGGCAAATCCAAATTAGGAAGTCAGACAGATACAAGACTGGTTTCACCACCCTCTGGGTCACTACGAGTGGAAGTTATGCCATTTGGGCTAAGAACGCTCCTAGTGAATTCCAAAATATCATGAATGACATTTTTTCGTCATTCACCTTATTCACCATCGTTTACATCGATGACGTCTTGTTTCTCCAAATCTATTGATGAACACTGGAAACATCTTGAAACGTTTCTTGCGGTCATCAAAAGAAATGGACTTGTCTTATCTGCTTCGAAAATGAAATTATTCCAGACCAAGATCAGATTCCTTGGTTTCGACATCTTCGAAGGTAAAATCAAACCTATCCAGCGAGCTATTGAGTTTGCTGACAAATTTCCAGATGTTATTCTAGATAAGAATCAATTACAGAGATTCCTTGGTTCTTTGAATTACATCTCTGACTTCTATCAGGATATGAGAAAACAGTGTCGCCCTCTATTCGCGAGACTGAAAACTAATCCTGCTCCGTGGACTGACGTTCACACCAAGCTTATCCAGAAAATCAAGACACATGTCAAAACTCTTCCGTGTCTTGGAATTCCTGTTTTAAATAGCTTCAAGATTGTCCAAACTGACGCCAGTGACACAGGCTATGGCGGCATCTTGAAACAAGTTATCTCTCCAGGTTCTCCAGAGCAAATTGTTCGTTTCCACTCTGGCACTTGGAATCATGCACAGCATAACTACAGCACTGTTAAAAAAGAAATACTTTCTGTTGTATTATGTATTTCTAAATTTCAGTCTGATTTATTAAATCAAAAATTCCTTTTGCGGGTTGACTGTAAATCAGCAAAGGAAATTTTAAAAAAGGATGTTGAAAACATTGCATCAAAACAGATTTTTGCACGCTGGCAAGCTGTTTTAAGTGTTTTCGATTTTGATATTGAATATATTAAAGGATCGGATAATTCCATCCCTGACTTTCTTACCCGTGAATTCCTTGCAGAAAAACCATGAGTAAGAAAAAGAAGCCAGGAGGGCTTCCCAGCTCCTCCTCTACCTCTTCAATATCCAAGCTGTTTGTACCTCCGGTACCAACAACTTCTTTGACTACGGCTTCTTCCCCACTGGAGATAGCCAATAGATTTACCAGTCTAGGGCAAGTTCCCAGATTGGTAACCCCTGCATCCTTTGCCTCAACCTTAGCCACACCCTGTGACCCCTTTGCCAACCCATTGGCAGTAACAGGACAGCGACCGGCAGGCAACTTTATCCGTGCCAACAAGGCACCTTATCACAAGAAGGATTGGTTTGACAACCTGTTCTACATCGAGAAATCGGTAAAGACAGATCCTTTCCAACTTGCAGTTGATTATTTCCCTCGGGACTTTCACTGGATTCCTGACAATCCAGCAAAAGACCTGAAATTTTATCTCGGAATCATGGTGAAAACCAATTCCGTATCCATTAAACCAATTTTTGATAAATTTGACAAATCAAAAATTGTTTTTCATAACTGTCAAATTATCCATGTCATGACTGAAGAAGAATGGGTCACCCACCCTTCTACTTCCAAAACCCTTGTTCCAGAAACAGGTGTTGGCTATAATTATTATGATTATATTCAAGCCTGGTTTAAATTCCCTTTATATCAAACCCCAGATTTATCACATTCCTGGTTCTTCTCCTTTAACGGAAGAAGCAAAAATGTCTTCCCTCTGTGGTTTCAAAGATGGTGGGGCTGTTTTGGTTCTACCATTGAAATTTTCCCCGATGATCTTCAGAAGGTCATCAAACACTTTTCCATTGTTAACAAGGTAAAAGGGCGAGATGCCAGATTACCTTCCCTTATCCACTTCTGCGCCAAATACAAACCACCATGGATTTGTAAATGGACGTATGAAAAGCATAGCGATTTATTGCGCAGGCAGTATTTCGCCAAATGGTGGGATAAATTCGATCGTTCTGACGAAATTATCTCAAAAATATCTGCAGATTTTCCACCTACTGTGCCAAATCTGAAAAATAAGGAGGAATTTCCCTCTCCTTCTCCTATTCAAGCCATAGTACCCTACCCTTCTTTAACAGGTGGCGAACAGGCTTCAAAACCAGAATGTCCGAGTTCTTCATCCAAGCCGAAGAAATCATCTTCAGCCAAGAAGAAGAATTCACCTACACCAGTATCCTCGAAAGGAAAGTCAACCACTGAACTTTCGAGCACAGAAATTTTCAAACTGTTGCAGACTAAGCTTGAAGAAGAAGCAAAAGCCAGCACCAGTGAAGAATCAGCTGCAGGATCACAAGCATCGTCAGATGATGACTCAGATCCCTACAGCAATGTATTCGGCCATGACTCAGAAGACTACCCGCCAAACCTGGGAGACGACTGAGACTTGACCCTGACAGCGCCTCAGCGCACTATCCAGCTGTCACTCATCCGCCTTCATTCTCAAAAAGGGGGGGGAAAGGTGATTGCAACTTTTGACCACTTTGCACAACAGAAGACAGAAATGCTTTCGGTGCAAAAAGAAGATTACTTTTGGCAGAAGACGACAAAGCCTCTTTCGGCGTCAGAATGCCAGCATGGGCAAATAGTGACAAAAAGTCACTATTCACTCACTATTCACCCCGCAATTTACGGGACGATTCTATCTTGTACAGGAGCTTCCTTACTCTATAAAAGGACTCCTTATTTTCACTTGTAAACACGGCCAATTTAGCTCTCAACTCTAAGAACAAATTGACCAATATCCCAGAGAGAATCCCAACTCCCTGATAACCTTGTATCCACCTTACAAACTTAATTTCTTAAGCTTGTAAGTCTATCTTTGTTAAGACTTGTATCTATTTGACGCTAACTTTCAGTTTATATAAAAAGAAAGTTTTGCTTCATTAAACTCTGTTTTACATTTAAGCATTCATGCATTGGTAGGCCGAGCCTCCACATACTCTGCTCACGTTTATCTTCCCATCTTTTATATTCATATCATGGAAGGCCATGCCTCCTATTGTCTTTATCTTTCTTGATCTTATGCCAGGTCAGAATATCTATCTTTTCCTTGTCTCTGTTTTCTCTTATCTTCGCTTGATTCCGCTGTTTTTGGTATATATAATGAGATATCTGTGAAATCTAACCATGAATTCTAATTCGAAGTTTTGGGCAGTCGAGACATAATCCCATTGCTCCTTGGATGGATGAATATAAAGCTGAAATGGCGTTGGATGGAGATCAATTGAAAGAAAGAGAGACAACTATGCAGGTCAAATGCATCTATAGAAGTTCAAAGCTGACGTTTATTGAGAACTCCGTGAAACGAAGAGGAGATAAGACGTGCACCAGCACAAACAAAATAAGGAGTTTCCTTAAGGTTTCAAATCTGGTTTTTAGAACTAATATTCAGAATTTATGGATGTTAGATGAAGGAACTAGTAGAGGGAATAAAATAAGATTAAAGACAAAGTACTCAAGACAAGATTAAGATCTTCATCATTTTCCGACTCAATTACTCAAAACACTTTTTACAATCCAGAGAGAGACAAAGTCTAAGGACCCCACAAGGGCCACAACATTAAATTCTGCACATGGAACAATGTTAATCTTCATATTAAATACATTTGAGTCCAGATATTGTATCCATATCTCATTAAATTGTAGGAAGTTTAGGCCAGAAAATTGAAAAGATTCATAATCCACAAACATGGGGAAAACAAATCAGAAATTAGGATAGAAAATAAAGAAAAGTATCACAACAAAAATAAGAGCCCAATGGTTCATGTATATGATCACAAATTTTACATGTATGAGTGGTTTACTCCCAAATCAATTAGAGAAGTCTACCGAGTTAATCCAAACTAAACGCTTCACCCTTTAGTTCCGTTCTGGCCAAACAACAGCAGGCTTATATCCTTTACTGGAACTGAATGAGTTAGACACTTCCAGACTTGAGCGTGTTACTCAACCTGCATCAACAAATTGTCCATTTCACTAGGCTTTCGCGAAAAGACCACAGAAACGAAAAGGGAAAAGAGAACGGAACGGTTTTTGATAATGTATTTTACTAGTTTCACAGCTTGTGGTACTCTCTGGATTAATTATGTCACAGTAGAAGTGTTGAAGCAGAAATGAACTTCCACTTAAAAAAAAACCCCAAAATTAAAGGCACTATAAGAAAACAAACGGACGGAAAAACAGAATAAGGGATTTGCAGGACCAAGTACAAGAGCAGTCACGCAGCCCCTAACCTAACATAAATGAATCAAGACAATTATCAAAAACCCGGAAATGGAACAATAAGAGACTCACAGTGATAAAAACCAACTCTTAAGAACTTAATAAGCATCACATTCTCCATCCAAACTGCCCACATCACACATGATAGTGCTTGTCCAACCCAAAATTCCCCACATAGCACCCAAATCCACTCTCCGTTAGATCCAGGACTGATTTTGGCAACACGCAACTAATCCTGATAGGAAGAAAGAGACCGCACAGAAGCTATCTACTAGCCAATTAAGAACAGAGTGACAAGAGATCCACCAGCCAATATGGATGATTTTGTTTGCATTTTCAAATTCAATCTCTGTAAGTGTTTCCCAATTCTTGTAGTCACAATCCATGCCTGTAATACAGTAACAGAAGAGGAAAGAGCTTTGGATGAGGGCTGTACCTTATAGTATAATCATTTCATTGTATTTGTTTCTGCTAGAAATTGAGGTAGTTAGGTTGAGTCTTCATCGGTCAAACTTTTTGGACCTTCAAGTCTTCACAGCCAAAAACAAACCATCATGTATGCATATATATACCAGTGTCCTCCCCATCTTCAGGACGGTGCTGTCCCAGTTTTGAAAGGTTGAAATGCCCCTCGCACTCTTCCTTTCCTCATGATGTGAAAATGATTGCAATGGCAACCAGATTTACTTCTTGTCCCAGCCCGCCTTTACACTATATTACTGTGTGAGAAGTCCCTTGCTCACTCTTTCTTGCATCATGGCCACAATTCTCTTTCAGCCTTCGCCGAGTGTCTAAATTCACTCTAGATCACAAGTCCTAAACATCACTGCCTTCATATAATCAATCTGAGCCAACCATTTTCACCAAGTATCTCCACCACCATCACAACAGACCACAGGTTAAAGTCATCTTCGCTCCATTTATCACTGATCACCTACCACTACCACTGTCAATATTGTCCTAGCGACCATTGATGGCTCAATAAACCAAAACAATTTCCAAGCAATCACTGCCATGTACAACAAACTATACACATAATAAATGCAAGCTTTCTAGAAAATGTTATTCGCCCAAATAGACCACCTGCTGTGATTTGGTCTGACCCCTCACTTGTTATGGTTGGAGATGAAATTCAGACAGACAGCACAAATTCAAGTGGAGAACCAGCGCTGTATTCTTTAAGGGTTATGTAGTTGTCTAACTTCCTCTATAACCCAATCACCGCATCCAAGCACATAATTTAACCAACCACTTGCTACATAAAATAATCCTCACCTACCAATCTTCAGGCAACTTCATCCCGAAAGGTGAAAGGATCCATCCTTTCAACCAATATAAACTACTGCATTGCTCAATATCATAGAACATAGGGAGATCATGAGGCCACGTCTGATTGCCTCTCGTACTTAAGAGTATTGGAAGTGCAGGTCTAATACAATGCGATGTGTAAATTTGAAGTCTATGGAAAGTGTAGAAGCAATATTGCGGTAACCTCTAAACCAATGCCAAAACGTATACCACCTGGCTGTAACTAAACTTACCAGTCCAAGCCCTCAAAGAGACCTTCACCCTTTATAGCAGAAGTTTTGAAAATAGCCCATTGGCGGTTTTTTATCTTGTGCAACTCTAAAGCCTCAGTAACAGCGGCAGCATCAAGTGCGCCAGGAAGATCCTGTAAGGACCAAAAGGACATATCAAAAACAAAAAACAAAACAGAAAGAAAAGAAAAGGGAGAAAAAACCTAGCAGCTTGCAACTTGTATTCAGAAGGTATACAGGGACATGAACACATACTATACGGACTTCAACTCCTTGTACAACGGATGACAAAAGGCATTATCATTCTTTTTGACACATGCCATAAGGTTCTATATATATTTGGATAGTGAAGGGCCTAAAACATATTAATTTTCTTTCACCTTAATTTAGAAACTCAATAAGGCATGAGATCTTTTCCTGTACAGACAAGATCTTGAGTAATTAATAATACGGCAGTAGTACTAACCTGCTTGTTTGCAAAAATGAGAACAACAGCACCTCTTAATTCTTCTTCCTGACAAAGATTAAGATGTAAACCTACATCATAAGATTTCCAACATATGGAAGAAAAATGCGTAACTAAGTGAGAAAACCAAAATATTTGATCATTGTGGAAAGTGAAGGGAGAAGTTTTTTTGTTCATGTATGTTTTTGTCTAGAGAATGCAATCAAAGGAAGGGGGCGAATTCACATATGGCACCACCACCTTCTGGTGCCAAATTTCAATTTCAAAAAGGTTACAAAATCTCATATCATTCGACAAGCTTATGATGAAACTTTAAAGCTTCCAAAAGAGCCCATTTTATTACTTTTATCAATACTCTCAATAGGACTAGGTTCATTTCAAATAAGCAGCCAATCCAAGATTTAGGATATTTAATGAAAGGTGGTCGTAGAGCACTAAAATAAGAAAATTATATCCACCAACTTTGCAAATTAATCCTATAATCCTCTAAGCATTAACATGGAACAAGCATACCTCCAAGATTGCGTGAAACTCATCTTTCGCTATGACCAACCTATCAGTGTCACTTGAATCAACAACATAAATTATGGCTTGGGTATTTGGAAAATAGCATCTCCAATATGGTCTGTGGTGTAAAACCCAATGAACAGTTAGCTGAGCATGTAATCTTAATGAAAAATAAATGACTTGATATCAGAGGAAAATTACAACCCCATGTACTAAAGTGACAGAAGATACAAGATCAAGTCAACAATTCAAAAAGGGACAACTGAATAGTCTCAAGAGTGCAAAAAGATGAGCAGGTGACATCAAATCAAGGATATTTTATGGCACAAATATTTTGTCTTCTAGCCAATATATTTTATGGCAGAAATCTATTATATACTTCAAGAACTGTAAAATAGGTTATTTTTAAATCCATTTTAGCATTTGTATTAAAGATGGGTCAAGCCATTCTTTTAAGTTCATATAAACCAAAGTACTTGTAGAGGAGAAGCTATCCAAACCAGGCAAACCAACCTTGAAGCAATTCAAAGACCAAAATGGAAATAACCCAGACACCCCAAATAATAATATACAAGGTGCCAAGGTTCCGAAGGCACCAAGACAATGCAAAAAGAATTGATTAATTGATCTTCCATGGTGTTTGCAAATTCAACCCCAGTATAAATAGCGTGGCTCCTTCTATCAGATATCATCAATAAATAAAAGCTAATGACAACTAGCTGCTATAGGAGAAATTCTTATAAAACCACTTTTTGAGGAGACCAATAACTCGAAATCTTTTTTTTTTCCAGCCACAACCTAATATAAACTAAATTTGATCATAAAACCCGGTTAATATACTCAACTTTCAAATATACAACACATTTTTAAAAACATTAAGATCAAAGCAAACCTACACATCGGACAGCAAAGCCATAGTATCTGGACAATACTATCAAATGACCTCCATAGCCAAACCTAAACCCTAACTCTTAACATACAGAGAAAAACCAAAGAAAGATTTGGATGGTTGAACCTCCAAAAACCAAACCCTACTTTTTTTTTTTCCTTTTAATTCCTGAATCAACATTGGCCAGCTGATTATCGTAAACCAAGCAATATCAAACAGTTTCCGGTTGAGTCAGTTCAGTAGGGGTACAAGTTTCAGATATATTGCCCACCTCCACGCACAACTTAAGAATGATGTCCACTTTAGAGCTCTCAACAATAAAATCAGAAAAATATTTCATTTCAAACTATTAAAAAAACAAAAGAATAGAGTGAAAATCATGTACCTGATACTTGTCTGTCCACCTGTGCAAGTGCAGAAATGCCATTAGAACAAAAATTTACATCATTTATAATACCTAAAAATCTCAATAATATGAGATCATGAAATCCTACTTTTCGAATATGGCACGTACATATACATTAACTTCTTATAAAACAGTTGTTTGTGCACTTAGATGAGATCATCTCATCTCAAGATTTTTCATAATTTCATTCTCAAACATCACTCAAACACAAAATATTTTACAATTTCAGATCTTCAACTTTTTCATCTAATCATTAACTGCTCATTACAACTTTCCCAAATTTCCAAACAAAACACACAAAAAATACAACTTTTTCAAATTTCAAATATATATATATATTCAAAAATTATATTCAAATAATATGTTAACTTTATAATATTATTATTCAACTTTTTCTCTCTCCTTTCCCAAAACCCAATAAAATATCTTTAACTCAAACCATCTCACTACTATTCGGGTTTTGCTATTCATTATCTCACACACCACACATTTTTGTTTTCGTTTTATTCCTACTAAACTAATTGAGTTTTTCTACTCATAATCTCTATACCATATACTTGCTAAGGAAATAAAAATAAAAAGATAAAAAATTATGTGATATGTGATGTATGGGATGATGAGTAGAATTTTTCGTATACATAACTCGAACACAAAGTTCTTTAATTAGGCATTCAAGCAATGGGGCTCCAACAAGTTCAAATGAGCTGCTCCGTTCTATATATTAACAGAGTACTGCTATTTTAAAACCTCTACACTACACACTACTTACATGGCATAATTTGATTTGGAAGATAAATTTTAAAATTTGAATCTTACAAATCAAATCTTAGCATTTAAGTGAATGTGGATGGTGTACTCTGCACACTGGCTTGAAAATAAAATAACTCATATCAACAACCCAATTCATGATCCACACAGAGAGTCCACTGCCATGTCCACCAAAAATACAAAATCTATCAAATAAATAAAAATGCATACAACTCCAAATCAAGTCAATCTGTAGTCAATGATGGTCACAGAATGAGCGTTTTTTTTCAAACTCGCATTGTTTTTATAATGGTAAGCAATTAAAATTAAGCAAATATCAGAATACTCTTTTGGCGTTCTAGTTGACAAATGTGATGATCGTAAATTGAAGACACAGATCAAGGGACGAGATATGCATACCCAGATCCCATACTTGGAATTTGATGTTATTGTACTGCACCGTTTCGACATTAAATCCAATTGCTGCACCCAAACAAACATTGAATAATACTGGAGAGAAAAAGAATGGAACTGGTAAAGAAACATAAACGTTTGAACTGGGAAAGAATACCAACTTGGAATCGTGGACACAACCTCCCCCATCTGAAGCCGATCTGCACAAAATCCAAACCCAAACCATTGAATTACCCCAATTGAATAGAAACCCACTATTCGAAACTGAGAAATTAAGAACTGGGCACGAGTGGAATTAGAGAAACTTACAGAGGATTGTGGTCTTTCCGGCATTGTCGAGGCCAAGAACGAGAATCCGAGCTTCTCTATTGCCGAAGAGGGACGAGAACATTTTCGTAAACAGTATACCCATATTGAGAGATTCACTCTCAGTGCATGAAATTGAGAGCAGATCAGACGGAATTTTATTCGGTTTTGTTTTAGTTCTTTGAGATCTCGAAGCAGAACCCTCTGGTCCTGTCCGCTTTAAAAGAATTTCGAGATCTTGGGGAATCTTTTTTCTTTTTTGGAGGAATTAGGGACTGTGGATGAGCAGAGTAGCTCTCTCACTCTCTCTCTCTCCCCTCAGTTTCTCAGAAGCAGAGCCTCGCAAGAACAGAAGAGGGAACCTGAGGTGATACTCATGCTTCTCTCCGGTGCAATAGATCCAGTCCCGCTTATTTCCCCTTTTTTTGGCTCTTTCGTAACATCTATAGGGCCTTCTCTTGTAGACCTAAGGTAATTACTCTTGTTGCTAGCCCATTCCATTACTCGTAGATTTTATTTTTCTATCGGAGATTTCTGTAATTAAAAGTTAGGATTATGAAATTTAAATACTGTGGCTTCGTAATATTGAACCATTGATGGCTGCGCATTATATCTTGATTTTTAAATTAAAACATTTTCGATAATTTAGTAGTCCTGTTTTTTTTTCAAAGCTTTGCAGATTATATTTTGTAGGGAAAAAAAAAAAAAAAAAACCACACCTTTGAATTCTCAGCCAAGCACTCTCAAGGCCCATCTATCCTAATGGGCTTTTAAATTTGGATCGCAGTCGTATGCTAAGAGCAATGCTCGCGTTCCAACCCAAGTTAAAAGCTCGAGAACGACCAAGATTCTTATGATCCTGGGAACTTTGTCCGAATAATCTAACGTGGGTTTTTGACGTTGCAACTTTCAAGATAAATGTTTTAGCCATTAAAATATCAAATAAAAGTAAAATTATAAAAAAAAAAAGTAAACAAAAGTAAATTTATAAATTGACGTAACTTGATATAATACGTAAAATTGTAAAATTACTTTTATTATAATATAAATTTAACATATCATATGAAATTATCCTTTTTATATGATATTTTTTATATGATATCTTGATAACTATATTTCTCATGTCTAAAGCTAGCGAGGATCCTCATTGGCGTATGTGCTACTTTTGTCATGGTATAAGAGTTGTAGATATCTATCGGATGTATCTCCATAATATTGATATGCTACGTAAGATTGTAAAATTATTTTTATTGTAAAATAGATTAAACGTATCATATGAAATTATCATTTTTATATGATATCTTGATAGCTATATTTCTCATGTCTAAAGCTAGCGATGATCCTCATTTGCGTATGTGCGTTTAAGCGAATTGAAGTGTACTTGAAAGTACCTTTGTCATGGTATAAGAGTTGTAGATATCTATCGGATGGATCTCCAGAACATTGAAAGTGCTTCTTTACAATAGGTTTTTCCAAGCAAATACAAATTACTACAAGGCCAAAGCTAAACATCAACCAGTATTGGTGACGACGGATGATGTTGAAGCACAGTACTGTAAAAGATCATCGGATAAAAAAGCGGGTATGCATACACGTACATGATGATGTTCTTCATATACAAATTATAATCTGCTTTCTAAGATTTCTCTCTTAGTTTCCTGATCGAAACAGTAAGCAGGTGCTTGGGTCACTGAATCTTGCAGTACCGCACCAATCTCGAACGTAAGCACGTGTGTGGATATCCCTAAAAAATGCATGGATGGTCACATGATTCAAACTCAGATTTAAGTAGTTCCTTAAATGAAGAAACAAATTAGTAATTACTAGCTTGGAGAGGTAAATTTTTCCTAATTGAGTCTTGATAAATGATCATACTCATGACTTGACTTGATAAATAATATGGATTTTGATAGTTAAAAATGAAAATTAACAAACATACCATCGTAGAAATCCCACCGAACTGGCCTCCTCGTCAGGACATCCTCGTAGTAGACAATAAATTCCACCTTCTCCCAAACGTTGCACAGAAACCCATCGGTGGCCATAGTTCCAAGGTAATTAGCCCCATCAAGAAAATCTGGGCGAGGAATACCCACCTCGAAATGCATTACCTCGCATGCCCCGCCCGCACCTACCGTATAATAAAACGAAGTGCCGTTGTTCCATTCAATATCATATAGCAGCTCACCTAGTTGCCTCTGAATTATGTTCACGTTCCGGCCTTTGGGCCAGTCGTACCAGAGGTCGTTGATTTGGAGGCGAGTGGAGTTGAAGTTCAAGATGAGAATTGAGTGAAATTGCTCGGGCCATGGCAAGGGAGTTGGGGTGGAACGAGGCAATTCAGCTGAAGAACTCACGAAAAGGAAGATCAGAGAGGCCAAGCAAAGCAGGTTGAGTTTCATTTCTTCTCCTTTCTTGCTGCTATGCCTGTGTCCCTTCTTTTCTTGTGAGGTTCTGTATAGGAGGAGAGATAACGTCCTTGGCTTGACTGAGGCGAGTGGTTACGAATAAAACTTGGGGAGTCATGATTTCAAATCTGTCGGGGTGAAATTTGTATTTTCTGATTTTTTTTTTCTCTCTTTTTGTGTGTACTTACAACTATTTTCAAGTGATTTTAGATATTTTTTTTATATTATTTAAACATTAAATATTTTTAAATTTTAAATTTTAAATTTTTTCATCTAATTATTAACATTTTTTAAATTTTCAAACAAAGCTAAAAAAAAAAATGTTAGATAATTGAATTGGAGAGAGTATATTCAATACCGTGGTTTGGATGTTTATTTTCGCGAATCTTCCCATAATCATAAATCATTTCCGCTGTATGTGACAGTTGGCGAGTCCTATACTCAGTAGGGTAGTGATAGAATTACTTCCTTATAATTACTCATATACACTCAAGTGCAATTCAAATTTTTTACTTTTTTTTTTCATTTTCTTTTAAGTATTTTTTTAACATCCTTAATCACTAAGAGCACTCGCAGTAGGATATGTAAAACCAAGATTTATGTATAATTTAAAGAAAATAGGTTGAAAACGACGTCCAATGGATGATTTATTTCATCTGTAAAATCCATTTCACTACAGTACTACCGCTACATCTAGCGGTAACTGTTTGAAAATATAAATTATTTTTTATTCATTTCTCACTCATCTGTGTAATTTCTCCTCGTCTAGCTGATTTGATTAATTTCTTTTCGGCCCCTGAAGCCGTAAGTTTATTTCGTGCGTCGTCCCATTCCTTGCCCATCTACCTTCTGCTCGTCTCCCATAGATTTTCGTATCTGTGGATGCTCCCCAGCAGATTCCCTCTAATTTACTTGCAGCCAAGAGGAGCCGCTTGCTAATAAAATCAAGGCCTGTAATCGATTGAAAGCCAAGCTTCTTGTAATAGCAAGGGAGCAAGGAGTGTCCAGGCGACGAAGTGCTTGGCTTACCGAGAGATATCGGTGGCGCGAGGTGCTTGGCGGCACCGTCTGTGCAAGAGGTGACGAAGAGGTGGGGGCTGGCGGCGTGTGGTGGCTTTCCCGAGATAGGTGGTGGCTGGTTCAAGGGGTGGGTATTACTCTGTTTCGGATATAATAAAATAGGGACTTTTTCTTTTGGTTTACAGCGATGGTGCACCGGCAGTGGCTGGGTTGTGCTGGGGAGGAGGAAGTGCTCGGTTTTGGCTTGCTTGCTGGTCGGGTGGTTGTTAGAAGAGCATCTGTGGCATTGTTAGACGGATGAAGGTTATTGCCGCCACTAGGTTGCCGTGTGGGTTGAAAACGTGGAGGAGAAGTGGCTGCGAAGGTGCAACTGGTGGCTGTGGGCTGGAGTAACTAGGTGGTTTTCCGATTGATTCTGGTGCCACTGGTTGTTGGCAGTGAGGATGAGGTGTTTCGGGCGGACTGTGCGACGGGAACCACTCAAATGCAGTGGCTGGTCTTGGTGGTGTAGGGCTGAGGTTTATGCTGTGGGTTCGGTTTCTGTCGTGCGGGGTGATCTCGGCGCATTTGTTTCCAACAAGGGTTGTTGTGCTGCGAGATGGGGGCGGCGTTGCTGTTTATGGAAGGGAACAAGGTGGTAACAATTTCTCGAGAGGCTGGCAGTTTGTATATAGGGAGATATTGTAAATATCAAAAGATATGAGGATATTTTTTATAGTTAAGAGAAAATATTTGAAATGAATAAAAAAGAAAAAAAAGTATAATATTTAAATGATATGAAGAAAAAATAGATAAGTTGATATATGGTATATTGTAAAAGTCAGTATGTAAAATAAAAAAAATAAGTTTTGATGATTTATTTTAAATGATAAGATGAAAGAGCTATTGTGAGTGCTCTAAGAAAAAAATAAAAAAAATATATAACTTTACTAATACCTACTTCCTTAATCATTAAGTAAAATAAAAAAAGAGTAATATATGAGTAGTAGTAGAGTAGTAACTCTTATAATTTTCCTACTCAATATATCATCCCATCCTAGACTCATCTATCTCCCTGTCTTATTCTCTAACAAGAAAGAACTAATACACCAGAGAGTCCCTCATGCTGTTTTCTACAGTGCAGATTGGAAAATCATCTCCGCCAGCTCCTGCAACAATAGATTCAGATTGAGGCCGAATGGAAATGGCTAGTCACTAAATAAATAGGTAAAAACAACAAATTACTCCAAGCAATAATAGCCTGAAAATTAAATGATATATCCACCAGAAAATCAAAATATTACTCGAAACTAAAAAGAAGAAAAGTCAGTTTCCTGCTTCTTTATGCTAAATGGTACTGTTGATTTTGAATGGGAAGTAAATACACTCACTACACTCGTGCTATTACGAGAGTGGAGATTTTCTCTCTGTAATTCTTTTTCATGCTTCTTCTCTCCCATTTTCCTTGGCTAATCTATATCAGTTATTAGTCATTACCATGTCTAGTTCTACATGCTCCAGTTCTGAGGTGGAGAAGGATGCTCTGAAATATCGTGAAAGAAATAAATAAAAGAAATTTATCCTTCCAATACCTGCTTGCCCGAAGCAACTTTGGGTTCTCCCCATTCCAAGGCTTTCTTCTCGAGCATTTCAAAATCTGCTTTACCAGCCTGACGAAAGATGCGACCATGCATTAGCCACGGGCATTGGGGGGAGAAGGGGGGGATGATATGAAAACATTTTACCTCTATTTGAGCTCCAAGTTCCGTGTCAAAACTCTGGTATCTCTTGCGAACAAGCTCAGCTAAAGAACCATCCTTTGTTTTATGACAAATAAAAAAAAAAACCATTTAGTCTTGAAATTAGAAGAGAGAATAGAAACTTTTGATTAAAATTAACGCATGCAGCCGCCCATGAAAGACATAGAAGAAACATTGGTTCATCACCTCAATCAGCTTGGCCACATTCCTAAGTCCACGGGCCAGGGTATCCATTCCAGTAATATGAGCAATGAACAAATCTTCAACATCAGTACTCTCTCTTCGCCTATATTTCAGTAAGTGAAGAAACATACCAAAACAAAGTCAAATGTATTCATTAATCGATCATGAAAAATATAAGGAAACAGGATGCTTGTGGCCATAGGCACAAATTTAAGAAAAACAAAATGAAAGAAAGCCCCGACAGTTTTGCATCAAAGTTGAATCCTCCTGGTGCTAGTCCACCCTGTGATAGGCACAACAACAGTTGTAGAAATTGCATTATCCTTCAAAGCAATTTGATGCTTGTAATTACAAATTAAAGACACATTTAATATTTATCACTTACATTTTTCACCACACTGAGCATAACCAGAGTTGCCTCTCCAATATCTGTGAGAAACTGATCAGTATCCCAACCTGTAGCAAACGACAACAGCTCCAGATAAGAAAATTGCAGTGTTCTAAACGTTTTAAATAAAGTCCATGATTTTTTTTTAAACACATAACTAGGAAAAGTTTTAGTTTATAACTATTCAATACCAATCTGTGGGTCACCCGTGTTTGCATCAATATTTCCCAGCAGACCATCAAGTCTTGCGGTTTCAAGTTCATGATGACAGCTGCAAGTACAAAAGCATTACATATTTGTAGAGGTTCACGCCTTCCTCCGTGCTTGTTTAATTCAATGGAAAAGTTACAGGTG
This sequence comes from Carya cathayensis, assembly GCA_011037825.1. Classification (NCBI taxonomy): domain Eukaryota; kingdom Viridiplantae; phylum Streptophyta; class Magnoliopsida; order Fagales; family Juglandaceae; genus Carya; species Carya cathayensis. The sequence goes on along the minus strand of QGSO01000287.1, from coordinate 1,354,017 downwards.
GGAGTTCACCACGTGCTTAAGATACAAAATAGGGCATACCTGTGACCAGATAGGGTGGCATGATTGCACTCAATGTTAAGTTTAAATTCTCCTACAAAAGAAAACAGGACAACAATATCATGAATTTGTCAAGGTCATGAATTTGACATTATATATAGGAAGGCTTCAATCTCACAATTAAATGTTAGTCAAGGGCTGCAAAACATGCAATTCAACAACATTTAATTCATGAAAATACTAATGTAGACGATAACAGTATGGAAATGATAATTCTGATATTAAAAATAGTTTGTTACCATTAGATTAAAGGCAAAAAAAGGACCATGAATAACAAACTTTAAATTACCTATAAGACCATATTTTCGTAGGAAATTAGCAGCTGTTGCTGCATCCCAGTCATACCTGGAGAGATTTACCATATGTAAGCGTAATGGAAAGTGAAATCCATATAATAATTAAACAGAAAAGTTAAGAAACATACTGATGTTTGGTAGGTTCCTGAGGCTTGGGTTCAATGAGCATTGTACCTAAAAAGCACAAGAAGAAGAAAAACAAGTTCCTTTTTACAGAATTGTTACATGGCAACAAACACAAAAATATTGAATAAAAAGTAAAAAGAGAACTGATTAAGATCCAAATTACTCATACTGTCCGTCCCAATAGACGATAAAAATCGTATTACTGTCTTTACTGGCTTTTTAATTTTGCATATGATATAACACAACTGAACTAGTATGCGGCATTGCAATAAATAAAACACAAGAGTACCATTGAATCCAATCTTCTTCTTGTAAGCAACAGCTGCCTCAAAGAACCTTGCCTGTCAATGGATAAATAATAAAGAATAAGAGAAGTAGCACCCATGAGTAAAGATATGTAAAAGAAAATTACAAAAAAAAAAGAAAGTAAAAGACCCCTTGGTGGCACAGTAGTATCAAAACAAAGTAAGATCAAGACACAGGGTAAGTCAAATGTATCATTGGACATAATTGTAGAATAGATCCAAAAAACCGCACCATATGATCAAGCTCTCGTCCCATATCTGTATTCAAAAGAGTCTGATAACCCTCACGACCACCCCAAAACACGTAATTTTCTCCACCTAAATAATGTGTGACCTGCAGAATGAGTCAACAAGGCAGCTTAAAATTTCATAGAAAAGCAATTTTTTTTATAAGTAAAATAAAAGAAAAACAAAATTGTAAGCATGACCGAAAAGCATACAGCCAAATTTCTGCAATAAGCATTGCATGCACACACACATACCCACCTCTATGGCTTTCTTGACTTGTGCAGCAGCATATGTATATACACCTAGTTCAGAGCTGTAAACCAAGTATCTCTGATATATAAGTCCATGAATGAAGGAGCACGCTTAACTTAGGATATATCTGCATATTTTTACATAAACACATGCATACATATATATAAATTACCTTGTAGCGGCACCATGCATGTAGCGGGGATGCATGAACAGCTGAGCTGTACCCCACAGAGGGCGGATCTTGGTTCCCTAAACAGTCGCATGATAGAAGCATTTAAATGAGGTAGACTTCATATCAGCAATGGCAACATTTGAAAAAAAAAAAAAAAAAAAATTGCTGTAAAACATAAATAAAGGTCTAAGTTGACATCGAAGAAAGTAATTTGCTGTTGCCAAAACAGGTGCACAAACATACAGCCTTGAAAACAACAAAATGTTAAGAGATGAATGTATTCATCATAAGCTTTTAATCTTTCTTCTTGCCCTTCTTCATCTTTGAAGCCATTATAGGTTAAAAGTATTCAGTTCCTTGAAGCTTGGCTATGCTTGGACTCCTTTAAAAAGGGTACAATAAAAAAGCGGTGTGGCTTAAAAATTTAAAATGACTATCAATATTATTGCACAAAACATCCCAAAAAACACTTCATCATCCAGATTATCATCCAGTCATAATAAAAGTCTCCTCTATATTGGTTTTAGTGCTTTGCAAAAAAGGGAAGGTCGTGTCTTTAAGCACATGATTTAACTATCAAGGGTTTCACTTGGTCAATGAGTACATGCACTCAAATTGATAAAATAAAGGAAACGGTAATCTCCCTAGAGATTTAAACCTCAGAAAGTCAGGAGGCTCTTAATCCACGCAAGATGCAGTAAATGATGCTGTGGCTTACATCAAAGTTATTGACATGACAATCGGCCTGTTCATTCATATAAACTTACCTGAAGCTCCTTGGCAAGGGCCACTACTTCATCCAAGTTTGCATTACTTTCCTGTGACAGAGGTAACAATGCCAAATGACTGTTTTTGTCAAAGTATAGTCAGAGCAGTTGAACGTTATCGAGAAGTAGAAACAACACAAAACTTCAAAATTTTCAGAGCAACTTCTCTTGATGCCATGCCTGGTTGAGTAAGCAATACAATTTCAACTCCTACACTTCCTTTCTCTCTAGTTTAAACAAGAATAAAACAAATGCGATTAGCACATTGACCTTAAAAGATGACTCACCTCCAGGGTTTTGCCATCAGGGGCTATATCCCTGTCATGGAAGCACCATCTATCAACTCCAAGCTTGTTTATGAACTCAAAATTGGCTCTCACTGTTTTAAGCATTAAAAGGATTCGCTTTACTTCCACTTGCACACTTATCAATTCCATATACAGAAAGGAACACATAGAAATCAATCTTACTTCTTCTCTTGGCCATGGCCACTGAATTTGTTCCATCTTCCCATGGCCAATACTTTGTAGATGCACCAAATGGGTCACTACCAGTCCCACGGAATGTGTGCCAAAATGCAACGCTAAATCTCAGCCAATCCTGTCACCATAAAAACCTTCTGTAAGAAACCATTAGCCTCTCCAACAAACCTTGATGATATTTGGAAATAAAAGCTAACCTTCATTTTCTTCCCAAGAATCTCTTCTTCTGCATTGTACCATTTATACGCAAATGGATTCTTGCTAGAAGGGCCCTGAAAAGATAAAATAAAAGGTAAATACGAACATCTACTATCACAGTTGTGAAGACTCCATTTTACTACAGAAAGAGTAATGCTATATATAGTCGTGGAGTACACAAGTGCTATGCAGTCACTTTGTAAAAGAATGAGGTCTAATATTAAAAAATTAATTTATTTTCATATGGGTCCCTATTTATTCATTTTTTTCAAAATGATTGCATGGCGCTTGCAAACTCACGACTGCAAATATCATTTCTCAATAGTATTGTATGTAAACCTCCATAATAAATAGAGTTTAGGCATAGTTAATTTAACATTAATGAAGTTGCAAAGAGACTCGTAAACTTAACCAAGATTTAGAGTGCGATTTTCATTACAATAAGAAAGTATCCTCTTAATTCAAAGATGAACATTGGATGGACAAATAGGTCATAACTGTCCCTACCTCATACTTAGTGTTGGGAATCTCAGGAAAGAATTCGCCGTTCCATTGACTTAAATCACCGCAGTTCTTATCAAGACCAGCTGGGCATGTTGGTGGATTTGCAATCTGCATGCGATATAAACCAAACCCAAAATAAGAGAAGAATATAATTTAAAAAGTTATAGCCACAGAATGTAAGGAATCTAAAATGCAAAGAGAGCTCCTTTACCACCACAAACGAAATCACATTCAAAAAAAGAAGAAGCAACAAAGTCTTCAGAACCATCATTTTCTAGTCTCATGCAAACTCCTCTGCAATGTAAGCAACATAAAACCACTCATCATCAGCCAATAAACGCAGGTACAGACTACCCAAAGTCAAATTAACAAAGAACATCACCCGGCATTTCTAGACTCGCACAATAGACCAACTTCGGAGAATACCTATTATATAATATAAACATAAGAGTTTTACTATGTACAACCAAAGTTACGTACTAATCTGGGTACCAATACCGATTCCTTCATATTCAAAATTTAAATTAATACTATTTTCAATAAAATCTACTTTTTGACCAATTATATTAGATTGGTGCACATATTAGTACACAATTGTGCTTCCAACTAGATTTTTCTAAAATAAATAATAAAATCTATCTTTCCTATAAGTGGAACAAGTGGGGTTGATTCATACAGTATCAAGCAGATATCTTAACACCCCAACCGAATAAAATTTGACCAATTTTGGAGAATACCCGTAACCAACAATACACCAATTTCGTAAAATATTCATGTCCAAACCAGCAGACTAAAAAGAAAATGACCCCTCAAGCACAAAACCTATCAGTGACAAGACAATAGAAGACTCACCTCCGCGGCAACAAACTCACAAGAGAATCATCGTAACGGAACAAAAAAGCCCACTGTAGATAGTAAACTGTAAAAGCAATAACGAAAGATGGAGAGACTTACAGATTGAAACTGGCCTTCCTGCGATTGCAATACGAACATAACAAAGAAACCTCTCACAATCACGACTCTCAAAAGAATTACATGTATATATATATATACTATATAGTATACTGGTCGATATCAACGTTAATAATCAATATGTTGGTGACAATTTCAATTGACTAATTAATTCTAATCAAAATGCAAACGTGTCGGGCTGGGTTTGATTTGTTGCATAAAATGCCATTCCGATAAAGGGATGATGGATATTTTCTAAATTTAAAAAGTGGCGATAGAGTTAGCCCGTTTGGTTAGTCAAAATATTTCTTTTCTTTTCGATTTATCTTATTATTATAATTTTCATAAATTTTTATTTAAAATATAATAAATAATTTAAATTTTAAATTTTTAAAATAAAAATAATATTAAAAAATAATTTTATTTTATTTTATTTTTAAAAAATTTCTCATCTCATCCTCTAATCAAAAGGACCTTACTTTCTGGCGAGGGAGGCAGTATGATTACTTTCGTTAATCTGTCCATCGATTCGTTGGTGAGGCTGACTAGGACTCATAAGCCATAACACTCTTTAATGACGTGGAATGATAACGGATTGGATTTGTTCTGTCCGAGTCGGCTATGACATTTTAATTTATCTTTAATAGGTCTTGTGGGATGTTTAAATGGAATTAAAAAAAATATAAATAATAAAATAATTTATAAATAATAGTAAAATAATTTGAATTAAAAAATTTTATTAAATTTTAAAAAGTTAAAAGAAAAAAGTTGAATAAAAATATTATAAAATTAAAATATAATTTTTTTAATATTATTTTTATTTTAAAATTTAAAAAAGTTAAATTATATTTTATATTTTATTTAAAAATTTAAAAAATATATATAATAATTAAATAAAAATATTAAATATTTAAAATTAAAAATTATTTATACTTGAAAAATATTTTTAAAAAATAAGATAAAATGAAATGCAGAGTATCCAAACCAGATCTATTGTTCTCTTGCTTCGGACTTCTAGAGTGGACTTGGATCATGTGCTTGCAATTGTATCGATAGATGAATCCTTTGGGAGCTTGGGCCCATAGAGACTTTGACCCAATGAAGAATTGGCTGAGAATAAAATGAGAAGAGAGATTGGATTTGAAAGTTCAACGAAGCCCAATTATAAGCTTGGAGTCTTTTTTGTCAGCGTTTAGAGATTAATTATAACTCATTCGTTGTAGGACTATTACGGGATGATATCAATCGTAAAAGAATTTTCATAAAACATTAATGTTAAGATAAAATTAAATAATAAAATTTACATTTTTTTATTAGGTTAAATTTTTTAGATAAGTGCCAATGTCCTTTGGATCAGATAGCATAAGATCTAGTCTCCAAAAAGGAGAACCATGTTAGAACCTCCTACTTTTGTATAAAAAAATAAAAGGACAAGTGTTGATTTTACATAGTATCAAATCAGCCTAACTGAGTTTGAACCCTGACTCTAGATTCTACTGAATTTAATTAAATATTACAAATATTGGATCTACTGATTAAGGAATGGTGTTAGAATATAAATTAAACAATAAAATCTAAATTTTTTCATTAATTTAAAATTTCAAAACAATTGATAATTTACAGTTAATAGATTACGTTTTTAAATAGGTAATATATTTGAAATTGGTGGGGAAATAATATAATATTTTCTAATAGATTTTTGCATTTTTTGATAGTGATAGGAAGTACTCGTGGTCCTAGTCGTGGATGACAAAAAAAATCCAAAATTCAAATGATACGACAGAGCGGACAAGAGTACCGTCGCTGAATGGTAGACAGTCAAATATATTGGACTAGCGGTAGGTAGCGCATCCATTAGCTTAATCAAATTGGTGCAAAACATTAAAATTTCTATTGAAATTATTGCAAAATTCGATCTAGAACCTTTAATGCTGCCTAGCTATTTGATCTGTTCATGCAGGGTATAATATCTGAAAATGAGTACTCGTCAATTGCACTGAAGAAGACCTCCAACATAGTTTTCCTTTTTATTTTAAAAGTGGAAAAAAAAAGGCAATGATATATTCAAGGCCGTAGTGGCCGAACGGGACGATCGATCATAATCATGATCACGAGGTACTTGGTTTTTATGCATGAATTTGAAGTACGTTTAGCACCTTCTTGAGCACCTGTGTTTGCTTTTCTAGGCATGCAGTGCTCGCAACTTGCAAGGTTATTAATAATTTGGAACTGAAACTGAAACTGAGGATGCATGCATGGTAAGAGCAGCTCACAGTAAAGTACTACTTCGCTTTTGACTCCAAGCTAAAGTTATCTACAAGGTACTTGTTCAGCTAACATTAATGGTAAAAGCTGTCATGCATTCATGTTACTATAGTTGGTCGTGTTATTTTTTATTTTTTAAGGTAACAATATCCTTACTATCTTATTATTATTTGTTTATTATTTTTTATGTATTCAAAATTTTTATTTTATTTTAAGTGTTTTTTTAACATTCTTAATTATTTTAAAAAAATTAAAAATATTCAACTTACTAATAATCACTTCTTTAATTATTAAATAAAACAAAAAAATTTTAAATATTAAAATAATAAGTAGAGTAGTAAAGAAATTGTAGAAGAGTGATAGGGTTATCATTATTTGTTTATCTTTTTACCAAGTACTTGATTGATCAAATCAGGTACTCCAACCGTTCCTTAAATCTAAAATAGTGGTAGCCAGTTTGAGATTAAAGTAGGTTGGATTTGGTGTTGAGTTGGTAATTTAGGGGTTGTTTGGATGGAGAGAATCTAATCAATTTATTTTATTTTATTTAAGTATTATAATTTTTAAAATTTTGATGTAAAATATAATTGTTGAACCTAAGGTTTCAAGTTTTGTGTAATTATATATTTACACATGGATTTTGATGATAACAAATGAATTCAAAGAATAAAGGAGTCTCAACTCAAGTTATCTACACAATGGAGTCAAGCACATCAAGAAACCAAGCATGAGCAAGAAGGGAACAAGCTCACATTAAAGTCATAAAGTAATGTTGTAAATCTCTTAAAATTCGAAATTAGGATTAAGGCTCAAAATTAATATTTTATCATAAAGCATTAAAATACATTTTCCACATGTGCATGAATATTTTTGAAAATTAAATTTGAATATTTTGAAAGATAATTGATTGTCATCTTTCACATGTGCATGCCATGATTAAATGTTTGAACTTTGAAAATATTAAAGATGATTGATTGTCATCTTTCACATGTGCATGTTTTATTTGAATAATTTCAAAAGTGATTGATGCTTTTCTTGACTTATGCAAAAGGAAGATGTCTTTGTTTGAAAAATTTGAAAAGTAAAGTGTGCTCCTTTTGTCATATGCAAAAAGTAAAAGATTAGGTTTGAAATTTTTGAAAAGCAAAGTGTGCTCCTTTTGTCATATGCAAAAAGTAAAAAATTAGGTTTGAAATTTTTGAAAAGCAAAGTGTGCTCCTTTTGTCATATGCAAAAAGTAAAAAAATTAGGTTTGAAATTTTTGAAAAATGAATGATGATGTTTTTGACATGTGAATCTTTTTAAATTTGAATATGAAGTCTCATATGCCTATAAATAGATCATTTGAGAGCTTCACATTCACAACACCAAGAGCATACAACTCTCATTCAAAGCTTTCATTCTCTCTTCTCTAAGCATTGAGCCTTAACCCTTGTTCATTTTGAGAGATATAGTTTGTGCTTGTATTGTTCTTATTTCACTCATTGAGGAGTGTTTTCTGATATCCTACCCACTATCAATTCTTGTATCAGTAAAAGGGTGTGTACAACCCTTGTGCGTGTAGAAAGTGTTCTACACAGGGAATCGTTGAATCACCACGTGTAAGGTGATTGCAAGTGTAGAGGGTGTTCTACACGGATCCTTTGTAGCGGTGTTGTTCAAAGGTGTAATAGGTTTCTATCTCCACCTGAAGGAGATTGAATAGTGAATTCGGGGATCCTCAAGGGGTAGCTTGAGGCGAGGACGTAGGCAGTGGGGCCGAACCTCGTTAACATACTGAGTTTGCTTCTCTCTTACCCTTACTCTTTATATTTATTGTTGTTTCATATTTTGTTTATATTTTATATTGTATATTTGATTTATAATTGTTATTTTTTTTAAAAACAACTCAATTCACCCCCCCTCTTGTGTTAGTCATCTGGGCAACAATTGGTATCAGAGCTAAAGCTCTATTATAAGATTAACTATCTTTTGAGTTAAGATCTTATGGCTAACATTGCAGCTTCATTTGGTGAAGGTCAATCTAGCAGTCGGCCTCCACTCTTTTGTGGAGACAATTACTCATTCTGGAAAGTTAGAATGAGAATATTCCTTCAGGCTCAAGGTCGAGAAATCTGGAAATGCATTGTAAATGGACCTTATATTCCAACAAAAGTGGTTGATGGAGTAAAGGTCAAAAAGGAAGAAGAAGAGTTTAATCGTGAAGACGATAGACTTTATACTTTGAATTTAACTGCTATGAATTTATTATATAATGCTCTCAATGGTAATGAGTTTAATAGAGTAATGACTTGTGCTACGGCAAAAGAAATTTGGGATAACTTGGAAGTTACTTATGAAGGAACTTCTCAAGTTAAGGAATCAAAAATTTATATTCTTACTCATGAATATGAAATGTTTAAGATGAATGATGATGAATCTATTTCTAGTATGCACACTCGTTTTACTAACATCATAAACAGCTTGACAGCTCTTGGCAAAGTTTATTCCAAAGTGGAAATGGTAAGAAAAATTCTCAACTCTCTACCAAAACGTTGGGAATCAAAAGTGACAGCGATTCTTGAAGCTAGAGACCTCAAGAAGCTCGAAGTGAATGAACTCATCGGGTCACTTATCACCCATGAGTACACATTGAAAAGAGGAGAAGAAGAAGGAAAGCCAAAGAAGAGCTTGGCACTTAAAGCTGTTCCTCATGAAAGTGAAAGTGATGAAGATGAGGAAAATGACGATAAAGATGAAGAAGTTGCGATGATAACAAGAAGAATTCAGAGATTCTTAAAGAAAAATAAAACTCCTCCGAGGAAATCATTCAAAAAGTTTTCCAAGAAAGATTCAGGTAAAAATGATACTTTAATTTGTTATAAATGCAATAAGCCTGGTCATATCAAGCCAGATTGTCCCCTGCTAAAGAAAGATCGAAACAAAGGCAAGAAAGCAATGAAAGCTACATGGGATGATGATTCAAGTAGCTCAGATAGTGAAGCAAGCAATGAAGAATCAGCAAATCTCTGTCTTATGGCTAAAGATGATATTGAGGTAACAAATTTTGATAATATTGAAAATCCTTCATATGAAGAATTGCAAAATGTTTTAGAAGAGGTATATGAAGAATTTGAAAAATTGGGTATCAAATATACTGCTTTGAAAAAGAAAAATTCTTCTTTAACAAACGAAATTGATATTTTAAGAAAAGAAAATATTGTTTTGAAAGACGAAAATCTTGAGTTGAAGAAAAAGAAAACTGATTTAGAAAATATTGTTGAAAACTTTACGAATGGAAAAAGAAATTTTGAAAAACTTCTTGGTAGTCAAAGATGTGTTTTTGACAAGGCAGGCTTGGGATATATGCCAAAACAAAAGTTCAAACCTTATAAAAACTTCTTTGATAATCCTTCTACATCAAAGTCTAATATTCAAAATTCTTTTCATAATAAGTTTGTCAAAAAAGGATACTATTATAATCATTCAAGATTTTCATATATGTCACATGCTATTTGTAATTTTTGTAATAGAAATGGTCATAATTATCATACTTGTCCTATTAGAAGAAAACATACAATGACTATTAGGGCCATATGGGTACCTAAAAATCTTGTTTCTTCTAATACTAATAAATAAAGGACCCAAAGAACTTGGGTACCAAGAAAAATCATTTTAATTGTTTTTATAGGTATGCATGAAGTCCTCTACAAGCAAAAACAAATGGTTTTTAGATAGTGGATGTTCAAGACACATGACGGGAGACAAGACTAAGTTCTTTGATCTTAGATCTAAAGAAGAAGGACACGTGACATTTGGAGACAACTCGAAAGGGAAGATCGTGGGAATAGGTAAAATTGGTAATAAATCTTCTCTCATAATTGAAGATGTTCTACTTGTTGAAGGTCTAAAACATAATCTTTTGAGTATAAGTCAATTATGTGATAAAGGATTTACAGTTACTTTCAAAATGGATAAGTGCATTATTTTGAATGATCATGATTATAACATTTGTTTTACTGCCTTTAGAAGTAATAATGTTTATACAATCGATTTTGAAGAAATTACCTCACAAGATGCTATTTGTTTTTCAGTACAAAATGAAACTAATTGGTTATGGCATAGAAGACTAGGTCATGCCAACATGGAACTTATTTCCAAACTTTCAAAAAATGATCTTGTGAGAGGTTTACCAAAGGCAAATTTTCTTAAAGACAAAATTTGTGATGCATGCCAATTTGGTAAACAAACAAAAACTTCTTTTAAAACCAAGAAATATATTTCCACTACTAGACCACTGCAACTGATACACATGGATCTTTTTGGACCAAATAGAGTTGCAAGTCTAGGAGGAAAATATTATGCTTTTGTTATTGTTGATGATTTCTCTAGATATACTTGGGTCATCTTTCTTGCTCATAAAGATGAGGCACATAATGCTTTTACCAAGTTATGCAAGAGAATTCAAAATGAAAAGGGCTATACTATTTCAAGTATCCGAAGTGATAGGGGAAAAGAGTTTGTTAATAAAAATATTGAAACATTTTGTGATGAAAATGGTTTTGTGCATAATTTTTCTGCTCCTCGAACTCCTCAACAAAATGGGGTAGTAGAGAGGAAAAATAGATCTCTTCAAGAGATGGCAAGAACAATGCTTAATGAGAACAACTTGCCTAGTTATTTTTGGGCCGAAGCGGTAAGTACTGCATGTTATGTTATAAATAGAGTTATGTTAAGGTCTAAATTAGATAAAACCCCCTATGAGCTTTGGAATGAGAAAAAGCCCAACATTGGTTACTTTCATGTATTTGGATGCAAATGTTTTATTTTGAATGACAGGGATAATTTAGGCAAATTTGATGCAAAATCGGATGAAGGTATTTTTCTCGGGTATTCTACAAATAGTAAAGCTTATAGAGTATTCAATAAAAAGACTTTAACTGTACAAGAATCTATGCATGTAGTATTTGATGAATCTAATTCTCTACTCTCCAAGAAATCCATTGATGAAGAAACAGGAGGTATAAATAATACAGAAAGTCTCAATCTCAACAAAGAGAACACAATAGAGGAAGTCCAACATGGAGACATCAGGAAAGATCATCAAAATTTAATACGAGATGCAACCAAACAGTGGAAATTTGTGAAAGATCATCCAGTGGAACAAATTCTGGGAGAACCTTCACAAGGTGTAAGCACTCGATCATCTCTTAGAAATATTTGCAATCATACTGCTTTTTTATCTCAGATTGAACCTAAAAATATTGATGAAGCACTTCTTGATGAATCTTGGATTCTAGCTATGCAAGAAGAGCTTAATCAATTTGAAAGAAATGATGTTTGGACACTTGTTCCTAAACCCAAAAATCATACTATTATTGGAACAAAATGGGTTTTTAGAAACAAGAAAGATGAGTCCGGAGTCATTACTAGAAATAAGGCTCGACTTGTAGCCCAAGGTTACAATCAAGAAGAAGGAATTGATTATGATGAGACATATGCACCAGTCGCAAGATTAGAAGCTATTCGAATGCTACTTGCATATGCTTGTTATAAAGATTTCAAACTTTTTCAAATGGATGTTAAAAGTGCTTTCTTAAATGGTTTTATAAATGAAGAGGTATATGTTGAGCAACCTCCAGGTTTTGAAAATCATATTTCTCCAAATCATGTTTTCAAACTCACAAAAGCACTATATGGACTCAAACAAGCTCCTAGAGCGTGGTACGAGAGACTCAGTGGTTTCTTGATTAAAAAAGGTTTCTCAAGAGGAAAAATCGACACAACTCTTTTCATTAAATACGAAAATGATGATATTCTTTTGGTTCAGATTTATGTTGATGATATAATATTCGGTGCTACTAATGAAAATATGTGTCAAGTTTTTGCTAAGACTATGCAGGATGAATTTGAAATGAGCATGATGGGAGAACTTACATTCTTTCTCGGATTGCAAATTAAGCAAGTAAAAAGTGGGACATTCATCAATCAATCAAAATATATTAAGGAATTGCTGAAGAAGTTTGGGATGGAAGGTGCTAAGGAAACTGGAACACCAATGAGCCCATCTACTAAACTTGATAAAGATGAATCCGGTAAGACAGTTGACTCGAAAGTATATCGAGGTATGATTGGTAGCTTATTATATTTGACAGCCAGTAGACCAGATATTATGTTCAGTGTGTGTTTATGTGCACGTTTTCAATCATCTCCAAAAGAATCTCATTTAATTGCAGTTAAGCGCATTCTTAGATATCTTAGTGGTACAATTAACCTAGGGTTATGGTACCCTAAACACACATCTTTCGATCTAATCAGCTACACAGATGCAGATTATGCTGGTTGTAAAATAGATCGAAAAAGCACTAGTGGAGCATGTCACTTCTTAGGTCATGCATTAGTTTCCTGGTTTAGTAAAAAACAAAATTCTGTTGCACTATCTACTGCTGAGGCAGAATATGTTGCTGCGGGTAGTTGTTGTGCTCAAGTTCTTTACATGAAGCAACAACTTGAAGATTTTAAACTCATGTATAATCACATTCCAATCAAATGTGATAATACAAGTGCTATAAATCTTTCAAAAAACCCAATACAACATTCTAGAACTAAGCATATTGAAATAAGATATCATTTTCTTCGAGATCATGTGCAGAAAGGCGATATAGTACTAGAGTTCACAAACACACACGATCAGTTAGCAGATATATTCACAAAACCTTTACCAGAAGATAGATTATCTATGATTAGAAGAGAAATAGGTATGATGCATATTATGAATATCTCTTAAAAGACAGATCAAAGTTCATAAAAATAGATAGATTTTTCTTAAATACTTTTACATAAACTTGAGGTTCTTAGCCTCATGTTTGAGACGCTCATTCTCTTCATACAATATCATGTCATCCCTATTCATGGGAACTGGCAAGCGGAATGAAGAATCCAATAGAGATTTCAACTTTTTATTCTTCTGCCGAAGGATTCCTTCCCTTGTGTGAGACTCTTGAACAATTCGTTGAAGTACAACAATTTGTTCCTTAAGCTTTTCAACCTCATGGTTTTTTGCTTGAACCCGCTGGGAAAAAGCAACAATAGAGGATGAGTAGCGAGTCCCGAGACTCACCAAGTCGTAGATAGCATCGGAGTCTGACTTATTTGCCATACTATTATTTTCTTGCTGCAACATAGCACCAATGGCAGCTGCAGAAAGGACAGGAGGTTGAGATGTAGAAGAATGAGCCATTGAGAAAGGAATTGAAAACTTAAAGCGAGAATGTTGAAGGAATGCAGATGAGTTATAGAGATAAGAAGAAAACTTGATGCGGATTGGATGAACTTTAAGACTGTTTTTATAGAGATAGTATAAAGAACAAGACGAGCTATCATCCAAGTCAAAGAGCAATGTGTTTTTTCCCGATCAGTGAAAAAGACATTTTTTTTAGAAACTCGGAGCCTTCAATCTCGTTTGTCAACAACATCAGGCGATTTGTTTCTATCTTCAACCGCACTAAATTCATAGAGTTAGGCCTCGAGGCTTTGCAGGACTTGTCGGGTCACGGACGGCTCTCTTTTTCAACTATCTACAGTGTTTTTTAACGCACCGTTTTCTTCAGTCTATTTACTTGCTGTCGATCCTTTTTAATGATGCCAAAAGGGGGAGAAGTTTTAGACTAGAACATTAATATTGTTTAAATTGTTAAACTTGTTATATATGCTTGGAATTATATTTATTTTTTTTTTTTTGAAAAACTAACGCACATTCTCAGGGGGAGCTTAAGTATTAATACAGGCTTCAGGTTCTATCAAGTATTTGTCATCATCAAAAAGGGGGAGATTGTTAAACCTAAGGTTTCAAGTTTTGTGTAATTATATATTTACACATGGATTTTGATGATAACAAATGAATTCATAGAATAAAGGAGTCTCAAGCTCAAGTTATCTACACAATGGAGTCAAGCACATCAAGAAACCAAGCATGAGCAAGAAGGGAGCAAGTTCACATTAAAGTCATAGAATAATGTTGTAAATCTCTTTAAAATTCGAAATTAGGATTAAGGCTCAAAAATTAATATTTTATCATAAAGCATTAAAATACATTTTCCACATGTGCATGAATATTTTGAAAATTAAATTTGAAAATTTTGAAAGATAATTGATTGTCATCTTTCACATGTGCATGCCATGATTAAAGGGTTGAACTTTGAAAATATTAAAGATGATTGATTGTCATCTTTCACATGTGCATGTTTTATTTGAATATTTTCAAAAGTGATTGATGCTTTTCTTGACTTATGCAAAAGGAAGATGCCTTTGTTTGAAAATTTTGAAAAGTAAAGTGTGCTCCTTTTGTCATATGCAAAAAGTAAAAGATTAGGTTTGAATTTTTTGAAAAGTAAAGTGTGCTCATTTTGTCACATGCAAAAAGTAAAAAGATTAGGTTTGAAATTTTTGAAAAATGAATGATGATGTCTTTGACATGTGAATCTTTTTAAATTTGAATATGAAGTCTCATATGCCTATAAATAGATCATTTGAGAGCTTCACATTCACAACACCAAGAGCATACAACTCTCATTCAAAGCTTTCATTCTCTCTTCTCTAAGCATTGAGCCTTAATCCTTTTTCATTTTGAGAGATATAGGTTGTGCTGTATTGTTCTTATTTCACTCATTGAGGAGTGTTTTCTGATATTCTACCCACTATCAATTCTTGTATCAGTAAAAGGGTGTGTACAACCCTTGTGCGTGTAGAAAGTGTTCTACACAGGGAATCGTTGAATCACCACGTGTAAGGTGATTGCAAGTGTAGAGGGTGTTCTACACGGATCCTTTGTAGCGGTGTTGTTCAAAGGTGTAATAGGTTTCTATCTCCACCTGAAGGAGATTGAATAGTGAATTCGGGAATCCTCAAGGGGTAGCTTGAGGCGAGGACGTAGGCAGTGGGGCCGAACCTCGTTAACATACTGAGTTTGCTTCTCTCTTACCCTTACTCTTTATATTTATTGCTGTTTCATATTTTGTTTATATTTTATATTGTATATTTGATTTATAATTGTTATTTTTTTAAATACAACTCAATTCACCCCCCTCTTGTGTTAGTCATCTTGGCAACAATAATAAATAAATTTTTTTTCCAATCTAAAAATAAAAATTATATTATAATAATATTTTATTTAATTTTCAACTCTTATCTCACCTTATTATTTTATTTTTGGGTTAGAGTTTCTGCTGGGTTAATGGATAAGTTACGAATTTTCACATATTTTTAATGACTTGGTACTATCAACTATAAAAAATAATAATAATTTACGCCACCTTAAATGCCTATAATTAATAATTAATAATTTGCATTAATTATTATTTAAATCCTGATACAAAAGATTGTGTTACATGACCTTTTTTAATTCAACTTAATTAATGATCATCTAAAATTTAAATTGAGTGTATATATTGAAAAATTATACGCAAACTTGGATGCAGATTGGAAACTTTTAGCATTTTTAAGTGCAAATCAAAGTAGAAAAAGGGTGATAGTTTATGGATAAAAAAATGCTAAAAGGAAGTCTTATACTATACACATTTACCTAACCAAAATGTAATTTATTGGTTTTGTTTTTTTTTTACGTACACACATATATTTAAGCATTAAGATAAAATAACATAAATGATAAATCACATATTAATTAAGGTCTCGTTTGGTTACAAGACTTAGTTGAGATCAATTTAGTTTAGTCTAATTTTAAGATGGATCTAACATCTAAATACTTAATTCTCAAATTATTAAATTCATCTCAATTCAAAACTTCCTTACACGTGAGACCCACAATATTTTTCAACTTAACACATCTTTATACGTGGATGGGACCTACAACATTTTTTAATTTTTATAAATAATACTAAACTCATCTTAACGTTTAAATATATTTAAACTTATTTTAAATAAATTCCACGTAATTTACTTTACTTACGCAACTTATTATTATTTATAAAAAATTAATTTTAACTCAATTTAACATTTAAACGCAGACTAAGTGAAAGTACGAGGAATAATGCTTTCATTTATAATATTAAAAAAAAAAAATTTCTTCATCTACATCAAGTGGAGGAAGAAAAGACTGGACGATATCCGTGGGGGCGTGGGTCTACGGATAACTTTTGCCATTGAGAAAGACTAGACCGTAGACACCGCAACAGGGCAAAATGACATTCCAACCAACGGTCTAGGAAACAAAAAGATGCTGATGCATTATAGAACTTCCAATTCGGACAGTTGGGCCTACATGAATTGCCACATCAGCTACCTCTAACTTTGGCCCAACCCTAATAATGCTAGAGGTTAATCTTAGCCCGACCCATTCCTAATTATATGGATAATGGAAACACCTTGGATAAAATTATGGGAAGCTTTCAAGTTTCCTGTCTCATTCTCTGACTTGGATCTATTAACTAATTACAATATTTGGACCCGACGGTTGAAATAATATTGTAGACCACAAATTAATATTTGAAAAAAAAAACGAGAGAGAAAAGACATCCATTTATAGTTTAGAATAATATAATTAAAAGAGAGAAATGATTTTATCACAAAGATACGTCACATTAATTATAAAATTATTTTATATTATAAATTAAATATAACATATGATATGCAATTATATTAATTTATAAATTTCTTTTTTATGATATTCTTTTTGTGTATGTGGAAAATTTATTAAGAGAATTGATTGGTGGACGAGCTGAAACAACTAACAAGAAATAGGGTTACAAAATTTCAGTCCTCATGTAGTACTGGCTGTGCATAATTAAGTGACATACATCCCCTTAATTAATTGAGAGGGTCAGGGCAGACACAGATTCATGCTTCGCGGATTTTGGGGCTTGTAATATTTTTATAAACTTAATTTTTTTTATAAGCTGTAGATTGTTCAAAAAAAAAACCCCTAAAAAC
This sequence comes from Carya cathayensis, assembly GCA_011037825.1. Lineage (NCBI taxonomy): Eukaryota > Viridiplantae > Streptophyta > Magnoliopsida > Fagales > Juglandaceae > Carya > Carya cathayensis. Next base: position 1,336,491 of record QGSO01000287.1, on the reverse strand, counting down.
ATGAGTTCCTTTTATTTTGCTGCCTAAATAATTAAAGGTTCTAATCCCGCCCGCGTGAGGTACAAATTAATTAATTAGAAGGCACGTAATATATATAAGTACCCTATCAACAGATCACTCTGCAAACATCAAAGATTAATACACACACATATATATATGGAAATCCTATTGCGCCACTCTCTCTCTCAAACTCTCTCACATTCCCTCTCTTCTCCCTCTCATTCTCTCATTTCTCTTCTTTTCTTAATTTATTTTGTTTGATTTCAAAGCTGAAAAACGGATCTACAATTCACCGATACTTCTTATGAAGCACGAGTAGCACAATATGTTTCTTAGGCCAATTGTTAGGAAGATAGTGACGGATCACCTCTTCCAATAGCTTTTCTCGCTATCAGATCATTTAAGTCTAACTTTTATAGTTGATTTCAAAGTCTACTAGAGTAAATTTAGACTATAATTTATCATTTTTACATCTATCTTTCCGCTTTCATTATTATTTCTTTTTGTTTAGTTAAAAAAAAAAGGTCTCTTAAACGTTTTGTCTTTAGAGGTTAAGTCTTGTCTTCTTTTAGAGAGTGTGATATGCGTCTTTGTTTTAGACAGTATTGTTTCTTAGATAGTTTATTTGTAATGAGTTACAACAATAGTTAAGACTAAGTTATAAAAAAATTTTGTTTACAAGTAGAGTTAGCTCCAAACATAACAATTAGTTTGTGGTCTAGAAATTTGTCTATATATATATGGTCATAGTTGTAACCTTTTTTTATCCTATGAATGAAATAAGTTAATTTTTCATTATATATATATATATTATATAGTTTGCCGATGCAATATTATTGCGATATATATGATCTGCTAGCTGTATGTCTTTATATGTCCATCGGACCATCAGTCTACGCACGTTAATGAAAGGTGGGTACCGTAGATATTACGTGCATGCTAGCTGTATGTCTATCTATAACTTCGGTAGGATGGTAATTATTTTGTTAGGTGCATCGGAAGGACGGATCGAACTCTCTAATGTAAAAAAGTCATTGCACGCGGTATCCATTCTGACATCATTCCATATATTTGACACGTACAATATAATTTACGTACATATTTTTAACTTTTACTAATCTTTTATTGTTTTTAATTAAAATGTACCTTTCATATCTCATATGTTCTATAAAAAATCCCAACTCTTGAATGTGTATATATATATATTTGTGAATGTATATACACAATACGCACAAGTACATATTAATGCTAATTATGTGTAGATAATTCGAATATTTCTAGATATTGATGGAAAAACAGATTAGACAATTATAAAGAGCTTTAATTTTCTGATATTATGTCAAATTACTATTTATTTCAAAAATTTAAACTAATAAAAATATATATATTTAATTATTAATTTTATATCTTAACATTCACGTCCAATGTATCATATTTCTTCTTCTTATAGGAGTTTTGGAGCATCCTCATCCAATTTTACATCATCATCCTTATAATTTAACTCAAATACTCATTTCCTTAAATTTATCCTTAAAATTTGTTTATCTTCTAAAAACCTCCTACATCTCATTCCCCATCCCTATCTCTATTATTTTAAATAATATTTCTCTATTCTTTTTTTATTACTTTTTTCTCTCTCTTCCATTTACAATCTTAACTACTAACTCTTTTGTCTTATCACTTTTTTTTCATATCACTTTCACAGCAACCAAATGGGAATCATCAGGAAAATATGGCATGCATTTTTGGGGTAGGCAAACAGCATATGAAAGAAAATACAAGTAGAAAATCAGAGGTTAATTTCTCTTCCATTTTCGTACCAACCAAACAGCCAAACGAAAATTATAACCCAACGCACGAAACGGAAATCCTTTCACAGCAACCAAACATATCGATGAATTCCATATTTCTTCTTCTTATAGGAGTTTTAGAGCATCCCATCCGGTTTTACATCATCATCCCTATAATTTAACTTAAATACTCATTTCCTTAAATTTATCCCTAAAATTTGTTTATCTGCTAAAAACCCCCTACATCCCATTCCCCATTCCCTATCTCTATTATTTTAAATAATATTTTTCTATTCTTTTTTTATTACTTTTTTCTCTCTCTTCTATTTACAATCTTAACTACTAACTCTTTTGTCTTATCACTTTTTTTTCATATCACTTTCACAGCAACCAAACGGGAATCATTAGGAAAATATGGCATGCATTTTTGGGATAGACAAACAGCATATGAAAGAAAATACAAGTAGAAAATCAGGGGTTATTTTATGGGCAACCAAACAAAAGCTGAACGGAAAAATCAGGGGTTAATTTCTCTTCCATTTTCGTACCAACCAAACATCGAAACGAAAATTATAACCCGACACACGAAACGGAAATCCTTTCACAGCAACCAAACGTATCGATGAATTCCAACCAGCCAAGCAGCAAAAAAAAATCAAGATCAAACCCTAAAACAGATCCCAAATCAACAGGTAATGAAGATTTTCGCACATACTAAATGAAAAAGGGAGAGGCTTCGCACAGAAAGAGGAAGAGATACGGCACTGTTCAGCGGGAGAGGGGATGGAATCGCACCAACCGTCGAGAGCAAGCACAACGTGAGACAGGTTGGAGAAATGAGATTTGGGGATGTACAGTAGGTCTCCAAATATGGGGATTTCCTGTACACCAAAATTAGAACCCCATTTTAGGGAACCGAATGGAGGGCTGGTTTTAGGGAAAACCTTAAAAATTTCAACAAATAATAGGGAAATGAGGAGGATTGGGAATAGAATGGGGGTGCTCTTAGGACCAATTTGGATCCTCAATCCACTTCAACCTATATTATTTAATCATTACAATTTTTTTAAATTTTAATACAAAATATAATAAATAATTTAATTTTTTTTTTAATTTAAAAATAATAATAATATTAAAAAATAATATTTTAATAATATTTTATTTAATTTTTAATTTTTATTTCGAATCAACTGGAGTGAATATTCTAATACAACCCTAATTGACAGCATTTTCAAGGTCGATAGTTTCAAAAGTGATAACTTGCTAATCAAGTTAGGTGCCCCACGGGCCGGGTTGGCCATTTTTGGATTACTCCTGCCTGTCTGGTATGGGAAGTACGGCAAATAACCTAAGATGCACAACCAATTAAAAAGTTTATGAAATAAAAAATAAAAGATGGGTTGTATGAGATTAATTTGTAATTCAGTGAGACGAGCCAATAAAAATATGTTTACTTTTTCTTATATTGATCGAGATTTCTGAAATGTATTTTTAAGGATTTTCTTTTAATTTATAAATTTATCTTATTTTACTTTTATGGAAATCGAGATTGAATATTCTAATTATTGAGAATTTTTTAACATAAAAACGGTAGGATTAAAAAGAAGTAAAATTGGAACAAACTTTTGATGACATCAATGTTTTGGCCACCATGCATGCACATGATTCCGTGTTACCGTACTTGGATTAGAAACCAACCAAGGTTAAAAAAATTGAGGTCATTGATGACACAAACTACTCTACAAATTAACTACAGATTGACAAGCGCTGTCATTTCAACAATTTAAAATTTTAATTTCCACGTCAGGTTTTCATCAACGTCAACGTCTTCACATCGTCTACCGGCTATTCAAGGAAATTACAGATTTTTTTTGTTTTAATTTAATTTTTTGTTTATTTTAAGGTCTGTAAGGATCAGACCTGAGACCGCCATGCATGCAATTGGGACGGTATCTAGTCGATGCTCTCTTTTTTTTAATTTAATTTTAAAGATGATGTGGTTCTTTAGAACATGAATGTAGACTGTCCAGTTACGACATAAGCTTTGCCAGTAATATGAGAACAAACGTTTTTCATCAACAACCTATGACAACAAACGACAGTGGTTGCTTTGAGGGCAGCTAATCTTCAACATTTTATAATAAATTAAACAGTTTCAAACGATAGATGACAAGAAGTTTCTAAGAATTATTAATAATAAACAACAGAAAAAAACAACAAAAACAAAAACAAAAACAAAAGAAGAACTCCAGACAAGCAGTGGTATCGAAATATAAAACTCTCTAAAGGGAATGAAAGTCGTAGAAGATAAAAATTGTTTTGTTTTCTCATCTTAACTAGATATTGTAGAAGCAGATGACTCTCAACAAGAATTCAAATCTAGTCAATATGATTAAAATAGAAACTGTGATAACAGAAAGTGTTCATCCAATATATAAGAGTTTTGAATTTTGTAAATACTTGGAGAGAGAGTTTTTAAATTTTGAATTCTTATTCTCTGTAATCTTATCACAGGTGTATACAATCAATAAATATAGCATACCTTGTAATCATAAATAAATAAATAGATATAGCATACCTCTCCTACACATTGAATGAGAGAATTTTATTGTATTCAATTAACTTAAAGTTATGACTTAGTTTTTAATGATTTCTAAGTTGAGTTTTTAGCAAGAATTATATATATATATATGAGAAAATATATTGGTAACTGGGAATTATGTAACTGCTACATAATCGTTTTGAAAAAAATAAATAAAATATAGAATTTACATAAAAAAAATTAATATTTTTATAATAGACCATACTCTTTTTTAAAACGATTACACAACGATGTTTACGTATTTCACAATTATATATAAAATTACTCTATATGTATTTATGGTGTCTCGCGCGCAAATTTTGTGTTTGAGATGAGATTTTATTGAATCACTTTTTTAAATCCTTACATAAAATATAATAAATAATTCAATTTTTTCAAATTTTAAAACAAAATTAATATTAAAAAATTATATTATAATAATATTTTATTTAATTTTTAATAAAATATTTTATCTCTTCTCTTCTTAACTGTGTAATTTAACGAGACTTTAAATTATGATAGTTAAAAATATTTTCTAAAAATTAGTGAATTAATTAAGAATTGGATTACTGTGCCGTCCAAGTAAATTTTGTTTTTCTTTTATAGTTTTAAATTTTTAATAGATTTAAATATTTTTTTAAAAATAAAAATATATATCAATAAACTTAAAATTATTTCTTTAATCACTGAATAGGATTTGAGCGGCCACTTGGAGGCGGCATGTTAGAGTTTTGCATTAATTAATTAAGTACTATTGCAAGTTGCAACCATGAATGACTTGACGCTTGAAAGGAGCCTTAATTAATGATTAAAACCACCCCTCCCAAAATATAAGCAATTAAATTTGAAGTGTAATAATTTACCATAAATTGCAATATTATATAGGCCGGGGGAAGTCTACCTAATCTAAGAGTTTTTTTTTTTTTAAAGCATCTAATCTAAGGGCATGCTTAGGGTTGAGTTAAGAATCTTAAAAAATATTTAAATATTTTTAAAAGTTTTTAAAGAAAAAATTAGACCGTTTGGATATCACATATTAAGAGTCTGTTTGGGATTGCGTTTGAAAGCTTAAAAAATATTTTTAATTATTTAAAAGCTCTTTAAAAAAAATGATATGTTTGGTAAATTTATAAAAAGTGCTTTAATTACCTAAAAAAATTGAAAATCTACTTTTTAAAAAACACCAAATTAAAACTTTTATCGAAAAGCTCATGCAGATAACTGTATATTTTAAAAAAATTAATATAACTAACTTTAAAAGTACTTTATAAATATGGTTACCAAACAATAAATGACTTTTTAATAGTAGAGCTTATTATTTAAGTTATAAGTTATAAACCCTAAAGTTATAAGCTATATTTCCTACCGCAATCCCAAATATGCACTAAAATACTTTTAATCTCAAATAAGCTAAAAAATATTGTTGCCCAGATGACTAACACAAGTGGGGGGGGTGAATTGAGTTGTATTTAAAAAAATAACAATTATAAGTCAAATATACAATATAAAATATAAACAAAATATGAAACAGCAATAAATATAAAGAGTAAGGATAAGAGAGAAGCAAACTCAGTATGTTAACGAGGTTCGGCCCCACTGCCTACGTCCTCGCCTCAAGCTACCTCTTGAGGATCCCCGAATTCACTATTCAATCTCCTTTAGGTGGAGATAGAAACCTATTACACCTTTGAACAACACCGCTACAAATGATCCGTGTAGAACACCCTCTACACGGATATATAACAAGTTTAACAATTTAAACAATGTTAATGTTCTAGTCTAAAACTTCTCCCCCTTTTAGCATCATTAAAAAGGATCGGCAGTAAGTAAATAGACTGAAGAAAATGGTGCGTTAAAATACACTGTAGATAGTTGAAAAAGTGAGTCGTCCGTGACCCGATAAGTCCTGCAAAGCCTCGAGGCCTAACTCTGTGAATTTAGTGCGGTTGAAGATATAAACAAATCGCCTGATGTTGTTGACAAACGAGATATAAACAAACGCCTGATTTAAACTAGTTTGTCTTGTTCTTTATGCTATCTCTATAAAAACAGTCTTAAAATCATCCGATTTGCATCAAATCTTATTCTTATCTTTATAACTCATCTGCATTCATTCTACATTCTCGCTTTTAAGTTTTCAATTCTTCTCTCCATGGCTCATTCTTCTAACATTCCTCTAGATGCATCCATGAGGTATTCAGCACCTCAACCTCCTGTCCTTTCTGCAGCTGCCATTGGTGCCATGTTGCAGCAAGAAAATAATAGTATGGCTAATAAGTCAGACTCCGATGCTATCTACGACTTGGTGAGTCTCGGGACTCGCTACTCATCCTCTATTGTTGCTTTTTCCCAGCGGGTACAAGCCAAAAACCATGAGGTTGAAAAGCTTAAAGAACAAATTGTTGTACTTCAACGAATTGTTCAAGAGTCTCACACAAGGGAAGGAATCCTTCGGCAGAAGAATAAACAGTTGAAATCTCTATTGAATTCTTCATTCCGCTTGCCAGTTCCCATGGATAGGGATACATGATATTGTATGAAGAGAATGAGCGTCTCAAACATGAGGCTAAGAACCTCAAGTTTATGTAAAAGTATTTAAAAAAAATCTCTCTATTTTTATGAACTCTGATCTGTCTTTTAAGAGATATTCATAACATGCATCATACTATTTCTCTTCTAATCATACATAATCTATCTTCTGGTAAAGGTTTTGTGAATATATCTGCTAACTGATCGTGTGTGTTTGTGAACTCTAGTACTATATCGCCTTTCTGCACATGATCTCGAAGAAAATGATATCTTATTTCAATATGCTTAGTTCTAGAATGTTGTATTGGGTTCTTTGAAAGATTTATAGCACTTGTATTATCACATTTGATTGGAATGTGATTATACATGAGTTTAAAATCTTCAAGTTGTTGCTTCATGTAAAGAACTTGAGCACAACAACTACCCGCAGCAACATATTCTGCCTCAGCAGTAGATAGTGCAACAGAATTTTATTTTTTACTAAACCAGGAAACTAGTGCATGACCTAAGAAGTGACATGCTCCACTAGTGCTTTTTCGATTTATTTTACAACCAGCATAATCTGCATCTGTGTAGCTAATTAGATCAAAAGATGTGTGTTTAGGGTACCTTAACCCTAGGTTAATTTTACCACTAAGATATCTAAGAAGTGTTAATTGCAATTAAATGAGATTCTTTTGGAAATGATTGAAAGCGTGCACATAAACACACACTGAACATAATATCTGGTCTACTGGCTGTCAAATATAATAAGCTACCAATCATACCTCGATATACCTTCGAGTCAACTGGCTTACCGGATTCATCTTTATCAAGTTTAGTAGATGGGCTCATTGGTGTTCCAGTTTCCTTAGCACCTTCCATCCCAAACTTCTTCAGCAATTCCTTAATATATTTTGATTGATTGATGAATGTCCCACTTTTTACTTGCTTAATTTGCAATCCGAGAAAGAATGTAAGTTCTCCCATCATGCTCATTTCAAATTCATCCTGCATAGTCTTAGCAAAAACTTGACACATGTTTTCATTAGTAGCACCGAATATTATATCATCAACATAAATCTGAATCAAAAGAATATCATCATTTTCGTATTTAATGAAAAGAGTTGTGTCGATTTTTCCTCTTGAAAAACCTTTTTAATCAAGAAACCACTGAGTCTCTCGTACCATGCTCTAGGAGCTTGTTTGAGTCCATATAGTGCTTTTGTGAGTTTGAAAACATGATTTGGAGAAATATGATTTTCAAAACCTGGAGGTTGCTCAACATATACCTCTTCATTTATAAAACCTTTAAGAAAGCACTTTTAACATCCATTTGAAAAAGTTTGAAATCTTTATAACAAGCATATGCAAGTAGCATTCGAATAGCTTCTAATCTTGCGACTGGTGCATATGTCTCATCATAATCGATTCCTTCTTCTTGATTGAAACCTTGGGTTACAAGTCGAGCCTTATTTCTAGTTATGACTCCGGACTCATCTTTCTTATTTCTAAAAACTCATTTTGTTTTTACTTGTGGAGGACTTCATGCATACTATAAAAACAATTAAAATGATTTTTCTTGGTACCCAAGTTCTTTGGGTCCTTTATTTATTAGTATTAGAAGAAACAAGATTTTTAGGTACCCATATGGCCCTAATAGTCATTGTATGCTTTCTTCTAATAGGACAAGCATGATAATTATGACCATTTCTATTACAAAAATTACAAATAGCATGTGGCATATATGAATAACTTGAGTGATTATAATAGTATCCTTTTTTGACAAAATTATTACGAAAAGAATTTTGAATATTAGACTTTGATGTAGAAGGATTATCAAAGAAGTTTTTATAAGGTTTGAACTTTTGTTTTGGCATATATCCCAAGCCTGCCTTGTCAAAAACACATCTTTGACTACCAAGAAGTTTTTCAAAATTTCTTTTTCCATTCGTAAAGTTTTCAACAATATTTTCTAAATCAGTTTTCTTTTTCTTCAACTCAAGATTTTCGTCTTTCAAAACAATATTTTCTTTTCTTAAAATATCAATTTCGTTTGTTAAAGAAGAATTTTTCTTTTTCAAAGCAGTATATTTGATACCCAATTTTTCAAATTCCTCATATACCTCTTCTAAAACATTTTGCAATTCTTCATATGAAGGATTTTCAATATTATCAAAATTTGTTACCTCAATGTCATCTTTAGCCATAAGACAGAGATTTGCTGATTCTTCATTGCTTGCTTCACTATCTGAGCTACTTGAATCATCATCCCATGTAGCTTTCATTGCTTTCTTGCCTTTGTTTCGATCTTTCTTTAGCAGGGGACAATCTGGCTTGATATGACCAGGCTTATTGCATTTATAACAAATTAAAGTATCATTTTTACCTGAATCTTTCTTGGAAAACTTTTTGAAAGATTTCCTCGGAGGAGTTTTATTTTTCTTTAAGAATCTCTGAATTCTTCTTGTTATCATCGCAACTTCTTCATCTTTATCGTCATTTTCCTCATCTTCATCACTTTCACTTTCATGAGGAACAGCTTTAAGCGCCAAGCTCTTCTTTGGCTTTCCTTGTAACAGCCCGCTAAAATTATCAGTTTTGGATTATTTCCCGACAGCAATCACATCTCTCTCGTCTTTACCCTCATCTGGAATCACGCGTATAGATTATCTTTTCCGTAAATCACGTAATTTGTTCTTCACCGACAGCTGTAAAATCATGAGTCTTCCAAGACCACGCCTAGCCTTTCTCAAGCCCAAACTACCACTTTATGTGGTGGACAGCCACCGTACGCCGCCACGTACGTTCCTCCGACGCATGTTCGTGACGAACAACGAGCGACGCACGGGTTATCCCGTCGATGGTATAACCTTCTATCTCTAGTTATTTTATGTTTAACATAGTTATTTTGGTTGGCTGTAGACTGTGTAGTTAGTGTTTGTGGAATTCGTTGCGTAGTTGTGAAGCGAAGTGTGGTTGTGAAGTGTTGAGTTTGATTGTGTAGAATGAAGGGAGTGCATGTGAAGTGTACTCCGTGTTGTATGGTGACGCACCGTGTGATGTGCATCGTGTTGATGAGTGTTGTAGCGAAGGAAGTACGCGTAGCGCGTACTCCGTGTCGCGTAGCGATGCACCGTGAGACATGTATCGCAGTGATGGGTTTTGTAGTGTGGATGGAAGAGAGTTCACGTGAGTGTACTCTGTATTAAGTCGTGATACACCGGATGCGTGTCACGAAGGGTTGGATGGCGTAGCAGAGAAGTATGGAGCGTATGGTGTAGTGTTGGGAAACTGTATACAGTGTCCCGAAGCAGTGATGGTATGGATTATAGTCCGGGGTGACTGGTGTCATCTTGTGGTTGACTATGGCTAAGAGTATATGGATTGAGAAAGGAATTGTTTGTTTGTTATTATTGATAATTTTAATGAACTTGTTTTAGTGCAAAGGCTTTCTGAAGTCAAATTATCTCTTCTGGGTATAGTGAAACCTCAAGTTGCCATGGTGTTGCAAGTGCTCATAATATGACAATTGAGTTCAGAAGTGAAAATCTTAAGGACTTGAGTGTTCCTCTTCCAGCTGTTGTGCAGTTCCTCGTGTTTCGCGCTCTATTCTCATAGAACGCGACGATCGAGGTAAGTTAGCCTCTAACTTACTATCAGTTTATTGTGTATGTGTGATGGGTAAGAGAACTACCATTTATGTATGTATGTTATCGTATATGCCATGTCATGCTATGTCATTACATGTTTATCTGCTACGTATGATTTAATCTCTCATGAATAATTATCTGTTACATAATCTTTTCTGTCATACAATGATGTATGTTATAAGTATGCCATGTTAAGTATGCCATGAAATGTTATGATTAAATCATATGGTGCCATTTACAAGTATACGTCATGTTAGAAAAATATATGATATTAATTAACATCTCATGCATTAAGAAAGATAAGATATGTTATGTTACGTATAATACGTGGGGCCACAACAACTGTGGAGTACGTATTATATTTATGTTACTTATAATGCGTGGGGCCACAACAACTGTGGAGTACGTATTATATTTATGTTACTTATAATGCGTGGGGCCACAACAACTGTGGAGTACGTATTATATTTATGTTACTTATAATGCGTGGGGCCACAACAACTGTGGAGTACGTATTATATTTTATGTTACTTATAATGCGTGGGGCCACAACAACTGTGGAGTACGTATTATATTTATGTTACTTATAATGCGTGGGGCCACAACAACTGTGGAGTACGTATTATATTTATGTTACTTATAATGCGTGGGGCCACAACAACTGTGGAGTACGTATTATATTTTATGTTACTTATAATGCGTGGGGCCACAACAACTGTGGAGTACGTATTATATTTATGTTACTTATAATGCGTGGGGCCACAACAACTGTGGAGTACGTATTATATTTATGTTACTTATAATGCGTGGGGCCACAACAACTGTGGAGTACGTATTATATTTTATGTTACATGAAGTATGGGGCCACAACAACTGTGGAGCATACACTACATGAGACACAGCAATTGTGACATGTAGAATACGTGGGGCCACAACAACTGTGGAGTACGTATTATATTTTATGTTATGTGTATTCATGGGGCCACAACAACTGTGGAGCATGAAGTATGGGGCCACAACAACTGTGGAGCATACACTACATGAGACACAGAATTGTGACATGTAGAATACGTGGGGCCACAACAACTGTGGAGTACGTATTAACGCACGTTATTAATCAAGACAATTGAATAAGATTCCAAGTTTATGTTAAGTCAGTTTCAGATCAAATAATGATAAGTCAAGTTTCAGATCAAGTTCATGTTATATTATGCTCACGTACATGTTATGTTCATGTTCATGTTATGTTCCAAGTTCACGTTCATATTATGTTATGTTCACGTTTATGATACGTTCAAGCTCACGTTCATGTTATGTTATGTTCATGTCCATGTTATGTTTCACGTTCATGTTATGTTGATTGTTCATGTTATGTTTTAAGCTTAAGTTCATGCCATGATAAGTCAAGTTCAGTTTACGTTTAAGTTCTGGTTAAATCATGCTATATGTCAAGTTATACTATGTTTATGTATGACTATAATTATGCAATTATGCTTTTACTGCCATGCATGCATTTTTAACCTGTGTGTGAGTTTTATGTTAACTTACTGAGATTTGTAATCAAATCTCACTGTGGTAGTCCCAACTACCATTCCCCCCGAATGGTAGATCTTGTTACAGGATCCAAAGGAGAATTGGAATCTGACCAACTGAATACGTCGACTAGGCCACGGTGCGATGTTGATGATGGTATAGTATTTAACTTAGGTTAATACTTGTACTTTTGGAGTTGTATCTCAAGTATTCTTTTGATCACAACCATTTTGGACTAGTGTGATGATCACGGCTTTTTAGTATGCCTTTATGTATGAAATTATGATTTCAAGTATTTGGGATATTTTAGTTTGGTGCATAGTATTGCTAAAGAAAAAAGATTATCCGCTGCGAATATTGCATAATGCTAGATGCATGTTAGGAACATTGCATCTTATATGTCATGAACGGGAGGCAGGTAACCTTGTGTTGCATGTCTCGACGCTTCAAATGTCCGTTCAATCCCAAGCGGAATTTGGGGGCGTCACATTCAGGTTATTTATGTCTCTGCTTTTCAATGTGTACTCATGGGTGATAAGTGACCCAATGAGTTCATTCACTTCGAGCTTCTTGAGGTCTCTAGCTTCAAGAATCGCTGTCACTTTTGATTCCCAACGTTTTGGTAGAGAGTTGAGAATTTTTCTTACCATTTCCACTTTGGAATAAATTTTGCCAAGAGCTGTCAAGCTGTTTATGATGTTAGTAAAACGAGTGTGCATACTAGAAATAGATTCATCATCATTCATCTTAAACATTTCATATTCATGAGTAAGAATATAAATTTTTGATTCCTTAACTTGAGAAGTTCCTTCATAAGTAACTTCCAAGTTATCCCAAATTTCTTTTGCCGTAGCACAAGTCATTATTCTATTAAACTCATTACCATTGAGAGCATTATATAATAAATTCATAGCAGTTAAATTCAAAGTATAAAGTCTATCGTCTTCACGATTAAACTCTTCTTCTTCTTTTTTGACCTTTACTCCATCAACCACTTTTGTTGGAATATAAGGTCCATTTACAATGCATTTCCAGATTTCTCGACCTTGAACCTGAAGGAATATTCTCATTCTAACTTTCCAGAATGAGTAATTGTCTCCACAAAAGAGTGGAGGCCGACTGCTAGATTGACCTTCACCAAATGAAGCTGCAATGTTAGCCATAAGATCTTAACTCAAAAGATAGTTAATCTTATAATCAGAGCTTTAGCTCTGATACCAATTGTTGCCCAGATGACTAACACAAGAGGGGGGTGAATTGAGTTGTATTTAAAAAAATAACAATTATAAATCAAATATACAATATAAAATATACAATATGAAACAGCAATAAATATAAAGAGTAAGGTAAGAGAGAAGCAAACTCAGTATGTTAACGAGGTTCGGCCCCACTGCCTACGTCCTCGCCTCAAGCTACCCCTTGAGGATCCCCGAATTCACTATTCAATCTCCTTCAGGTGGAGATAGAAACCTATTACACCTTTGAACAACACCGCTACAAAGGATCCGTGTAGAACACCCTCTACACTTGCAATCACCTTACACGTGGTGATTCAACGATTCCCTGTGTAGAAACACTTTCTACACGCACAAGGGTTGTACACACCCTTTTACTGATACAAGAATTGATAGTGGGTAGGATATCAGAAAACACTCCTCAATGAGTGAAATAAGAACAATACAAGCACAAACTATATCTCTCAAAATGAATAAGAGTTAAGGCTCAATGCTTAAGAAGAGAGAATGAAAGTTTTGAATGAGAGTTGTATGCTCTTGGTGTTGTAAATGTGAAGCTCTCAAATGATCTATTTATAGGCATATGAGACTTCATATTCAAATTTAAAAAGATTCACATGTCAAAAACATCATCATTCATTTTTCAAAAATTTCAAACCTAATCTTTTTACTTTTTGCATATGACAAAAGGAGCACACTTTGCTTTTCAAAAATTTCAAACCTAATTTTTTACTTTTTACATATGACAAAAGGAGCACACTTTACTTTTCAAAATATTCAAACAAAGGCATCTTCCTTTTGCATAAGTCAAGAAAAGCATTAATCACTTTTGAAAATATTCAAATAAAACATGCACGTGTGAAAGATGACAATCAATCATCTTTAATATTTTCAAAGTTCAAACCTTTAATCATGGCATGCACATGTGAAAGATGACAATCAATTATCTTTCAAAATTTTCAAATTTAATTTTCAAAAAAATTCATGCACATGTGGAAAATGTATTTTAATGCTTTATGATAAAATATTAATTTTGAGCCTTAATCCTAATTTCGAATTTTAAGAGATTTACAACATTACTCTATGACTTTAATGTGAGCTTGTTCCCTTCTTGCTTATGCTTGGTTTCTTGATGTGCTTGACTCCATTGTGTAGATAACTTGAGCTTGAGACTCATTTATTCTTTGAATTCATTTGTTATCATCAAAATCCATGTGTAAATATATAATTACACAAAACTTGAAACCTTAGGTTCAACAAATACGTTTGAGGAAAAACATCATTTCGATACTTTTTCTCAAACGTGTTTTTTTAAATAATGTGGAATGTAATTCGAATTTTAAAAAGAATGTCAATGGACGAAAATATCCATACAACTTTAAGATAATTACAACTTTCAAACTTTTAATGATATGATTATAATCTCTAAAAATTCAAATAATCGTCATTTCTATCTCATCAAGTACTTTTTTAATTTGTTTTCAAACATACGTAACATGTTTGAAAATGTTTTAAACATATGTAATATGTTTGAAAATATTTTAAACATATGATTACTAAATAGTAAATAACTTTTTAATAATAGAACTTATTATTTAAGTTATAAGTTATAAATCTTAAAATTATAAATTATATTTTCTATTGCAATTTTAAACATGGACTAAGTGCATGTTTGGGGTTGTGGTAGAAAATATTACTTTTAGATTAAGGCTTATAACTTAGAGCTTAACGTAATAAACACTATTATTAAAAATCTATTTACTATTTGGGATCCGTATGTCTAAAGCACTTTCAAATATATTAGATTTGTTTGGAAACGAATTTAAAAAGCACTTTTTGATGTAGAAATGACATAAAAGGGTATATTCTTGATAGAAGTAAAATATTATAATAAAATAACAACGAAAATAGTTTAATAGATTTTTCAGTAATTATAATTGAATGAAAATAACTTCAACCATGTATAAGTGAAAGAGCAATATAATCACGCTCAAGCTGAGGTTTACGATATTTCCTATCTATTTGAGAATCTCTTCAGTCATGTTATTGTCTGCAAATTTCAAATTTATTAGCTCTCTGAGATTCGGTGTTATAAAAAAAAAAAAAAAAAAGTTGAAGACAAACTGCCATATGAAAATTTTCAGCTCTATCTGAAAGTTGAAGGCGTGAAGGTCTTCGGAGTCCAAGAGAGAAAGAGAGAGAGAGAGAGGGGGGAGGGGAGGGGTAAAGTTGTCGTTGTGGTAAAATAGTGACGATTTTTTCGTAATATACATGTCACGGAAAAATAGGATTTACTTTTTGTAAAGTGCTTGTGACAAAAAGCATCAATTTGATGCTTTTATTGAAACGTATTTTTTTAGTTTTTTTTAATTTAAAAATACTTTAATATAAAATTACCAAACAGGTAAATTTTATCATTTAAGTACTTTCAATTAATTTAAAATACTTTTTAGACTTTCCACGGCAACCCCAAACAGCCTCTAAGAGTTTAATTGCAGCATGTTACTTTTTGACTTTTTTGTGTGTTGATAATAATAGTTAACAATGCAGAAGTTTATTTCCATTATAAATTGTGTTATTGACTTTCATTTATAATTTATAACGAAGGTATGCCATAGCTACCGAGAATGGATTTCAATAACACTAAATAATTTTTTGTTTCATTCATTTTTTATGTATTTAAATATTTTAAAAAAGTTATAACATCATTTAAATATATTTCTTTTATCACGATTAAAAGAAATTGTCGGGACCGTCGTCGAACCCAACTCTAGATGACTTTAGCCTTTTCCTATATAATCGTAGTATACTGTTAGCCACAAGGTTCTCATCAACACATGGTCTGCGTGTCCAATTGAATCTAGACGAAAATTAAAAATTAAATTAAATATTATTATAATATTATTTTTTAATATTATTTATATTTTAAAATATAAAAAAATTAAATTATTTATTATATTTTATTTAAAAATTTTAAAAAATTATAATAATTACATGAAATGAGTTAAAATGATTGTAATTTCCAAACTATCCCTAAATATTAGCACGTTTATCTCTAACCCAGGAGTCCGACCATTAATATATATTGTCGGTGTTTTTGGGAACGTTGGATTTGCTGGCAGATTTGGTCTGTCTGTAGATATATATATATATATATATATATATATAGAGAGAGAGAGAGAGAGAGAGAGAGAGAGAGAGGATCATTCAAGGCTATTTCGAAGCTGCTCACAAAAATCCGGTAATCCCCACTACTCTCACGAGCTTAATTTAATTTGAGGAAAAAAGAAGGAAAATGATCATTCATGCATGCAAGCAATTATTTCCGAGACCACAAGCAATTATTGTTCCACTAGACAATGTGCTCAAATAACCAACAACATTATTATATCCTCGTGATCATCATGCGATGTTAATTAGGAGAAAATTAAATAAGATTAATTAATATATGAAAGTTTGTTAAAAACATAATTAATTAATAATCATTGTTTATTTTAATAGATTTCATCCATCTAATATCTTCTCATTTAAGTTACTGATCTAATTATAAGGTAATAAGAATAAATAGTAGCTTATAAATTAATTAAGGCCACCCCATGTGTAAAAGTAGTCTCCCGTTGGTACCTATTTAATAAAAGAAAAAAAAAGGGATGATATGTAATATTATCTGTTAAGTCATGGACAGCTAGGAAACTCACATGCATCATTTCCCATAATTCCCTCTTTGCTCATCAATGTAGTCTTGCTTTTTTTTTGAAATAATGGTAGTCTTGCTTAAATTAGAACAAAAAACCAACCAAGCAATATGATCCATTCATGATTCATATCTCTAAAGATCGACCGGTACTATACAGCTAGCTAGCTGGTTGGATAAGTAGATTTTAATACTTTAGTTGTGTGGAAAAAACAGAAGTTATTATCAAATTCGTACTCTCTTATCATAACTTCATAAGCCTTGAAATTAACTCAAGTTCAAAGGTGGTCCACACTGCTGGTCTGTTTTCGTAAACGTGGACTTTTTCCCATCACAACAGGGAAAGTAATAAAATATATATATATCGTAATTTTTGTTTCCTCGGCGCATATAAAACGTGATAATCTCAATAACCTATACAGCACAAGCTT
Organism: Carya cathayensis; assembly: GCA_011037825.1. Taxonomy (NCBI): domain Eukaryota; kingdom Viridiplantae; phylum Streptophyta; class Magnoliopsida; order Fagales; family Juglandaceae; genus Carya; species Carya cathayensis. The sequence continues at coordinate 1,319,066 of QGSO01000287.1, read as the reverse complement.
AGCTACTTCCATGCCCCTATCTACCCCAGCTAAGAAAGCCAAAATTCTCGGGAACCAACCACGACGCACACTTGGGCTGTGGTAACTGGTAATAAGCTGTGCGTACGGTACATCTGCCAGAGCTCCAACAATTCAGAAGACCAATTAAATAATTAGTCAATTCATTAATTAAATAATAAAAATGGATAATACACATTTAGAGAGAGAGAGAGAGAGAGACGATAGGAGATCATCACAGATCCCATGATCATTCATGCAGCTTGCACATTGACAAATAAAGAACATGACATAACTTCGACATATTAATTTGTGGCTACCTCCAACAAATTATTTATTTTTCGCGTGTATTCATTCAGGAATAATAATAATAATAGAATAAAAATTTTACTTCTCATTTCCTATATACACATATAAATTGACGTGATAATATGTGTATATTTAAATAGAAAAATATAAATGATAAATTATATGTTTTTTAAAAGTCATAAACTGGTATGCAACTAGAGAACGCTTAGCTTGCAGTATTGCACATTAAAAGCATTCAGCTAATTTTTTTTTTCTTTTTAATTTTTAAATGAAATGTGCGAAATATAGATACTTTAAAATTATATTTTGAAATATCTAAACTAACTTAACAAACCAGGTAAATTAATAATTTTATCAAGGAATGGATTATGGAGCCTTCCTCAAACGTTCCCAATATTAATTTAATTCCCACGTTAGTTGAGCTCATATAAAAACTTCAGCAACCGACTTTGAACCGATCGACTAGTCTACAAGTTTAAGACATGATACGGACGGTATTACATATTTATAACTAGTAATCTGAAAGCAAATTGACAAGGACTAAATCTTGTTGACGTGTTAAAATCCTGTTCTAATCGGTGGGTCAATATATTATCCAAAATCCAAATAATAATCCACTAAAAATAAACGGATAACTTGTGGTGAGCAAAGCGTGTAGCTTGGTTGTTTTGGACGGTGAATAAATGAAATAGGTTAGCTAGCTGGGATGGCTACAAATTGCAAAGGATTTAATAATTTTATATACAATCATAAAAATCATAAAGTGTGAAAATGCAGTAATCGTTTTAAAAAAAATTAATTTTATTAATGGGTGGCTTTCAGCAATTGGCTGAGGTAGATAATTTCTCCCAAAAAACAGTAATAATAATAAACAACAGCGACGACTTAAATATCTACAAGCGATTGGCAAGAGAGTTGATGATATGATTAACGGCTACCTTCCATTCAAAACATGCATGCTTACTCATTCCAACTAACCAACCGGTCATCGTCCCTTCCAAAGCAAAGGCTCACAAAATTGAAGACTTCCAAGCCTCAATAAAACAATAAATACAAGTTTATTTTTCTAAGAGCAAATCGCCCATTTAAAAGACATCGCATGAGACGCAAGATCAGTATGAAGGTTGCAGACAAGGAACACGAGGTATCTCCCCAAATAAACCGGACATCATCATCCAATTTCGACAAGGACATACTTATAGAGCAGAGCGGATATAAGGAGCATTTGCAAGGGTCTTAGAAGACTGTATATATAGTCTGGCTGGTAGGGAAGAAGAAGATCATCGAGGATATATATTTGAATTTCGGCTTTGTTTTTGTTGTTGTCGTTGTTTTTTTCTTTTTTTGGAAAAAAAAGAAGTTCCATAAAAGAAATGGGGTTTGCTCCCAATAGCATAGGGAAATACAAGCTTGGCCGGACTATTGGAGAAGGTACTTTTGCCAAGGTTAAGCTAGCTGTTGACAGCACCAATGGGCAGTATGTTGCGGCCAAGATCATCGATAAGAAAATGGTCACGGAAAGCGATCTCAAGTGCCAGGCAGATATCTATATCTTTTTCTCTGTAAAGAATTCGTTGCTTTCTTCTTTTCTCTACATCGTCTGAGATTAATTTTTGTTTCAGGTACAAAGAGAAATAAGAACAATGAAGCTTCTGCATCACCCCAATGTCGTGCGAATACATGAGGTGTGTTTGACAGTTTCTGGAGGCAGAGTAGTTCCATTTTTAATTCTTTTCATTGGCTCAGGAAAGTTATATATTTATTCCTGTTTCTGCGTCCAAATATCCCAACCAACCACAGGTTCTAGGCACAAAGACGAAAATTTGCATCGTAATGGAATACGTACCAGGAGGACAACTCACAGACAAGTTGGTGAGATTTGTGTGAATTATCTACCTTCATCTGGGATCCAAACCTGATATTTGGGGCAGCTTGTTTTAGGGAAAACTCTGACTAATATTCCATATCTTTTCACTCAGTCTTATGCCAAGAAGTTAGAGGAACGGGAGGCAAGAAAGCTTTTCCAGCAGTTGATTGATGCGGTGGACTATTGCCATGATAAAGGGGTATCTCACAGAGATCTAAAGGTCAGTGAATACAATCGACCATTGTTCTATTATAGCCAATTTCTCTGTTACGAAAGGGAGTTCTCAGAACCCTGACTAGAATTTTGGCATCCCATCTACAGCCAGATAACTTGCTTCTGGATCAATGGGGAAATCTCAAAGTATCTGATTTTGGACTAAGTGCACTGCGGAAGGTAGCAACCTTGAGAGCTGCTAATGCTCTTCATCTTTTCTTTTTCTTTGATTCTCACTCTAGTTATCTGAACTTGACATGTCCATTGGGTTATTGACTTGAGTTGTGATAAATCAACAGCCCGGTGACATTCTAACCACGGCTTGTGGCTCCCCAAGCTATGTAGCACCTGAGGTTAGAATCCCATACAACTTTTCCTTAACTCTGAAAACAATTGCAAGATAAAACTCCGGCCTGCTTTTAGGACTTGTTTGATTACACAATTCAGATGAGATATTTTGATGAAAATTGAATAAAATATTATTATAATATGATTTTTTAATATTAATTTTGTTTTGAAATTTGAAAAAGTTGAATTGTTTATTATATTTTGTGTGAAAATTTAGAAAAATTGTAATAATTAGATGAGATGAGATATAGTTTTGTATTTGGTAACCAAACCAGGCTGCTTCATTTTTTTCATGCACAGCTGCTGGTGAATAACGGTTACGATGGAGCAGCTGCTGATATTTGGTCTTGTGGGGTAATCCTGTTTGAATTACTTGCCGGTCGCCTACCCTTTGATGACAGTAACCTGATAAACTTATACAAGAAGGTAGCTTCAAAATGTCTATGTATAAATTCAGGCAAAAGTCTACGTATAAATTCAGTTCCAAACACTTATCTGATGAGAATGTTCGCATGAAGATATGCAGAGCAGACTACACATGTCCACAATGGTTTACCGAAGACCAAAAGAAACTGCTCTCCAGAATACTTGATCCAAATCCTAAAAAGGTAATAGCCTTAGAACTTTTGAATGTAATTTACGATTTTCAGATTCTAACGAACAAAATGATGTACGTATTTTTCCTTTTATTTCACCACCACAGCGAATGACTATACCAGAGATTGTAGAAGATGAATGGTTTCAAAAGGATTATGTGCCTTCTTGTGGATATGAATGCAATGAGAAAATTCACGTGGATGATGTTAATGCTGCTTTTGATTCAATTGAGGTAAAACATTGTTGTATTAGCAAGATATAGAGTGTCATAAATGGACCTAATGATCAGAAATTCTCAACAGGAGACTGCTACTGAGGCAAACATTCCCAAGTCCTCAAGTTTCATCAATGCCTTTCAGTTGATAGCCATGTCACATGATCTCAATTTATCGGGTCTCTTTGAAGAGAAGGCAAGTCAAAAAGTCAGAACATCAGTCATTATACTAAAAACTGCTTCCTTCGCTTTTTTTATTGAAGTGTTTTTTTTCCAAACAATTCAGGATGAAAATAAGCAGGTGACAAGGCTTGGATCCAAGCATACAATTCATGAAACCATGAAGAAAATTGAAGCTGCAGCAATGGATGTGAGTTTGGCGGTAGAAAGAATGAAAAACCATAAGGTACAATCTCCTTATACTCTGATTCTTCAACCCAAACAACACCCCACCAAAACAAGGAACACTTTGTTTTTTGGGACATTTATGACTCCTCTGCACTAAAACAGATAAAGATGCATCCAAAACAGAAGATGACTAGATGTTCTAAATCATATCTCGACATATCGGCAGAGGTAAGCAATTTTCATGTACTCTCCATGCAAGTTAAGATATAAAGGTCTCTCACCACTCTGGAAAATTCCAGGTGATCGAGGTTGCTCCCACTGATTGTGTAATAAGCATATCAAAATCTTCAGGGCAGCTTCAAGTGTACGAAGAGGTACAAAGAATATACTCCTAACATAGTTATGTCTACATTAGTGTTTACCTACTGAGCTAATACCATGCTGATAATCAGTTCTGCAAAAGTTTATCAAGCCTGCTGACAGAGAAATCAGAGATTTCATCACAAATTAAAGAGCCGCAGGAAGTCACAGTAAATTGCAAAAACATCCAAGAGAGTGGATGGTAAAGTACTAAAGTAAAACCTAGTTTGCAATTGTCATTCTAGCATTAGAGGTTGTCTCATTAGTCACGTTTAACTGTTGTATGCAGCTCTGAAGACACTAGTTATAAAGACCATAAAAAAGATCCCCGTGGCTATTCATCCTCGTGATGATTAGCTTGTCTATGTCTTCGACGTTCTTCAACCCAGGTTCCTGACAGATTCTCAGAGAAAGATGTAAAGCACTTCACATAGAACCAACAACTACAAGTTAAGGTCTCAAAGGAGATACTGCGGCACTGCTCATGGTCAAGACTTGATTATCCACCAGAAAGCCAAAACTGAGATTTTCAGAGAGCTATTTTCTTGTTCCAAGTTGTTTTTCGTTTGTTCCTTTTCCCATCTCCATCTATCATGAACATATCTTGTTCAAAAATGTATACAACAGGTTGGAACTCTTCATTTTATCTTTACTGAATGATAAATGACAGAAAAAAGGAAATTTTTGGGTTTCCTACCCTGGGCGTGGTGATTCTTTTGTCCACTGCATAGACTTGTACTCAATTAAAAGGTATCAAAGCAGTAATCCTCAGTTATTTCTACAACAGTTTTCCACAGAAGACGTCTTCATCGATTGATATGCAGGAAGAAAAAGCATCATATTAACACATCCTATTTAAAAATTTTGAATACTCGATGAAATCAAGTCATTGGCGAAAGAACCAAGTCTTGATCCTCAATATATTGCATATCAAGGCCCGATCCTCAATATTTGACTCTCTGACTTGATACTCTGAAGCTGAAATGGGCATTAACACTATTTTGAATCTAACACCACCAGATATCCTTTAAATTCATCGAACTTAAAAGTATTCATAGATACGTCAAGTTACAAGATCGACTTTAGGCTGTCCATGTTTGACTTCCCACGATTAATCGGATATGTCATTGGACTAGAACAATCTCCATTGACAGCTAGCCATAGCAGATATCAACCAAGGTTAAAGATCAGCTCTCCTGTCTATCCAGATTTCCTATATAGGACTGCAACATAAGCCCAATCAGAGCTTGGAAGAGAAACCTACGAGAAACTAATGATATAAAATAAAATAAAAAATAAAGAAAACAATGATAAGAGAGGGGAGAGATGTTCTTTCTTAGTTCTGCCTAGGATCTAAACACAACACTCCTGGGAACATTAACCACAAGTTATTACATTACAATGTTTCCTATAACATAATTCCAGTTTTTCAAATTACAATAGATATAATTGACAAGAAATCGGAATTTAGAAAGGAATGCATAACTTTTAACGCACATCCATAGCATGTCACCTAGTGTCAAGGAGTAGATACGTGAGGATTTCTAGAAATAGCCAAGCCCTACCAACTTGCTCTACCTCACTGCAGGCGGCACCATTTACTCAAAAGAGTCAAAGTCAAGCCGACGCTCTATGGAGCACAGGTTGCAGTGCCCACAAGACCCACGCTTTTAAGCCTTTTTAAAAGATTCCAATTTTGTCTGCTTTGATAATTGCTGCCATATTAAATAGCCCAGCCAAAACGTGGATGACAAAGTCATTGCATTAATTGCCAAAGACAGACCCAATCTGTGTTTCCCAATTGCTACAGAACTCTCACGTTTATCCCCTCGTTTTTTTACGTTTTGTTCCCAAAACATTAATTGGGGAAGTTTCTAACCTTGAAAAAATGCGAATTGGAACCGCTGTTGCAGCTCTATCAGAGTCTTAAGCTTTACCCCGCCAATCCCAACTGCAGCAACAGCGGAAGGAGTGTGGTAGGTCGACAACCAGCCTAAATTTTGTCATATCACAAGAGCATGAGTCTTACGGTTATTTAGTTGAGTTGAGCAAAAGCTACAGCACCGACTTTATATGCACTGCTTGTTTACCTTATTCTGGTAATGACTTCAAACAAAGGCGGAATAACAAGCCATGAACATTCTTTGTACATTCATACTTTTGCCACTGCCTGTTTGGCGTAGGTCAGGGTTTTATTATTCAGTCTACGACTGTCTTAAATGATTATAGATTCAGGCTTCTGGTGTCGAGAAAACTTGATAGTTGTAACTTTCTTGGCATAATACTTTAGGGTATCATGATTGGTTTGGATGCTCGAGTCACCGTCAAAAGTTTAGTAAGAGGGATGAGAGGAGAAATGGTTCGGAGTTGAAACGAAGAAAACAAAAAAGCCTCCTAAATATATCCAAGGGCGTGAACAGCAGGAGAGAAAAATAAAAAACCGAGGAAGAGAGCCCAGAATTTAGATATTTTTTGTTTTTTTAAATAAGAATCACCTATTAATAAAATAATAATACCTAGGCCATAACTATAGCCTCAAGCAGCAACCACGGAATTATGAAACATTCCGTAATCCTAGAAAGACTAGAGGTGAAAGAAATCAAGATTTTTTTACATAATTAATTACATGGATATTTGTTGTTCGACCAAAAATCTTTTTTTTTTAAATAATTAATAAGAGAAATTTTATTCTAAGTAAATAGACATAGCCCAAGTACACAAGATGTATACAAATGAGAAACACCTACCTAGTACCTACAAGCTAAAGCAGAATATAACTAAAACAAAACATTACAATTATTCCCGTTCCTTACAAGATTCTTCACCCAAAAGTTTAAAAAAATGATACCATTTCTATGCCAATTCCACGAATTTGCAACCTAAAGATAAAATAAAATTGCACATAGTTTTGTATAGATTTGGTTGTCATAAGGCTTTTACATACCTTAAAGTGTAAACCCAAGGTGATTGAATGTAGCACTGGTTTTCTTCTGTCACAAATAAGCTATCAATAATATTATAATTTTTGCTTGAAAAGAACCAAAAGAAGAAAAATATAGTGCATATAGTTACCCATCTGTGCTGTTTTACAACGCAGGAGATAAACATTACCCAACGTCTATAACCATAAGAATCACTTAAACATTAACATTTGGCAAAATAGAGGAAAATCAAGACACTACTGAACTTTAAATTTCTCTATTTTATTCTTTTGATTTCTGGATAGTACCTTGATCTGCAATTTGGAAGGTCAGATCTTGGTCCTCGAAGCTTGTAGATTTTCGTGGAAAATAAACTCCTAAACCGTAAGCAGCAGAAAAGCAAGACATGTGAGAGCAAAACCCAAAAAGCAAAAGATAAAAAAGGGAGAAGCCATATACTGGCCACTTTAAGGTAGGGAAAACTCAAATTTTTTGGAATAAACATCTAACATTACCAACCATTTGTTTCTTTGATATGGAGGTTCAGAAACACTCAAGTGTCTTGTTAAGCCCCATCCTCTAAATTCTTACATTAACCGGATGCATAGGTTCGGCCCATTTAGCATGGAGTTACGATGCATGACTCCTACGTCCACCACTAAGGTTTCATACAAACCCTCAAACCTTTATCAAGAAATTATGCACTATTCCATTGATTAAGAAATAAAGTACAGGGGTTACAAATGAAAAGCTAAAACTACAAGTAAATAGGAAGCAGAAATTATGTAAATCTCCTATTCTCTGCAAATTGAAATGAAATATACACCATAAGATCTCCCAGGTGTGACAATGTTCGGTACTCAAAATATATAGATGCGACATAACCCATCATCAGATCATTGACCCAAACATGTAAGAGGGACTAGAGAAGAAAATTGTCGATCATATGGAAAACCACATCAGCACCATCCGAATTTAACCAATAGCTCTTCACCTGAAAGCATAAGTAGATAATTGCTATTAGAAAAACTAGAAAACCAAGCATTAGTTATTGATCATACTTGGCCATATTTAGATATTACGTCTAGAGTTTATCATATTCCAGCAGCCCAAAACCTCGACTAGACCTATTCAAGGTTTAATATGAAGTTCTCAGGTCCAAGGTGCGAGTGGAAAGAAAATGGAACAAAATTACAACCAAAGCCTCTTAAGAACTACTAATTTATCCATGGACATGAATTATATTTTCTTTAGTTGAGATTAGCTCTGTTAGTATGTAGAAAAAAATATGAAGTGAAACATAGTATGCTTTAGGCACTGAGCGAGAAACATCTGTTCTTCCATTTAGATTTATTCCCTCATCTAAATCTCAGTACTTGTTTTCTCATCAATCCAAGGGTGGCGGCATTCTTGAATGAAGTCTATCCGACCCGGACTAGCACTTCTCCAATCAGGCTGGCAGGCCACTGCAGATGAGCTGGGCCGCTGTGACCTTGGAAGTGCTAATGATCAGCACAGGGGATTTCTTGAGTGAGAAAAAAAGAGGGTCTTTAAACTAGGGGTCAAGCTTTTTGTGTTCAGAAAGATGGTAGTCTGATTCTGGTGGAAGAAATCAGATGAGGTCCGTCATATGGCGAAAGTAAAAGTGAAGCGTGTTCCTTTCTTTCACTTTCTGAAGTTTGAGAAGAGTTATGAAAGCTATTTGCTGAGTTGAACAGGTTGAGCTAAACGCAACGCATACTTGTCCCCTGTTATGATGATAGTTAGAACATCTACTTCAGGAAGCTGGACATGACTATGCTTGCCTGGACACATTTACAGTTAATGAGCACGTTTGAGAGAGAGTAAATTATAAATAAGGCACGCTAAAAATAACATCTAGAAAAGGCCAAAGCCCCCCAGTCAATGACATAGAAGTCAAAATGTCCTATTAAATGATTCGTAACATCACATGGAAAGAGGAATGTCCCACCCATTTGAAAAAAAGGCGTTTTAGAACACATGTAAAGAGCAATTTAAAGAAACTGATAAAACTTGTCAGATTAAATAACCCATCTAGATATAGCACTTGCCTGAATGGTATTGTGAGCAATATATCGCTGTCTACTTTTATGAAAGCTAACGTCCACACGTTCCCAAGGTACCTGAGTAAGACCTCTGATCATCTCCTCTACATTCAGGAATGAAAGAATGCTTATAAGAACCAGCAGTGAAAGGGAAAACATGAATAATAAAAATGGTTCTCAAAAAATCTGAGAGGTGTATGTAGTCAAACATAATGACAGTGAAATCCCTAATGAGACACCTAGAGAGTTGAGGTGTAACGTCAAAGAACATATGTCCTTTTAATTCCGAATAAATCATCTTATACTGTATTTCTGCAGCAATTAAATTCAAGGTACCTTGTGTATCAGTCTCTTCTCTAGTGGAGCCTTTTGAGTTCAAGTAATCCTAGTTTATGTAATTTTTGGACTATATGAAGTTCTAGCTTTTGATTTTGGACGTCTAGAGTCAGGAGTTAAAAGTCCAATCCTCACTTCTTTTCAGGAAATTTAAGATCATACGTGCTAAAAATTCAGTCCCTCAAGTCCCACTTAGAGCCAAAGCCCCTACCTGGTCAATGTTTCCTGAGAAAGAAATATATATTAACTTAATTCAAGTACTGAATTTAAGCCCTTTTGTCTGTCTATTTCCCTTGCTAATGGCTAATCAATTGATACTCTCTTCCCCACACAATCACTTCATAAGAAAAAGAAGCTTACCCTTCTTCATGAATGCATCTTTATAAGCTATGACGAAAACTGATAGAAAGTTAAATTAAACTCATTCCAGAACAGCAACACAGTCTCAACCTTAACACTGCAGCACAATCTCTTTCCTTGAAAATAGTTTTAAAAAAATGTAAGATAAAAATGAAACTTTGCTTCTTTCTACTGTTGTTTTACTCTCTTTTTCCCCAAATCCACTGTTTTCTTTTCACTACCATTTTCACATCTACTGGGGTGTGTATCTGTTTTAATGTTTCACATCCCATGATCTCCATCTCCAAGAGAACCAAACCAAGACAAGCAGAAAAGGCTCCAAATTTTAAGCATTACTCATCAGAAAAGTAGAATGTTATGCCAACAACTGAAAGCCTTGAGAAAGAGGGAAGTTATACAAACCTTCCAAGTCAGTTTTTTGGTCTCCAACAGATAAAGAATCTTTGTTATGAATGTTGTTCATAGGTTCTCGGTCAACATATACGATATGTGGATATCTCTCATCTGTTCCAAGAAGATTTGACTGGAAAGAAAAGAACATTACAATGAATGTTTTTTTTTTTTAATCATATAAGACGTACTTTTTTATATGTGTATATAAGAACAAAACTGGAACCTGACCTTTGGAAGTTCATGCTGACGCCGGATCGATGATGTTCTCCAGCCAACCATATCTTCATGATAAGTGAAGAGAAAAAACATAGGATCGTACAAACAGCAAAGACATGAGCTTATGTTTAAACGAGACAGTCAAACTCCAAATGCTATCAAAGTATCATATAAGAGGATACGGTCATAATTTGCATTTGCATATGCCACACGACGTTTGAAAGCACGCAAAGCTGATCTGCACAGATCATTGGTCATATATTACCATACTTGTAACAATTAGAAGATAACGTTATGTGGGGAATGTATCAGTGTTATGGATGAAATAACACTAACATGAACTTTAGGTCCTCAGAGTCATTAACCATTCGAAGGAGAAGAGGAGGTTTTCCATCATCATTGTCAGTAAGGAAGAGATGCTTCCCAGACCTCCCAGCAACCAAGTGTGCAGTTTGAGATGCTCTTCTCTCGAGAAAAGGAAGACCACAGAGAAATGGAAGCTGTAAAAAAAACCAAGAGAACAAAAGATGAGGATCAATGTACCAACACCTGTAATCAACACAAATCTGATACCCTTTTTTATTTGTAAGATAAACTTTATTAATGAGCAAAAAGGCACAATCCAAGCACACGAAGAGTACACACCACAAACTATTTAATACAGAGATAAACCAGAACAAATTGAGATTGATGGTATTGTTACAGCAGACTAGCATGGAAATAAACAAATTGAAACGTCATCAAGGTGAAATCCAAATAGGAATCTCAATGGGCTTCACTTACATCATATCAATGGTCACAACAAGCATCTATTTATTTTCTTCTAAAGAATTTGTACCAAATACAATCTCCATATATCCACAACCGTCAATGACTTTTCTTGTGAGGAGTTTACCCTAATTTTTTGTACATATTCCCATGTGTAAGTCAAATTGACATTACGTGACCAACAGGTATGTATGTATGTATGTGTGTAGGCATTTGTAGATATATAATGGTGCTCAAATTGCCTATAAGCATGCTGAACCTGCCTGATTATGTCCCCTGGAACCAAGATGAGGCGTTGCAAATGTTATAAAGTTCATGGGTTTCAATCCAGCAATTTTAGCTTCATGAGGTTGCTTGATGCCTTGCGCCATATAATTCTCGTGCTCTTCATTTGAAGAATGTCCAGTAAGACCCGCAGGTTCCAGTTTTATAGAATGATCATACAGCCTCCCAATGGCATACCTTGCAATAAGGCCCCCTAAAGAGTGTGCCACAAAAGAGATTTTCTGCACCTCAGGCCTACGCCTCACAACAGCCAACACCTGCATCAGATGATTATCTATAACTCAAGATTCTTGTAGTAAAGATATATCTAATTTAGTAATTATTATAAATAGCCAAACAACAATAATAAAAACAACAGCAACAGAAACAACCCAGGAAAGTTCAGGTAAGGGAAGTTCAGTATATCAATTATGCCTTGAATATGAGGTCATAATGTTATTACCAAATACCTCTTCAGCTAGCCTCTCACCCGTCAGGTCAACTCCATCAAATGTCAATTTCGAGGAATTGCATTCACTGCCTGCTTGAAAGATATCAAATTGAAACCAATTATGTTTCAGGACAATGCATTAAGTACATAACTACAGCCCTTGGAAGGCACTAAAGAAGACAATAACTTGCAAACTTTGGAATGCTTTAAAATGAACAAATTTTGCACAATTTGAAAGCGAAGCCAAAAAGCAACTGGAGAGCGTAAGGATCTAAATTAACTTCAACAATCATGAGAAAAAATTAGATGAGTATGTTTCATTTATGAAGTAACTAGCCACTTAGACTTCATCCTATATCCAACTTAATTTAAATTTTCAAGACTTTGGATAGGCTAATTTTTTTTTTTTCATTTTTTTTTTCTAAAATTTGCATTAGCTTGTCCATGAATCTTAAGTTAATTTTTTGATAAGTAAAATCAAATTGTATTAATAAAAGAATAGGCATAGCCAAGTGTTACAAAGAAAGCCCTACTCTAAGTGGGGGCAAAAGATACAAGAAAGTCATGAAAGGCTTGACCATGAAAATTAATGGCAATGGTCCAAGTACAAAGAGTTCTAAGAAAGAAAACTTTCAGTTCCTCCGTCGATCTCTCTTTGTTCTCAAAAGTCCGTTCATTACTCTCCTACCATATACACCACATGATGCAAGTCGGAGTCATCTTCCAAACAGCCTTGATCTGTTGATTGCCTCTTAAATCTGTCCAGCTAGCCAGTGCTGCCACAACTGTCTCAGGCATAACCCAGCCCAAATCTAATCTACTAAATACCTCGTTCCATAACCCTCGGGATACATCACAATATAATAAGAGGTGGTCCACCGTTTCTCCCCCATTCTTGCACATACAACACCAACTTGCGATGATCACCATTCTTTTCTTCAAATTATCTGTTGTGAGAATCTTACCCAAAAAGGCGGTCCACACAAAAAATGCAGCTTTGAGAGGCACCCTATGTCTCCAGAGTTTTTGCCACGGGAACTGAAGAGGATGTTCTTGTGAAAGAGACTTATAGAACGAGCAAACTGAGAACATACCTTTACTTTTTGGTAACCACCACAATAAGTCAGCCTGCGGATTGTTATTTTGGAGGGAATACAAAAGATTGAGAAGAGCTTCAATACTGTCCATTTCCCAATCATTTGCCGCCCGGCTGAAATTGATGTTCCACTGAATTTGTCCCCCTACTATTACCTTAGCTTCCTCCACTGAAATGTCTTTGGCATTAGCAATCTTGAATAGAGCAGGAAATAGGCCCTTTAAAGCTGCATTACCACACCATATATCATGCTAGAATTTAATTCTGGCTCCATCACCTAGGCGTAGTCTTGAATGGCGAGAGAAAACCCCCCATCCTTTCCTTGTGTGTTTCCACAAACCCACTCTGTATGCCCCTCTCACTTCATTGGAGCACCATTTGTAAAGAAATTTGGGACAATTTACAAATTTGACACAATTATTATAAATTTAAAGTTTTTCTCTAGGGGCCATTGGACTGAGGGATTTTCCTTTTGAATTGCCTAAGGTACACTTGCAGAAAATTCATTGCCGAGGGCATATGCACCCCCAGGATTAGTCAGGACATTGTTCCTGGACACCCGATGCCAATCACAAAAAAAAAAATTTTAATTTTTTTCCAACACCAAGTTTTCCAGGATTTTGTTGAATTCAAACAAATTCTGAACCTATTACCTATTAATTTTGGCTCCATTCAATTCAAACTAGCCTCCATACAAGACATTTGGTTTAAAAGAGAAAACTCAGAGAAATTCTGACTGACATAATGCTCCAAGGTTGTTACTTTTTGGATTACTTGTTCATTCTCCTCTTTGGTTTCTTGAACATATATCCCTTTCTTTTTAAATGGTGTGTTCAACATATATTCGTGTCAGTATGCTTCATATACAAATCAGTAAAAACTAGAAACTCCAACAGAACATATCATGTCATCCCCTCAAATTGCATGTTTGTTCCATACCATAAAGTTTGTGTAGTAGTAATGTAACGCCCCAATAGAAGGCTCAAACCACATGACCTATACTCCAAAAGGACTAGTCAATGATACAATTGGAGCCCTATTGAAACCTTATAAAGAGCAAGAACTTCTCATTCCCAAGCAATGTGGGATCCCATTCACCACCTATCCTTATCATATGGGGTATCACAAGTAAGTAGAATGCAGCAGAAGCCTTGATCATGCCAAGTCAATATGCAAAGTGCAAACTGAGATACACAATTCTAAAGCAAAGTTGCATAAAACATCATGGACAAAAAAATATTTCATGAATTTGGAACTCGTGTTCAGCACATTGCAGTTTAACAATTAAAAACTTCTTTTGGATAGGACAATTAAAAAAACTTTACCACCACGGTCAAAGCCATGTCTGCTTGTGGAACAATACACATACAGGAAGCCAGATAAAAAAGTAAACATTTCACAGAATGATATTGAAAAGAAAAGCTATTCTCTTCAGCATCCTATCAGCTATATATGGTGATTCGAATAAAAACTCAGATATTTATTCAACGTCCTATTAGATTTGAAAAAGGCATTAATGTGCAGGTAAAGAAGGGTCCACTCGGGAAGGAGAGAACTCACGGTGCACAATTACTTTATCAGGAAGCTTCTTCACAAACTGCTCTGCAGCATATCTCCAATCCGCAGCACTGAGAACACAGAAAATCTGTATTGAACTATTGGCAAACAGAAATTCTTTTTGCAAGGTAACCATTACCTAATAGAAAAAAGAATAATCATTCATATGAAAATCAGATCTGAGGTGGATGATTGGTGGGATCAGGAAGACATAGAAGGCCTCAGACTAAAAGATTAACCCAGAAATATGTACCATTGCAAACAAAATTATTGAGAGTGAACTAAGGACAGCTTAAGTGCATCAATGAACCGAAGCTACTTACTCAAAGAAGACATTACAGATGAGAGATATGCAACAACTTCGCACCAGTAAGTCTAGCAGGCACACCTGTCTGGTAATGTATTTCTATATTTTGCAAAAATGTGTCAGGTTTGTCTGATTTACTGACTTTGAAAACTTATATAACCAGATCCTTGACAATGTTAGGTATATACCGCACACCTACTACATGGAAAATCTTCAGCATCAGCGATGGAATTATCCCATTGGAACAGGAACAAGAAAATTTTAAAGAAAAACAACATTGTAAGTCCCAAAAACTTCATAAATAAAATTTTTTTCTCAAGCTGATATCTTTTTCTTTGGTAATTTATACACGCACTGATTAGGTGTTGAATCTGATCCTAACCCTCTATTGCATTCTTATGAGAGAATGAGGTTTCATTTATGCTAGAACTCATTGTTCTCTCAACCTGAATTTATGCCTAATCAACTGGATAAAGTTTTAGTGATTCAGCTTAAGTCATCACATATGATTCTTTTAGCCTTCATCCATTAGAGTATAATTCTCATAAACTTTATCGAGAAGACAATGAATGGTGATGTCTTGCCATAGATAGTTTTAGCAAACTGGCCCATTTCAACTAATGAAAGGAAGATATAATAGACATTAAGTTTTTCCAACATTTTTTTGAAGAAATTTTACAGACTCCAAGAAAGTGGCCTAATGACAATATTGCACACATTGGAGCTTAGACCAGAGAGGCAATTAGTTCACATTGCTCTACACATATTTTTGTGGCAGAGGTTCCTCTTCTGGCCAAAGGCTTTAGCTTGGGAGTAGCAAGTCTACTTCTCTTTTAGTCTTAACTGATTCAGAGTTGTACTTTGGCTATAGTCATTTTCTTTAATTTTTCTTTCTGCTTTTTTCTACTAAAAAAAAAAATCCCTCCTATATTCAGTATTTATCGCCCATGAATAATTAGTGAATAAAAGCAGGATGCAACTCATAACTATTAACAAGCAACTTTGAGGCAGCACTCGAAATCTAAGACATCACACCTTTATGATGAAAGAATACAAGAACCATTATTGCAATGTACAAATTCTCTATTGACTACCCCCCCTCCTCCCCTCTGGGGACTCAAATTCATAGAGTGGCTTCAGCTTTAGGGCTCCATATACCTTAAAAGATTTCCAGGGTCTTCTCCTACCAACCATCAAGGTGCTACGCAAGTTAATTTCGATTTAGCTGAAAATTTGTGTCGTATAACTAAGTTTAAGCTCCAGATTTTTGGAATTCCCAGTTTTGACCATGAGCCACACAATTAAGCTCTAAAATGAACCTTCAATCACTAGAACTGCATAAAGCACCAAATTTTTTTGGTACTCAGGGCAACTCCTCCATGTCACACACAAGAACAGACTCACACACACATTCATGTCTCGTATGCTTTGTTAGCCCGATCAAGCAATCTTACAACCAATAAAGCCCACTAATTCACATACAGATCTTCAATGCTTCAAAAATTTAACCTTACTATCAATCAATAATCGTTTATCCATATACCTTCCAACAAGGCCATTAACCATGATGACAAGGTGGTCCGGGACTGCCCTCGGCGCGGCATCGAAAATATCCACGCCGCCACTATCGGCCTCAAACTTAATCACTTCCTTTCCCTGGTTGCTCCTAAAGCATCCTCCACCCTTCTTGCTCAACCATTCCATCCTGATCGAGCTAGCGGGAAGCGTGTGCAGCTCCGCCAGCGGCCTCGGAGTCGAAAACCGGAACCCTAAGTTGAAGAAGGCAACGAATTCACGGCGTATCGGGTTATGCGACGAGGGTCCTGAGGATGACGAAGAGCGTGATGAGAATGACGAAAAGGACGTGGTTCGGGGTGGGGGAGCGGCGGCGATCATGGAACAGACAATGAAATGAATGTAATTATAAGGGAAGAAGGATGAGTAGGAAGGAAGGAATGAATGAAGAGATGGTGGATAATGGAGGAAGAAGCAAGCCAGGAGGAAGTTTCTTTGGGAGTTGCAAAAGCTACAGTAATTGAAGGCGGAAGCGAACGCGAAGAAGACAACCTTTTACTTTCGTCGGCTTTCGACATCGACGGTTAGTTTTCCTCTAAGCCGGTCCCGTTGGGAGTTCACTTTCAGCCAAACATTCGGGGCGGCCTTCATCACACTGCACACGTGTCTGAACTTGATTATTCTACACCTTCGATGGATAGTGAATTGGTGTTGAAAGTTGAAAATTAAATAAATATTATTAAAATATTAAATTTTAATATTATTATCATCTTAAAATTAAAAAAATAAATTACATTTTAATATTTTATGTAAAAATTTAAAAAAAATTAATAATAAGATAAAATGAAACGAAATATTTTTACTATTCAAAAGAGTCTAAATTTTGACTAAAATAGCTTAGATTTATATTTAAATTTAGGTTCGGTTTGACACCATAAAATTCTCATCTCAAATTTAAAATTCTCATCTTATAATTACAATTTTTCAAATTTCCATATAAAATATAATAAATAATTCAACTTTTTTAAATTCTAAAACAATAATAAATCTTAAAACTCAAAATTTTCATCTCAAAATTTTTACTTACCAAATTGAACAATCTAAAGAATCCAAATAATTTAGAACTTTTTGTATGAATAAATTTTAAGAGTAAATAGATTTAAAATTTATTATAAGCTATTTATTGGAATGATTTAAAATTTCTTTTCGATAAATATAACTTGTAAATTAAAATTTTCTGTGCTTGGGTTATCTAATCCAAACAAATAATATTTTAGTTTATGTTATACGCAAGATACTTGAATTTTAAATGCTTAAGGGTCTGGTTTGGATATAAGAGTGATTTCAAATAATCTCATCTAAGTATTATTAATTTTTTAAAATTTTATATAAAATATAATAAACAATACAATTTTTTTAAATTTAAAAATAATAATAATATAAAAAATAATATTTTAACAATTTTTTATTCAATTTTTTATTTTTAACTCATGTCAACTCATTATCCAGCACATAAATCTTCCCTCCTAAATCCATCTATTCAAATGTATTATAAATAGTATTAAAAATCTTATCTCTCAAGTAAACCACAAGTATATAGACCTACAAGTAAACCACCTTATAATATATAAATTTATATGAGATATTAATCCATTAAATTGGTATTTAGTTTTTTTTAATTAGATTGCTATTGTATTTTTTACCATTTTCTCATGCTTAATTTTCAAGACACACAACGATTTTGATCCGATAAAATAGTAAAAATAATAACTTATAACTCTTGTATTTATAATTATATATTAAATGGATGAAAATTTTGTAAAAGTGAAATTACTTTATAATAAAATATCTTGATTGTATTTATTGATTATTAAATAAATATAAAAGAGTTGTAAGTATATGGTACTAAATAAAATAACCATTAACGCTTTGATTTGTGTATATAATAATTTTAGTGGCTGCAGGATTGTGAGATCAGAAAATCCCGCCGTGGAACACAAGTCTTTATATGGATCTCTCGGACCACATATTGAATTCTAGAATGCACGATGGTGGGCCCTAATGTCCCATACATAATACAAACAACAAAGAGCTCGCGGAAGCAAGTTGCAACATTAGCCAGCTCACGAGAAGACCTTGGCTAATTGATTTAATTCACATCCCATGCAAGACAATGCCCACGAGTGGCCCCAAATATCATCACGCTTCCAAGAAAACCCCAGAATGCAAGCAATTATACCAAACTTGGTCCAACCGCCCTTCCTCACTCCATCGATTGGACCGGCTTGAATTAAAATATAAGAACTAGGCCTAGTTGATTAGTGAGACAAATTAATTGTCTAGCACCTTCCATGTCCAAGAACAAAGATATAAGACCCCTTTTTATAACTTCTCTTTCTCTTGTTCTCTTCCTCACCCTTACTAGTCACGATTTAATCTTGTTTAGATGCTGAGATGAGTTAAATTTTTTATGAATAGTAGTAAGTTGAGATAGTAGAATGAGTTTTGTGAAGTCCACCTAAGATGAATTTAGATATATTTAAATATTAATATAAGTTTATATGTATTTATGATAAGTTGAAAAAAACTATGGGTCCCACGTGTAAATAGGTGTTAAGTTAAAAAATATTTTGAGTCTTACATATAAAGAGATTTTAAATCGAGATGAATTTAGTAATTTGAAAATTACGTATTTGAATATTAGATTCAGTTTCAAATTATATTAAATTGAGTTGACCTTAATGCAGTCCAACAATCAAATAAGGCCAAGTTAGGTTTGGGTGTTGAGAAATGTTGAGATATGTTGTGAATAGTAGTAAAAGTATATAAAAAGTAATAATAAAATATTGAATAGTAATAAAAGTAATAAATAATTATAAAAAAATGTAAAAAATAATAATAAAATAATAAATAATAGTAGAATATATTAAGAAGTGTTGAGAGTATGCCAAGAACCAAATACTAGTATATGAGTTCCCAATTTCTCCACCGCCCAAAAATTTCATGAAAAGGCCAGAAAATTATACAGTCTACAAAGTTTGAAACTAGGCACCTACATATGTTGGGATCGCGCTATTGGGTCACTATAATTCTTATTTGAACACAACTTGGTTAGGACATACAAGTGGGCGGAGCTACCCCTGATGTAGGAGCTAGATACTTACGTAAGCTAGATGGTGGGCTAGCAGAAGAAAACCGGATTGCAAATTACAACGTACATTATTTCTTGAATGGCAATCGGGTTTTAAGTTAGAAGAGAATCATGTATTCATGATTCTTGGTTGTCCAAACTCATCCTCCTCGCTAGTGTGGCATGCTATGTGGTAAAAATTATATTAACACTCACATACTCTACAGTCTAAATATCATTACTAGAGAGATAAAATTTTCAGAGAAAGAGAGAGAATTCTTCTACCAAAATCTATAATTTGCTCTAAGAGGAGAGAATATATATAAAGAGTAATTCTATGTATAATTATGGAGTATATAAACGCTGCACAATATCTTTAAAAAATAGTGAGTTCTCGATTAAAAAGTTAGTTTTTTTCATGTGGGTCCCATATTAATTCACTTTTTTTAAAAAGACTGCACTGCACTTGCACAATCACGACTATAAATATCATTTCTCATATATAAATCCTCCAAATTGTAACTCCCGAGCTTAAATATCCAGCCACAATGCACTAATAAAGTGGCTTAAAACTTTAAAAGCTAGTTAATATGTCAAGCGCAACAACGGGACATATGCAGACCATGAGGTGTCCACTATGGGCGTGCATTTTTCAAGTGTTTTGGAGGTTGAGTATGCTTAACTAGAGGGGAGCTAATTAAGGGCTCGTTTAGATTCGAAAATGATATGATATGATTTTAGATGGAAGTTGAAAATTAAATAAAATATTATTATAATATTATTATTTTAAAATTTGAAAAAATTGAATTGTTTATTATATTTTATGTAAAAATTTAAAAAAATTATAATAATAAAATGAAATAAAATATTTTTTTTTATCCAAACGGACTCTAAGTTGATCACTATATCACAACGTGCTTAATTGTCTATTTGTGTTAAAGACCAAATACCTAAAAGTTTGTTCAATCTTTTATTAACACCAATTTATATGAAATATGGAATATTTTTATCATTTCAGTTCATATTAATTTTAAGAGTAATTACATTTACCATCCCAACAAACTATATCTAATTTCATGTACGTGAGAAAGTAGCTAATTGGACTTGTGCCATAAATGTTGTGCATCAAAATTAATTAGCACGTACGTCCTTTGTACTGATAGAGGCTCAATGCGAATTAAAACTCTACAAATATTTAAAATAAAACTTTTAGATTTTAATATTACATCACTATCATTATTTTGATAAGAGAATACCTTCTAGTCGTTCTGCTAATTTTTTCCATATAACAGCCTGCCATTAGTCTTTAGACACATAGGCTTCCCATCACAGTTAGTGTGCACCACACTACATGAAATCATCAACTAGACAGCCCCTTCCCCCTGCGCAAAACAGAACCCACCCCTCCCTTTCCCCTGCGCAAATTGTCCCCCTCCCCTTTGCAAGAGCTCACAGCGCCCTCCCTCCCTCCCTTCCCCCTACGCAATTCTGAGCACAAATGTGTTGTGTGTCATGTTGAAGTCCAAAAACTTGATTTACTCTTATGGCATAAATCTTGTCAGCTTGCTAGTGATGATGTCCTCAACACTCATGAGTTCCCACCTTTCGATACTACTCGAATATGAAGGTATGATTTTTCTAAACTCCAATTCCAGCGGACATATGCAATTTCCACGATTTATTTTATATGCCATTAAAAACCTGAGATTATTTTTAAAAGAACTTGCTAATGTTCTCATTTCTCTCCCCCTTTCCGTCGTAGTACTCCATCCACAAAGAAGAATAGCCCAGTACTGCTTGGTAGTTGATAGACTTGTTGTAGCCAAAGTACTCTCAGCGCACCCAAGGATATTAATTTGCAGTAAACACACATAAAAAAAGGTTAAAATTTGTATATGGGTATTTTTGTTCGAAATTACCCCGCTTAGTAAGAGAAATTAGGAGTATGTAATTACTTGCAGAAGACTAGGCTCTGGACTAGTAGATGAATTCGGCAATGCCATGATTTAGTGGGAAAAAAATGATAGAGAGATGGGCGACAGAAACGCGACGGGCCAATCAATTTGGATTTCTGGTTTTATTTCAATTGTTAAAGTGATCGTATCACAGGGTGGTTGTTACAAACCGATCATTTTGCACATGACCAACGACGGTGACGATGACGAGGATGGCAAACGGTGAGGACGACGGTGTCTCCAATTCATGAAGATCTAGTGTGATGAGGTTCATTGTACTTTAAGTAGAATTATTGACGTGGCAAGTTGTGATTGGAGGGCTGCTATTCTCAGTTAAATAGCCCGACCGTCAAGCAGCGTTTTCCTTTTGATAAAATTGTAGTTTTTTTTCACTCATCAATACAAGGATTGAATTTTTATGATCTTTATTGTCATAAATTTATAACATTTATCTTATTTTATATATTTTTTTTAAAATGTGCGAATTTATAATTTTTGGGGCCTTTTCATTTTGAAAGATAGCCGAGATCCTTTTGCGGTTTTGCCCCTTTAGCTTATTTTTTACGATTACAAAAAGAAAAAAAATATAATCGGGCGTGTGTTAAAATGGATTATGATACATGCTGGGAGAGGAAGAATTAAAGCTAGAATTGAAATAAAATCAACTGAATCAATTATGAGCGGGCTTGAGTCCAATGTAAATTTTGTAAATGAGCCCAATATTCCAGTGCAATAGCAGGCTAAAAGACAAAAGTGAGATTAGATACTGAGATGAGATGAGATAATTTTATATACAAGTTGAAAGTTGAATAAAAATATTATTTTTTAATAATATTTTTTTTTTTTGAGATTTAAAAGAATTGAATTGTTTATTATATTTTTTTATAAAAATTTAAAAAAATTTTATTAATAAGATGAGATTAGCCGAAACCATTTTTAATTCAAACTTAGAATCTTCTCATAGTCTCCATATGAAAAA
Organism: Carya cathayensis; assembly: GCA_011037825.1. Classification (NCBI taxonomy): domain Eukaryota; kingdom Viridiplantae; phylum Streptophyta; class Magnoliopsida; order Fagales; family Juglandaceae; genus Carya; species Carya cathayensis. The sequence continues at coordinate 1,296,499 of QGSO01000287.1, read as the reverse complement.
TTATGGTGTAGATTATACACACCATAGATGCTGATGTGGCAATATTTTATTTGTAAGAAAAATTTATAAATTTAAATATTATAAATAAAATGTACTATATTAAATTATTAATGATATTGATAATGTATTTAATACATTGACTTACTAATAAAATGACTTATCGAGAACTAGTTGCAGACAGAAAGAGATGGTAATTGGCGCCTGGCGGTTGTGATCCGAACAATAAACTCTCAAGGTTTGATTTTGATGTTACAACAGGAAGAATGACTTTTTGTAACCACAAAGAACCATAGATTCGCCATACAAAGGTATTTGTTACACGAAAATACCTTTTTTATTTCTATCATTGATTTATCCAAAGGAAAGTGATACTTGACCCTACGAGTATGCATTCTCAAAATTACTATTCATGTATTTTGTTTTATTATTTATTTATTTTTTAATAATTAAGGAAATGACTATTAATAAAGTGATATTTTTTTTAAATGTTTAATAAATATTTAAAAGAAAAAGAAAAAAATTGCAATTGTACTAGTAGCAGCACCCTTATTGAAAATAACACAACCAAAACAATCTAAAATGTTAAGACCGGAAGTTTCGCATATGAGAGACAAATAAAGATTTACCACCCATTGTTTAATTATACAGATGAGATGACATGAGATAAGATCATAAAAAATTTGTGAATAACAATAAAATGATTTGAACTAAGATGTTTTATAGGGTTTTGGGAGATGAGAGAGATAAAATTGAATAAAAATATTCTAACGATATAATTTTATTTTGAGATTTGAAAAGGTTTAATTATGTTTTGTGCTTTGCTTAGAAGTTTAGAAAAACTGTAATGATTAAGTAAAATAATAATAATTTGAAATTGAAAAATGTTTGTTTGCGTTTGAATAATGTTTGGATATTGAAATGAAATTAAATGAGATCATCTATGAAACCACACAGGGCCTTAAACAAATGAAATTCCGTAAATGTGTATGAATAAATTTGTTAGGATGCATTTACCAAAACAAATAAATGAATAATTTGTTAGGATCCTCTCTATCACACCATAAATAATATTTGCAGTTCTAAAATATGCAGCCCTCTGGTCTTCTCTTTTTAAAAAAAAAAAAAAAATCTTAGATCCATATAAAAAAAATATATTTTTAATAATAACTCCTATTTTTGTAAAGAAAATATACAGAGAGACAACGCACTCTAAAACTAAAACTATATATACCATTTATCTATAACATTACCCTCACCTTAAAAGATTCATGGACTTCTTCTCAGGAGCCCTTGGGTATGCATGGTGCTTCTGGTGTGGGTCGTGGGCTTTATTTTAATTATTTTGCCTGGATCTCATGGATGGTTCGGTGATTTCGGCCACCACGGGTGGCTGTTGTTTTCTCAAACAATTAAAAAATAAATTATTTAAATTATCTATCACACTCTCGATAAAAATTTATATATTTTGTTATCCAGCCGTGATCTCAACATTTTTACAAAACTTAACTAACTTACTATTATTGATAAAATAATTAATTATATTTATAAAAGATAAATATCTATTAAGAAATCTCATACAAATAAATTGAATAATTGAAGTGATTTGATACCATACATAAAAATATAAAATCACTTTTGAACGATGGAAGATGGGGTTCCAACTGCTTTTTGCAACCAATTTATAACTAAGGCAATAAAAAATATCTTACAAAATTATAAGTTTCTATTCACATCACTTTTTTATTTTTATTTTTATTTTTTTTTAATTTTCATTATCTGGGTTATAAATTGATCATCAATAAGATGTAAGGCTATTATTATCCTATAACTCATGGTGTCGCAGGACACCAACATATTTTATAGTTAGAGCATCAGTATCGACTTAGGTAAATGCCATTTGCAATCTAAAATTTGATTAGTAATGCTTCATAATTGTCTACATTAGAAGTGACCAAAGGTAAATATTTTACATAAAAGCTACTAAGAGCATTGGCAATGGCGTCGCCACTGCCCAATGCAAGTCCAAAATAAAAACAAATTTGAGAGAAATCATTTGCAACGGCCTAGCGAAAGTTGAGAAGTTTGACTTAATCTCTACAGTATTTCTGAGTTCTTCTTGTCTGGCGAGGGACTGTACAATGAGTAAATAATACTTTATCATTTCTCAACTACCTGTCGCTCTCTCTTTCCCTCGATTTTTCGTTGTCTTCATCCCCAAAATCCTCAATTTCTTTTCTTTTGTTTCTTTCTTCCGAAACTCCCTTATTTGTCTTCATCCCCTTCTTTTTGTCACATTTGATATTGGAACCCGCAAGCATTCCCTTCATTCCGGCTAGATAAGTCCATTTTACGCCGACTAGGTTAGATACCGTCACTCTAGCTCCTCATTATCAAGTAAAGAAGTCGCTAAAAACTCAAGGTAAGTTCCCTATTTAGTTGGTTTGGTTTTGTTTTTTATGAAGTTTATGGATTAGGTTTTGTTTTTTGTTCAATGAAAGAAAAAAAGAAAGGAAAGTTCTAGGCTTTGTTGTTGTTTTGGTTTGGCTTTTGAGGTATGAGAAACCCAACTCAGCTGTGTATGTTTTCTATATGAGTTTTCTTCTGAATTTTGTTTAATTGGGTCAAAAATTGGGATGGAAAATAAAGTTTTGAAGAACCGTGCGTTATGTTTTTGTGCTGTTGGTGATGGATGGGAAGATCAACTTAACTTGTTTTGGTTTCCTTTATTAGATGTTTCTTTGTGGGTTTTGTATGGTCTTGGAGAAAGTTGTGGGAGAAATCAATTCTAAATATAAAAGTTGGGTAGAATAAATGTTGGTATGTTTGTATATGTGATTATTAGGTGAATGGTTGGCAAAATATATTTATTAAATAATTAGGTTGAGGGAAAAAATAGTTGAAAAATAATAATTTGTAGTTAAATAATAATTTATTTAATAAAGTTATTAACTAATATGTGAAGTGTATTTGTAAAATATTTAAAAAAAATTCAAATATTATTAAATATATATAATATTTTATTATTATCTGGACTTTAAGATAGCTGATCTAATATGGACTAATCTAACTAGAAGTTCATATTAGAGCCAAAAGTTAATATTCTAGCTAAATTATAGACTTGGCAATACTAATGCTCTAACTCTCTATATTTGTATGGTTACTATTCTCCATCCATTAAGGCCCCATTTAGAATTGAAAATCGTTTAATCTAATTTCACTATTACAACTTTATCAAATTTTTGCACTAAATATAATAAACAATTTAACTTTTTTAAATCCAAATTTAAGTTGGTTTCCTTAGTGAGAGAAGCTCCTCCTTCTCTCTAGGAAAAAAAGGAGAAAACCGTTTGAGGGGGGTGGGAGCTACGGCTCCCCCCTCCCTCCACCCCCCCTTGTTTTGGTCTGTTTGTTTCCGTTCATAAATAAGTGTCAGTTGGCGGTGATCATGGTGGTTTGACAACTTCACTATATGGTCAAGGATATTGAAGCCGGTTTCCATTTTTTTTTTCACTCGGACGGGATGAAGGCGTTTTCACGATGGAGGTGGAGGGCTTCGACGTCACTGTTTTGGCCGTGAGTGAGGTTCGGTTGAAAGTAAGTTATCAAAGAGGGACCACCATGGAAAACCACGTAGCTGGGCGTGGTGGTTAAGGGGAGGACCTCCAGTGTGAGTAGACCTATGATTTTTAGAACTCAGAAGCAACGGTTTGCATGTAGTTTGGGGTGTACTCCCGTAGGGGTTCAATGACTCTATTTTATCCATGGAAAACAGAGGTGGTTTTCAGGATGCACGCTGGAATACATGGGGGTTTAAGGTGGTTTCTGGGGTGAAGACTCTCTTGCGGAACTCATGGTGGAGACTCTCTTGGAAGTTGGCCGGTTTGGGGGTGACGCATTGTTTTGCTGTTTTTCTGGTTGTCATTCCTTTGCTTGCAGGTTGTGTTTTCATTTGCTGTTTTTCTGGTTTCATTTCTATTTTAGATTTGTTTTTTGTTTAGATAATGTAAATAAGGCCTCCGATGGTAGTGGGTAGTTTTATAATAGGAAGAGTACCATCCACCGTGGTGTCCGGGGTGCTTGGCTTGCTTGCAGCTGCGTCTTTTAACGGAAATCTTTTGCTGGAGGTGAAACTTGTAGCAGAGTCTCATTATTGGGGCAAAATGTGAATATGGTAGTGGTACGGGGCTGTGCATGTAAAGCTCGCATGCTTGCAAGCTGGCTAGTGGGGTCAGGGCATTGCTCAGAGGGATCGGAATGGGCGTTGCAGTCTCATTAGTGGGCGTTGCAAGCCCACGGTGTACGTTCTGCAGTGCGGGGCAAAACATGTTTTTTGCACAGAGAGAGTTGAAGACGTACGTACAGCATAGTGGATGGAGGGACGTGCCATAAATGTACGAACAGCGAAGTGGATGGAAATCAGACAAAATTGATGGAAAAAGTCCATCGGTCTACACCGTTTTTGGAGGTCATTAGTGTTTTTACCTGAGTGAGGTAATAAGCTATTTGATTGGTCACAATCCAGGGTAAGAGGTGATCGAGAGTGGCGGACGATGTTATGGCTGGTGGTCGTATGGCCGGTCTCTATTGTAGAGGCTGTTGTCTATGCGTGAGCTGGGTGCTCGTGCCGTTCTGGGCTCGTGTCATCGATGCCTGTGGTAGGTGTGCTGTCGGGGTTTAGACCCGTACTTGGGGTTTTTTGTTTGTTTTGCTTTATAGTTTTTAGTATCGTAGTTTTTGGATATTGGACTTAGTGTTCATAGTATCAGCTTGCTGTACTCCGCCTCCTTGGGAGGATGGAGGGGGTCTTTCCTCTTTGTTAATACAGAGCGCTCTCTCTCTCGCTTTAGGAGAGATCTAGAAGTTAAGACAATGTCCGCTATTATGTGTGCGGGAATGCTTCAGAGCAGATGCGTAGGTTGGCTTATAGTCTGGATTCTCCTGTATTGATAAGTCACACTTGTAACTTCGGTTTATTGAATGAATTCAATGTTCTTTTTTCAAAAAAAAAAAAAAAAATCCAAATTTAATATTTTCAAATTCTAAAACAATAATAATATTAAAAAATAATAGTTTAACAATATTTATTCATATTTTATCTAAAATAATTTTATCTCATTTCTAAATTTAAATCAATTCTAAATAATTTATAATATTTTCTCTCTCACACGGTCATACACACTATTTCTCTACGAGTAATTCTACATATAGTTATAGTGTATGTAAATATTATGCAATCATTTTGAAAAAGAGTGAGGTTTACGATTAAAAAATTAATTATTTTTTTGTATGAATCCCGTATTAATTCACTTTTTTTTTTTAAATACTGCACGATAATTATATAATCATAACTACAAGAATCATTTATCTATCTCTCGATAGAATCCCTTACGTTGTTTGGAAACTCTCTCTCGACCTACAGACGAACTCTCACTCCATCTCTTGAAAAAACCAGACAAGCTCTCACACACACTCTCTCTCGACGAAACCTCTCTTCCTCGACGGAAACTCCATTCACACGCATTCAGATTTTCGGTCTCCTCCATTCCAGATTTTGGGTCTCTCCCTCGACGAAAACTCCATGAACTAGCAAAACTCCGTTCCAAATTTTGGGTCTCCCCCATTCCAAATTTTTGGTTCCCCATTCACACGCTGCATTTTCATCATCTTTGTTGCACTTTCTCCATCGGCGCATCACTTCATCAATGCCGCTGCTTTTCAATGTCGAATCTAGGGTAAATTCGAAGCTCTCTCTGTTTTGCTATCATTTTATTACTATGATTTCAAGATGAAGTTGATTTTGTTGAAGTTTTGTTGAAATTCGAATCTAGGGTTGATTTTCAGGGATTATTTTAAGGTTTTTATTTGCTAAAATTCTGAAGTTTTGCTCTCTTGAGTTTAGGGATAATTTTAAGGTTTTTATTTGCTGTTTAAGGATGATTTAATGGGTTCGTTTTAAAAGTTTTTATAAACATTGTTTCGTTTAAAGTGAGAAATAGACTCGCCATTTTGAAACTCGAGAGTGCAAGATTTGGGAAATGAGTCCTCTGGTTTTTACAAACCTGTAGGAGCAGCTGAAAGAGTAACCAAAATTTTGTACTTCGGTTTTACTTCCAACAATAAGGCATACTCAAGCAAACAAAAAAATGTTTTTTGTGAATGTGGAGAATTATGAAATAATGGGTCCTTTTCTTTTTACAAACAATTTTATTACCATGTCCTTGGATTTTGTCCTTTGAAGGTAACATACTGAAACATACAAACAAATGATTTTGGCGTCTTGATTGGATTTTTGCGAGTTCATTAATTGATTGGATTTTTGGCATGCTTCATCTTGAATGGCAATAGGGCTGAGTATTACACTAGTATAAAACAATAGGACTATGAGTAATATAATGGCACCAAGGGCTTATTTTCACACTCTAGTGGCTTACAAGAAAAATGATTAGTTCAGTCGCCTCATGTAAGCGCTGCATAAGCGGCTGATGACGTGGAAAAAAAAAAACCAAAACGCACCGTTTTGGACAATGAAGCCACGAGCTCTCCTCCCTTCCCTCCTTAGTTTCCATTTGCAATTTCCTCCCTCTCTGTGTTTCCTCCCTCGATCCTTCCACGAAGTCCGTCCCTCTTCCTTGTATGTAATTCCTCTTATTTTTTATGTGTTTTTCTACCCTATTTGGCCTTTCTTTTGCTTTCTATCACTTGCTAAACCCTAACTCTGTGTTGATTTTTATTTGCGCAGAGTTTAGTTTTTTGGGATTTTAGGAATGTGCAGACGGGAGGGCTCGTAACTGAGGTGAGGATTTGGGGCTTTGATTTCATGCTATTTACGATCCAAGCCTCTCTCCAATTCTTTGCCTTGGTCTTTTTTGGTTTTGATTTGGGGGGGAGGGGGGTACGATTTTGTGAAGGTTTTCATTTTCCTGTTTGTTTTGCTGAATGAGGTTGAAAACTAACATGGGTTTTGTTTGTTTGAAGACCATGAAGCTAAAGACGAGCTCAAGAGGAAGACGGAAGTTGGAATTGGCATTATCTAGTGCTTGTTTTCAAGTTCCGACCCTTCTCTTGATCCCTTCGAGAAAACAATTATTGCACACTCACCACAACTCTCAACTTCAAAGCCACTAAAGAACAGCCTTTCAGAAATGCTTCTCCCAGAGGTCATCTCCATCCGAGCCTACGCAGAAGGAGAATGAAGTGTTTGGGTTCGAGCGGCTCTTCTCCAACCTTAACCAAACCACACTGAAGAGAGAACCTGGAAGCCTATTGAGTGCAATTTTATTGGTTGCGGGCACGACGGTGGGTGTGGGAATCCTTGCAATTCCTGCGGTGACACAAGAATCTGGATTTCTAGCCTCTGCAGTTATGTGCATTCTTTGTTGGGTTTTTATGGTTGTGACAGGGCATCTCCTAGTTGAAGTAAATGTCAACACTAGTGTTATGTGTGAACTGGGTTCTGGTTGTGTATCATTAGTTTCAATGGCCTGGCGAACTTTGGGAATAGCAAGAGTTCAAATATGGCTCGTTCCTCAAACATTTTGACAAATTTTCTAGACATTCCATTGTGTTGATAGCAACATTATGGTTGCAGATGGGAAAGTGCAACTTTGTTTTCTTGGATTTTTGGATGCATATATTACTTCGGAAGCCAGTGTTTTATTGGTGCTATTAATGGAGTTCTTGTGTTTGGAATCATTGCTTCTTTTGTAGCTCTTGTGGCTGTTGCAAGCGGGAACGTACAGTGGGAGAGGAAGACCATACCAGTGACATCACGAAGCCGAAGATGAGCTCGAAGACCACTTACCAGAGAAGCGGGAATCCAACAATGCACTCTGTTTTGTTCTGTTTTTATTTTATTTTTTTTCATTTTTTTAATAGCAGCTTACGTGTCATTATGCTACGTCAGCCGACTGTGCATCGACTGCATCCGGCGACTGCATATAGCAGAATTGTCAAACAAATGTGGAGAATTGAGAACGAGGCAGCATATATTTTCTGTTGTACATGATGCTGCCTATTTATGTTGTTTAGTAACATTTTGTCCTTTAATATTTTGTCGAGGGATGACCACTAATTGATGAAAATATATTTTTCATCACACCCTTATAAAGTGGTGAGGGCGGTAGTAATAACTCCTTTTGGGATAGTACACATGATAATATTGAGGTCCAAGCGAGACAACCCCAACAGAAAACAAGGGTAGTGGGCACCTATTAAAAAATTTCCGCAGGGTGTCATTTACTACAGAGGAAGATACGCTTCTCATTTCAGCTTGGTTTAAAATTAGAATAAACTCTATATGGAAAATTGACCAAAAGTCTACATAATTGTGGAGTAAAATTTATGATTACTACAACTCTTATAAAAAACTTGACGGTCCAAAACGTTTTGTAGTATCTTAGGCCAATTGATGGTCAAATACAAATTATATTTTGTGGCTCCTTAGCCCATGTTGAAGGAGTGCATCTAAGCGATGCCATAAGACAAGATAAGGTATAATTATTTATTTTTGTATTAATTATTATTGTTCTAATTAACATAGATTTATGACTTGCTCTCTTTTCTTATGGGACATAATGAAATGCATTGCACATGTAGCATGATTAGGTAATTAAGAGTAATGTTAGGTACAAGTCTCAAATAGATAAGCTCTATATAAGCCATTTGTAAAAAAACATGTCTCACTTTTTTTAGGTAGGTCTACTTTTTTATAAGAATTTGTTTAAGACTTTTCTATTTGAGACTTATACAAATCATTTATAGTTAATAAAAGAAAAAGTCTATGTGCAATCACTTTAACCACTTCTTTGTGCACAAGCCGACATGATTGGTTGCATTATTATTTTTTAATTTAAAATAATTATTGAATTGATTACATTACTAGAATATATTAAAAAAAACACACATAATTGACCGTATATACCAAATGAAAAATGACAAACACAATACTTTTTATAATACTTTTTACAACCATATTTTAAAATAAGTGTATTATTGCAAAATATCTTACAAAAATAATATTATTTTATAAAAATACTTTTATTTTACCTCACTTTATAATAATTATTGTGAAAATTATTGTAAAGATTACTTTATGTATATCATACTCGTACAAATTGGCGGAGGATCGATCTATCGCTCCTCTAAAGTAAAAATCTTACATAAGCCAACATTAATGCCTACCACCTCTGATCGATCCTGTTTCTGACATTTTTTTTTATCTCCCTTTCGAATAGGGACTTAGCACTCTTTGTTGAACAGTACTAACGAAGGGTTCTCGAGAACCGCACTAATGTTGATTTTGACAACGGTGCAAGCAATTTTGATGAATATTATCCGTGCAAAGGTATAATCTTCATGAATATAGTCTCATATTTTACATCAAGATTTCGTGGATCAATTTGTACACTAACGTTAATGTATAAAATATATGTTTAACGAAACGAAATGAATTGAAGATGGAAATAATTTTTATGAAATAAGAGATTTTCTTTTTCTTTTAAAAAAAATTGAATTTTTTAAAAAAAAATAATAGATACACGATTTAGTGTAACTAACAAAACTATTTTGAATATAGCCTCATTTTGAATATAACCTTGGGGAGGGAGCCCTGCATAGCTAAATCAAATGCTTGGATGCTGGGATGTTTGTTCGTTATCGGGCCTTTTGATTAGAGACAAAAGCCGAAAACACCCGCGAAATTACAATATTTCGGGGACCAGAAATGCTAAAGTCACATGCAGCGATCTCGACTGTGATTTTTTTTTTCAATTTAGTAATTAAAGAAATAAATTTTAATAATACTTTATTTAAAAAAATTAAAAATATATATCTTTTATGGTGTCAAAATCCCAGTCAGTTCTCCACGTGTGGCTATAGGGCCACTCTTTCGTGGACAGGCCGATGGCCATGCAATGGTAGAGCTAGCTGGCATCCTAAAACAAACAATACTGCTACATACCCCCGGGGAAGTAACCCCGCTGCGGCCTTGTGATTTGCCACGTCAGCCGGTAATTAATTTCAAAAAAAGAAGAAGAAGCGGAACAAAAGTAGAAAGGTAACGCGGGAGGGGGGAAAAGCCATTTTCACGGATTTTGAAGAGAAAACCTCGCAGAGCCCAAAACTGGAACCTCCCACCTTGCCGACGCGCTTTAACTTGGTTTTAGCTTGTTCTTTCATCTGCATTTGTGGGTAAGAGATCGGTTGATTTTGAAGAACAACGAGGAAAACTGTGCAGGAGCGCAAAACCGGAACCAGAGACCTCGCCAATGAGCTTTAACTGGGTTTTAGCTTGTTCTTTCATCTACATTTGTGGGTAAGAGAACAGTTTTAACTGAGTTTTTCTTTGAACATTTGATCTGGATTGTTGCTCTGGCTTTCTCGTTTCTTTCTTTGTTTTCCTTATTTTTCTTTGTTCATTTTTGGGTTGTTGTGCATTTTCTTGGTTGTTGCTCATTTTTGGGTTATTCTTTTTTGCTCTTTACTAGACATTGTTTGTTGTTATACAGAGACCATTTTCTGGGTTGTTGATATCTTTGCTTTTGCTGGGATGTTTTTTAAGCTTGAGTTTAGTTGTAAAGGTATCTCGTCCATTGGTGGAGGAAAAATAAAAAGAAAAAGAAAGTAGATCCCCTCTATTTGTTTATTTGCTGCTATAAATTTATAAAGAGAAATAAAAAGAATTATAAAGAGAAAGTGGCAAAATAAACTAACTTGAGGGCATTTGGTAGTATATGGTATTATAAATTATGTTTATAAAGAGAAATGCAGAAAAAGGATTGACGTTTTTCAATCCTAAACTCCAACAGCCTTTCGATCAAGAAAAATAAAAAGACCATACTCCACTGGTTAATACACAAGAAAATATTTTTCTTTATTCTGAATTTTGTCATTTTTAGTCACATTTATAGACTCGAATAGTTTCTTCTTTTCATTTTAATTGATTTTTGACTTATGTTAACTATTGCTTTCATATACTATTGAACTGCAAGTATCAAGTTTGCTTCATGTTTTGCTCCTGAATGATATGCACCAAAATAATGGAGCTTTGCTATTTATGTCTTTCTTATTAGACTTTTGAATTTATGCTTGGTTAACATGTCTGCCATGGTGATAAATGCACGCCTTATGTGAGACCTATTTCTTTCTACAGAACCAGTCTGTTTAAAACAAATGTGAGACCTATACCTTAGTTTGATATAATTGATCCAAAACAACCTTAACCCAAAAAAAAAAAAAAAAAAACCCAAAAACTTGGTTTGATATAATTGATCCTTGGCCATAAGCCAATAAAATCGTGTTGGAATGACCATTTTTATTCTGAAATGGATAGTATTCATTTAGGATAAAGCATAGCAATTTGCTCGTTATATTTTTAGAAGTGATTAGATTGGAATGTGAAATGAATTATGTGTGCATGCTACCCATTTTTCAATCCAAAGTGTTTTGGGGTGCTTTTAGAGACAACTACAATGGTATCAGCAGCAAGATAATGTTAATTCCATAGCTTGAAGATTGCAATCATTTATCAGCAAAAAGAGCATCATGGCACAAGGGAGAGAAGCAATAGTTGAAGAAGAGTTTTCCTAGACTTTGTTGAAAATTGAAATGGTGGAGGGGTGATTATAAAATAATATAAACTTAATGGTCTAATTTTTTAAATTAAGTTGATGTCTCGATAATGATTTATATATCAAAGAAGAAGAAATTTTTTTCAAATTCTCCATCAGAATTTATGGCTTATTTAATATAAATACAGCCTGGCTATAAATTTGCTTCTCATATGAATTTCGTTGTAGGATTTATATATTGTGTTATTCTCGATATCTAACCATTTCTTTTGGGACAATGATTTAAAGAGAAACTATATATCTATTCTAAACAATCCTTTTAGATCACACAAATTCAAGCTTATTTAGAATGCATTCATCTTGTAATTTTTTTCCCCATATGCAATGCAAACTCATAAAGTTTGCAAAACATCATGAATTGATGGTTTTTCCTTTTGCATTGATACTTACAAAAAAAATGAACTTCTTGACAAGTATAGATGGAAAAAGAGAGGGGATAGAGCTCAAATATACATGGAATTAAGTCCTAACGTATTTTTTTACCTGTAGGTTGATGCCGTGGTGTATTTGGTTGATGCTTATGACAAAGAGAATATATATTGTGGTGGTTGCCTTCATTCGAGATGTATTTGAGAATATTAAGCATTTTTTGATGGTGTATAGGGAATATATATTTTAGATTTTGCCTTCATTCAAGATGTATTTGGGAATATTAAGCGTTTTTTGATGGTGTACAGGAAATATATATTTTAGATTTTTCCTTCATTCAAGATGTATTTGGGAATATTAAGCATTTTTTGATGGTGTAAAGGGAATATTTACTCTTGGCAATTTATGGTGGCGTGCATCTTGATCATTTGTCCAGTAAAACCTCATTAGAGAAGTTATGGCCTCTCGATGAAAAAACCTCAGAGCCACAGTCCCTAAAACTTCGTACAAAGGAGCAATAAAAAATGTGGTCCTGCTGCAGAGGGATGTCCTGCTGCATCCCTCTGCCCTTGCTCTCCATCACTCAAAAGAGTATAATGGTCCCGCACATAACCGATTTCAACTAACTGTTCATTCAAATCTTTTTAAGTATTCATATATCTTAAGAACCACAATCCTGTGAGAAAACACTACTTGCCAATCTGGAGCATAAGATGAGAGGAGCATATAATTGCATAAAAGTATTCCAATTCAGCAAACAACTAACAATTTTTAGGGGACAGGTAAGGGATTGTCATGATCTATCACCTGCAGGTTGTCATTTTGGTGTGCGTCCAAAATAATTCAATACAAAGAAAGAAATTAAAAAGGGGTTCTCCAACAGAAATTAATCAATACAAGGTTAATGAAGTAGTAGTCAAAATTCAACACATATCAAAAGTATACTCCCCCAATAAGTTTATAATATTCAGGGGACCATGGATCTAAGTACATAAAATTCCAGACTCCACATCAAACCGACACTCCAAGGAGGATAGACAGTCCCAATGCCAACCTGATGGCACAACACTAATGCCATCTTTTAGTGACAACACTCCAAGGGTTAGATCCCCCTCCCTTAATACAAGAGCCAAAAAAAGGTCCTCCCCCTTCCCACCGATTTCACTTTGCAATAAAAGGTCCATAGCTTCTCCGCAGGTAACATGTTCATGGGTCTTGACATTGGAGTCAAATGTTACTTTCTTTTGGCCCTAAAGCTCAACTCCTTTTCAGATTCACCCCTACAAACAAACCCCATCACAATTAATATCAAATACAAAAAGAAGTATTCGCAAAAAAGTTATTTTGCTATAAAATAGAAACAATTGGGAAACAGTTGGGATTTGATAACTGACCGAACTTGTGAAATCTGTTTGGTGTTGGGATTTTCGGAGGTGCCCTGTATCAAAGAGATAACAGATTGCACGGGTTGGTAATCCACAGTTCTTGGCCAAAAAATTCAGAATTCAATTTCAGTTCATTTTTCATTCAACAAGAATAATGATCAACTCTAGCTCCGTTTGGCTGCTGAGAAAACATAGGAAAATAGAAGGAAACAATCTTTTGACTCTTTAAGAAAACAATACTGCTACATACCCCCGGGGAAGTAACCCCGCCGCGGCCTCGTGATTTGCCACGTCAGCCGGTAATTAATTTCAAAAAAAGAAGAAGAATCAGAACAAAAGTAGAATGGTAACGCGGGAGGGGGGAAAAGCCATTTTCACGGATTTTGAAGAGAAAACCTCACAGAGCCCAAAACTGGAACCTCCCACCTCGCCGACGCGCTTTAACTTGGTTTTAGCTTGTTCTTTCATCTGCATTTGTGGGTAAGAGATCGGTTGATTTTGAAGAACAACGAGGAAAACTGTGCAGGAGCGCAAAACCGGAACCAGAGACCTCGCCAATGAGCTTTAACTGGGTTTTAGCTTGTTCTTTCATCTGCATTTGTGGGTAAGAGAACGGTTTTATCTGAGTTTTTCTTTGAACATTTGATCTGGATTGTTGCTCTGGCTTTCTCGTTTCTTTCTTTGTTTTCCTTATTTTTCTTTGTTCATTTTTGGGTTGTTGTGCATTTTCTTGGTTGTTGCTCATTTTTGGGTTATTCTTTTTTGCTCTTTACTAGACATTGTTTGTTGTTATACAGAGACCATTTTCTGGGTTGTTGATATCTTTGCTTTTGCTGGGATGTTTTTTAAGCTTGAGTTTAGTTGTAAAGGTATCTCGTCCATTGGTGGAGGAAAAATAAAAAGAAAAAGAAAATAGATCCCCTCTATTTGTTTATTTGCTGCTATAAATTTATAAAGAGAAATAAAAAGAATTATAAAGAGAAAGTGGCAAAATAAACTAACTTGAGGGCATTTGGTAGTATATGGTATTATAAATTATGTTTATAAAGAGAAATGTAGAAAAAGGAGAAGAGAGAACATAGATGGAAATCTCGAAGGAGAGGGAAATCGATTTCGCGGGGTCGAGGAGAATAGGGAACTCAAAGGGAAATCGATGGAGCTTCGGTCGTGGAGAAGAGAGAACACATGGAAATCGAAGGAGAGGGATAGAGAGAAAGGAAAACTCAGAGGAAAACAAAGGGACGAGAGGGATGAGAGAGATGAGAGGAAACACAAATGCGGGAAGGGGAAAGCCAAAGTCTGACCAATGGGATTTCAAAATGAAAACGACTCCGTTTCAATTTTTTGCCACGTCGGATGAGAGGCCGCGGCGAGGACGCGATGCGGTTGTATACAGCATTTTTCGTAATCAATATGGCAATAAAGGGTCATTCCACAGGCATAGGCAACCTGCAGGACCACCGACTTTTCTCGGACTCTTTTCTTATAATTTTTATAATTTTTAAAATTATTATATAAAATATAATAAATAATTTAAATTTTTTAAAATTTAAAATAAATTTATATATAAAAATAATATTTTATTTAATTTTTAACAAAATTTTTTATCACTGTTACATTTATATTATCAAACGAGACAATTTCTCATCCCCTGCCACCACATTACGACATTAGGATATAGACGTTGTGGCATGTCCACATTGGCCGTGTCCCTTTATTATTATAAATATTATTATTATTATTAACCAAGATTCAACAAAATACCAAGAATGCAATTCAATCATCGACCTCCCAATATGTTTATGTGCTTTTTCCATGGTCCCCTCCATACGTGGGATGCAATAAATACTACTCGCATTTGTGATGATGGTTTAGCGGAGGAAAAAAGCCGGATGCAGTTGATAGGGGTAAGCATCGCGTAAGCGGCCCGCTGATGTGGATTAATTCCTAACGCACCATTTTGTTTGTCGTCTTTCTGGTTTTGTTTTCCTATCTCCTCAGATCCTTCCTCTTTATGCTTCTCTCTCGATTCCACACCATTCTCCTCAGAACTAGTTCTTCCATTTCCTTACTCTCTCTGCTTCTCTTGAGTCCACGCCCACCATTCTCCTCAGATCCCATTTCCTCCATTTCACTGGATAATTCTACCGCAGGTTCAACAAGAAAACAGAGGAACGCATACGATCAACAAAAAAAATACGTGCACAAAGAAAGCTTTGAGTTGTCAGAGAACGGATGTTGAACTTAAGATTTCAAGTTTTGTGTAATTATATATCTACACATGGATTTTGATGATAACAAATGATTTCAAAGAATGAAGGAGTCTCAAGCTCAAGTTGTCCACACAATGGAGTCAAGCACATCAAAGAACCAAGCATGAGCAAGAAGGAAACAAATTCACATTAAAGTCATAGAGTAATGTTGTAAATCTCTTAAAATTCGAAATTAGGATTAAAGTTCAAAATTAATATTTTATCATAAAGCATTAAAATACATTTTCCACATGTGCATGAATATTTTGAAAATTTTGAAAGATAATTGATTGTCATCTTTCACATGTGTATGCCATGATTAAAGGTTTGAATTTTGAAAATATTAAAGATGATTGATTGTCATCTTTCACATGTGCATGTTTTATTTGAATATTTTCAAAAGTGATTGATGTTTTTCTTGACTTATGCAAAAGGAAGATGACTTTGTTTGAATTTTTTGAAAAGTAAAGTGTGCTCCTTTTGTCATATGCAAAAAGTAAAAAATTAGGTTTGAAATTTTTGAAAAGCAAAGTGTGCTCCTTTTGTCATATGCAAAAAGTAAAAGATTAGGTTTGAATTTTTTGAAAAGTAAAGTGTGCTCATTTTGTCACATGCAAAAAGTAAAAAGATTAGGTTTGAAATTTTTGAAAAATGAATGATGATGTCTTTGACATGTGAATCTTTTTAAATTTGAATATGAAGTCTCATATGCCTATAAATAGATCATTTGAGAGCTTCACATTCACAACACCAAGAGCATACAACTCTCATTCAAAGCTTTCATTCTCTCTTCTCTAAGCATTGAGCCTTAATCCTTTTTCATTTTGAGAGATATAGGTTGTGCTGTATTGTTCTTATTTCACTCATTGAGGAGTGTTTTCTGATATTCTACCCACTATCAATTCTTGTATCAGTAAAAGGGTGTGTACAACCCTTGTGCGTGTAGAAAGTGTTCTACACAGGGAATCGTTGAATCACCACGTGTAAGGTGATTGCAAGTGTAGAGGGTGTTCTACACGGATCCTTTGTAGCGGTGTTGTTCAAAGGTGTAATAGGTTTTTACCTCCACCTGAAGGAGGTTGAATAGTGAATTCGGGGATCCTCAAGGGGTAGCTTGAGGCGAGGACGTAGGCAGTGGGGCCGAACCTCGTTAACATACTGAGTTTGATTCTCTCTTACCCTTACTCTTTATATTTATTGCTATTTCGTATTTTGTTTATATTTGATATTGTATATTTGATTTATAATTTTTTTTTTTTTTTAAATACAACTCAATTCACCCCCCCTCTTGTGTTAGTCATCTGGGCAACAATTGGTATCAGAGCTAAAGCTCTGTTATAAGATTAACTATCTTTTGAGTTAAGATCTTATGGCTAACATTGCAGCTTCATTTGGTGAAGGTCAATCTAGCAGTCGGCCTCCACTCTTTTGTGGAGACAATTATTCATTCTGGAAAGTTAGAATGAGAATATTCCTTCAGGCTCAAGGTCGAGAGATCTGGAAATGCATTGTAAATGGACCTTATATTCCAACAAAAGTGGTTGGTGGAGTAAAGGTCAAAAAGGAAGAAGAAGAGTTTGATCGTGAAGACGATAGACTTTATACTTTGAATTTAACTGCTATGAATTTATTATATAATGCTCTCAATGGTAATGAGTTTAATAGAGTAATGACTTGTGCTACGGCAAAAGAAATTTGGGATAACTTGGAAGTTACTTATGAAGGAACTTCTCAAGTTAAGGAATCAAAAATTTATATTCTTACTCATGAATATGAAATGTTTAAGATGAATGATGATGAATCTATTTCTAGCATGCACACTCGTTTTACTAACATCATAAACAGTTTGACAGCTCTTGGTAAAGTTTATTCCAAAGTGGAAATGGTAAGAAAAATTCTCAACTCTCTACCAAAACGTTGGGAATCAAAAGTGACAGCGATTCTTGAAGCTAGAGACCTCAAGAAGCTCGAAGTGAATGAACTCATCGGGTCACTTATCACCCATGAGTACACATTGAAAAGAGGAGAAGAAGAAGGAAAGCCAAAGAAGAGCTTGGCACTTAAAGCTGTTCCTCATGAAAGTGAAAGTGATGAAGATGAGGAAAATGACGATAAAGATGAAGAAGTTGCGATGATAACAAGAAGAATTCAGAGATTCTTAAAGAAAAATAAAACTCCTCCGAGGAAATCATTCAAAAAGTTTTCCAAGAAAGATTCAGGTAAAAATGATACTTTAATTTGTTATAAATGCAATAAGCCTGGTCATATCAAGCCAGATTGTCCCCTGCTAAAGAAAGATCGAAACAAAGGCAAGAAAGCAATGAAAGCTACATGGGATGATGATTCAAGTAGCTCAGATAGTGAAGCAAGCAATGAAGAATCAGCAAATCTCTGTCTTATGGCTAAAGATGATATTGAGGTAACAAATTTTGATAATATTGAAAATCCTTCATATGAAGAATTGCAAAATGTTTTAGAAGAGGTATATGAAGAATTTGAAAAATTGGGTATCAAATATACTGCTTTGAAAAAGAAAAATTCTTCTTTAACAAACGAAATTGATATTTTAAGAAAAGAAAATATTGTTTTGAAAGACGAAAATCTTGAGTTGAAGAAAAAGAAAACTGATTTAGAAAATATTGTTGAAAACTTTACGAATGGAAAAAGAAATTTTGAAAAACTTCTTGGTAGTCAAAGATGTGTTTTTGACAAGGCAGGCTTGGGATATATGCCAAAACAAAAGTTCAAACCTTATAAAAACTTCTTTGATAATCCTTCTACATCAAAGTCTAATATTCAAAATTCTTTTCATAATAAGTTTGTCAAAAAAGGATACTATTATAATCATTCAAGATTTTCATATATGTCACATGCTATTTGTAATTTTTGTAATAGAAATGGTCATAATTATCATACTTGTCCTATTAGAAGAAAACATACAATGACTATTAGGGCCATATGGGTACCTAAAAATCTTGTTTCTTCTAATACTAATAAATAAAGGACCCAAAGAACTTGGGTACCAAGAAAAATCATTTTAATTGTTTTTATAGGTATGCATGAAGTCCTCTACAAGCAAAAACAAATGGTTTTTAGATAGTGGATGTTCAAGACACATGACGGGAGACAAGACTAAGTTCTTTGATCTTAGATCTAAAGAAGAAGGACACGTGACATTTGGAGACAACTCGAAAGGGAAGATCGTGGGAATAGGTAAAATTGGTAATAAATCTTCTCTCATAATTGAAGATGTTCTACTTGTTGAAGGTCTAAAACATAATCTTTTGAGTATAAGTCAATTATGTGATAAAGGATTTACAGTTACTTTCAAAATGGATAAGTGCATTATTTTGAATGATCATGATTATAACATTTGTTTTACTGCCTTTAGAAGTAATAATGTTTATACAATCGATTTTGAAGAAATTACCTCACAAGATGCTATTTGTTTTTCAGTACAAAATGAAACTAATTGGTTATGGCATAGAAGACTAGGTCATGCCAACATGGAACTTATTTCCAAACTTTCAAAAAATGATCTTGTGAGAGGTTTACCAAAGGCAAATTTTCTTAAAGACAAAATTTGTGATGCATGCCAATTTGGTAAACAAACAAAAACTTCTTTTAAAACCAAGAAATATATTTCCACTACTAGACCACTGCAACTGATACACATGGATCTTTTTGGACCAAATAGAGTTGCAAGTCTAGGAGGAAAATATTATGCTTTTGTTATTGTTGATGATTTCTCTAGATATACTTGGGTCATCTTTCTTGCTCATAAAGATGAGGCACATAATGCTTTTACCAAGTTATGCAAGAGAATTCAAAATGAAAAGGGCTATACTATTTCAAGTATCCGAAGTGATAGGGGAAAAGAGTTTGTTAATAAAAATATTGAAACATTTTGTGATGAAAATGGTTTTGTGCATAATTTTTCTGCTCCTCGAACTCCTCAACAAAATGGGGTAGTAGAGAGGAAAAATAGATCTCTTCAAGAGATGGCAAGAACAATTCTTAATGAGAACAACTTGCCTAGTTATTTTTGGGCCGAAGCGGTAAGTACTGCATGTTATGTTATAAATAGAGTTATGTTAAGGTCTAAATTAGATAAAACCCCCTATGAGCTTTGGAATGAGAAAAAGCCCAACATTGGTTACTTTCATGTATTTGGATGCAAATGTTTTATTTTGAATGACAGGGATAATTTAGGCAAATTTGATGCAAAATCGGATGAAGGTATTTTTCTCGGGTATTCTACAAATAGTAAAGCTTATAGAGTATTCAATAAAAAGACTTTAACTGTACAAGAATCTATGCATGTAGTATTTGATGAATCTAATTCTCTACTCTCCAAGAAATCCATTGATGAAGAAACAGGAGGTATAAATAATACAGAAAGTCTCAATCTCAACAAAGAGAACACAATAGAGGAAGTCCAACATGGAGACATCAGGAAAGATCATCAAAATTTAATACGAGATGCAACCAAACAGTGGAAATTTGTGAAAGATCATCCAGTGGAACAAATTCTGGGAGAACCTTCACAAGGTGTAAGCACTCGATCATCTCTTAGAAATATTTGCAATCATACTGCTTTTTTATCTCAGATTGAACCTAAAAATATTGATGAAGCACTTCTTGATGAATCTTGGATTCTAGCTATGCAAGAAGAGCTTAATCAATTTGAAAGAAATGATGTTTGGACACTTGTTCCTAAACCCAAAAATCATACTATTATTGGAACAAAATGGGTTTTTAGAAACAAGAAAGATGAGTCCGGAGTCATTACTAGAAATAAGGCTCGACTTGTAGCCCAAGGTTACAATCAAGAAGAAGGAATTGATTATGATGAGACATATGCACCAGTCGCAAGATTAGAAGCTATTCGAATGCTACTTGCATATGCTTGTTATAAAGATTTCAAACTTTTTCAAATGGATGTTAAAAGTGCTTTCTTAAATGGTTTTATAAATGAAGAGGTATATGTTGAGCAACCTCCAGGTTTTGAAAATCATATTTCTCCAAATCATGTTTTCAAACTCACAAAAGCACTATATGGACTCAAACAAGCTCCTAGAGCGTGGTACGAGAGACTCAGTGGTTTCTTGATTAAAAAAGGTTTCTCAAGAGGAAAAATCGACACAACTCTTTTCATTAAATACGAAAATGATGATATTCTTTTGGTTCAGATTTATGTTGATGATATAATATTCGGTGCTACTAATGAAAATATGTGTCAAGTTTTTGCTAAGACTATGCAGGATGAATTTGAAATGAGCATGATGGGAGAACTTACATTCTTTCTCGGATTGCAAATTAAGCAAGTAAAAAGTGGGACATTCATCAATCAATCAAAATATATTAAGGAATTGCTGAAGAAGTTTGGGATGGAAGGTGCTAAGGAAACTGGAACACCAATGAGCCCATCTACTAAACTTGATAAAGATGAATCCGGTAAGACAGTTGACTCGAAAGTATATCGAGGTATGATTGGTAGCTTATTATATTTGACAGCCAGTAGACCAGATATTATGTTCAGTGTGTGTTTATGTGCACGTTTTCAATCATCTCCAAAAGAATCTCATTTAATTGCAGTTAAGCGCATTCTTAGATATCTTAGTGGTACAATTAACCTAGGGTTATGGTACCCTAAACACACATCTTTCGATCTAATCAGCTACACAGATGCAGATTATGCTGGTTGTAAAATAGATCGAAAAAGCACTAGTGGAGCATGTCACTTCTTAGGTCATGCATTAGTTTCCTGGTTTAGTAAAAAACAAAATTCTGTTGCACTATCTACTGCTGAGGCAGAATATGTTGCTGCGGGTAGTTGTTGTGCTCAAGTTCTTTACATGAAGCAACAACTTGAAGATTTTAAACTCATGTATAATCACATTCCAATCAAATGTGATAATACAAGTGCTATAAATCTTTCAAAAAACCCAATACAACATTCTAGAACTAAGCATATTGAAATAAGATATCATTTTCTTCGAGATCATGTGCAGAAAGGCGATATAGTACTAGAGTTCACAAACACACACGATCAGTTAGCAGATATATTCACAAAACCTTTACCAGAAGATAGATTATCTATGATTAGAAGAGAAATAGGTATGATGCATATTATGAATATCTCTTAAAAGACAGATCAAAGTTCATAAAAATAGATAGATTTTTCTTAAATACTTTTACATAAACTTGAGGTTCTTAGCCTCATGTTTGAGACGCTCATTCTCTTCATACAATATCATGTCATCCCTATTCATGGGAACTGGCAAGCGGAATGAAGAATCCAATAGAGATTTCAACTTTTTATTCTTCTGCCGAAGGATTCCTTCCCTTGTGTGAGACTCTTGAACAATTCGTTGAAGTACAACAATTTGTTCCTTAAGCTTTTCAACCTCATGGTTTTTTGCTTGAACCCGCTGGGAAAAAGCAACAATAGAGGATGAGTAGCGAGTCCCGAGACTCACCAAGTCGTAGATAGCATCGGAGTCTGACTTATTTGCCATACTATTATTTTCTTGCTGCAACATAGCACCAATGGCAGCTGCAGAAAGGACAGGAGGTTGAGATGTAGAAGAATGAGCCATTGAGAAAGGAATTGAAAACTTAAAGCGAGAATGTTGAAGGAATGCAGATGAGTTATAGAGATAAGAAGAAAACTTGATGCGGATTGGATGAACTTTAAGACTGTTTTTATAGAGATAGTATAAAGAACAAGACGAGCTATCATCCAAGTCAAAGAGCAATGTGTTTTTTCCCGATCAGTGAAAAAGACATTTTTTTTAGAAACTCGGAGCCTTCAATCTCGTTTGTCAACAACATCAGGCGATTTGTTTCTATCTTCAACCGCACTAAATTCATAGAGTTAGGCCTCGAGGCTTTGCAGGACTTGTCGGGTCACGGACGGCTCTCTTTTTCAACTATCTACAGTGTATTTTAACGCACCGTTTTCTTCAGTCTATTTACTTGCTGTCGATCCTTTTTAATGATGCCAAAAGGGGGAGAAGTTTTAGACTAGAACATTAATATTGTTTAAATTGTTAAACTTGTTATATATGCTTGGAATTATTTTTTTTTTTTTGCTTGAAAAACTAACGCACATTCTCAGGGGGAGCTTAAGTATTAATACAGGCTTCAGGTTCTATCAAGTATTTGTCATCATCAAAAAGGGGGAGATTGTTAAACCTAAGGTTTCAAGTTTTGTGTAATTATATATTTACACATGGATTTTGATGATAACAAATGAATTCATAGAATAAAGGAGTCTCAAGCTCAAGTTATCTACACAATGGAGTCAAGCACATCAAGAAACCAAGCATGAGCAAGAAGGGAGCAAGTTCACATTAAAGTCATAGAATAATGTTGTAAATCTCTTTAAAATTCGAAATTAGGATTAAGGCTCAAAAATTAATATTTTATCATAAAGCATTAAAATACATTTTCCACATGTGCATGAATATTTTGAAAATTAAATTTGAAAATTTTGAAAGATAATTGATTGTCATCTTTCACATGTGCATGCCATGATTAAAGGTTTGAACTTTGAAAATATTAAAGATGATTGATTGTCATCTTTCACATGTGCATGTTTTATTTGAATATTTTCAAAAGTGATTGATGCTTTTCTTGACTTATGCAAAAGGAAGATGCCTTTGTTTGAATATTTTGAAAAGTAAAGTGTGCTCCTTTTGTCATATGCAAAAAGTAAAAAATTAGGTTTGAAATTTTTGAAAAGCAAAGTGTGCTCCTTTTGTCATATGCAAAAAGTAAAAAGATTAGGTTTGAAATTTTTGAAAAATGAATGATGATGTCTTTGACATGTGAATCTTTTTAAATTTGAATATGAAGTCTCATATGCCTATAAATAGATCATTTGAGAGCTTCACATTCACAACACCAAGAGCATACAACTCTCATTCAAAGCTTTCATTCTCTCTTCTCTAAGCATTGAGCCTTAACCCTTATTCATTTTGAGAGATATAGTTTGTGCTTGTATTGTTCTTATTTCACTCATTGAGGAGTGTTTTCTGATATCCTACCCACTATCAATTCTTGTATCAGTAAAAGGGTGTGTACAACCCTTGTGCGTGTAGAAAGTGTTCTACACAGGGAATAGTTGAATCACCACGTGTAAGGTGATTGCAAGTGTAGAGGGTGTTCTACACGGATCCTTTGTAGCGGTGTTGTTCAAAGGTGTAATAGGTTTCTATCTCCACCTGAAGGAGGTTGAATAGTGAATTCGGGGATCCTCAAGGAGTAGCTTGAGGCGAGGACGTAGGCAGTGGGGCCGAACCTCGTTAACATACTGAGTTTGCTTCTCTTGTCCTTACTCTTTATATTTATTGCTATTTTATATTTTGTTTATATTTTATATTGTATATTTGATTTATAATTATTATTTTCTTAAATACAACTCAATTCACCCCCTCTCTTGTGTTAGTCATCTGGGCAACAACGGAAAATAAAAATATTCAATATTTTGATGTCAACTGAATTAATCATTTGCAAGAACATATTTTCCATTTAAGTGATCGCAAAACAACAATCCAGCTTAGTTGAGCTGAGCCCTATATCTTTCAAAACAAAAACTTTGAGTTAATTTTCTTTCCTTTCCTTGGTTTCCACAACAACCAAAGAGAAATTATAACTCTGTTTGGTTGCAGAGAAAGAAGTAAAATCAACAATACAATGGAAAAAGAGAAAATTAGATCCGTGTACATTTTGGGTGGCCCTGGATGGTCCACTTCCATGATCATGAAAAAGAAAAAATTATTTTAAATAAATAAATAAAACCACAAGAATTTTCTCCCCAGCAATTTGAGTTAATTTTAGCTGGGGGAAGATTAGAAAGAGTCACACTGAGATTCTGAGGGTGCGAAACCACAGAAATGGGTTTCAGTCCGTGTTTCTTCCCCTTCTCGCATTCGTCTTCGTCATGTGTTTTTTCTATTTTTTTAATATCAACTGATGTCAGGCCATATCAACCAACTGCACATCATCTACGTTAGACGACTGTGCATAGAAGAGTTGTTAGCGGAGGATTGGATAGAAAAAGACTTTAACTTTTAACTCATGTATCTTGAATCTTCTATCATTGTACTTTTCTTAAATTTTTGTATAAAATATAATAAATAATTTATTTTTTATAAATTTTAACATAAAAATAATATTTTATTCAACTTTTAATTTTTATCTCAATTTACTATCTAAAACTCTTTTTAAGCTTTTATATGCAAATATATATGCAGTCTACGTCTGTGTCATGAATCTGAAAATTGAGAAAGATTGGTTTGAGAGCTAGAGGACGGAAGTTTTTTTTTCATGGAGATTCTAACTTTTTTTTTCTTCATGTTGATAATCATTGCACTTGTATATGTTGGGATTAACTAAATATCAGTGGCTAAGTTAAAGTGAAATATCGGAAATAAAACAAAAGAAAATAACAACAATGACACACAAAGCACTAAAATTTAAGTGGTTCAACTTGGTGTGAGCCTATATCCACTGGTGGGGTTGGTCTCCATGAATTCACTATCAACAAATATGGAGTACAAGAGATCAATCACAAAATGTTCAATCTTAGAGCTCCAATGCATCCAATGAACTCTTAGGAATCTCACAAAATGATATCTCTTTCTCTCTGTATTCTGGTTGCTCAAAATCGCAATAAAACGAAAAATAACATGTATTTATACTGTACAGTGGGGAAAAACCGTAATTATGAACATTCATTCGAGCCAAGGTCAAGCCACAGTCAAACCAAGTCCTTGGAATGACGTTTTAAACAGGAATCAATCCACACTCAACAAATCTCTACCTTGGCTTGAATTCCGTCAACCCTAAAACAAAATTCATTAAACAGAAAGCCAACCCCATTCACCAAATCTTGTAAGGGAATCACATACCCCGAACATTAATCAAGTCCAAACAAAGGTTAAACTTGTATACTGGAACTGGCTTGGTCATCATATATGTTGGATTCTCAATGGTAGCAATCTTATCACACCTTCTGTACCAACCTTTCGAAGAAAATGATACCTAACATCAATGTACTTGGTTCTCTCATGATACAATTAATTTTAGTCAAATGTACTGCGCTCTGGCATTCACAAGTGACAAAACACAGAATCTCCATTTGTTGTTGTCCCAAATCACTGATTAGACCTTTCAACTAAATGGCTTCCTTCACAGCTTTGCTGCTGCCATGTATTCTACTTCTGTAGTTGATAAAGCGACAATGGATTATAGCGTTGATTTCCAACTAATAGAAGAACCATACAAAATGAAAACATACCTTGCCAATGATTTTCTCTTGTCTAAGTCTCCATCATAATCAAAATCAACATAACCAATAACCCTGGAAACGAAATCTTTTTCTTGTCAAAACTAAGCCAAAATTTGAAGTTCATTTCAAATACCTGAGTATCAATTTCACAGCCTACTAATGAACCTTACCTGGATTAGCCATGTATCTGCTAGCAATGCTCATTGCCTGTGAAATGTTTGGACAAGTACAAACCATTACATACATAATATATTAATACTACTCACTGCATTGGAATATGAAACACTAGTCATGAACTGTTCCTCATCATCTGTTTGAGGAGATAGAGATACTGAAAGTTTAAAATATGTAGCAAGTGGTGTACTAACTAGTTTGGAATTAGACAATTCAAATATCTCAAAAACTTTCTCAATGGACTTTCCCTGGGACATGTACAAATTTCCAGCTTTTATATCTCTGTAGATCTCCATCCCTAAAATCTTCCTTGCAGCATCCAAATCTTTCATTTCAAACTCATTATTGAGTTGGGTTTTCATCAAGCTAACATTAGACATGCCTTTAGCAACAATAAGCATATCATCAACATAAAGTAGTTAATAAATGAAAGACTCATCAAACAACTACATGTGATAAACAGAACCATCCTAGCTACTTCTCAAATAACCATGATCAATTATAAAAGAATCAAAATGCTTATACCATTGTCTCAGAGACTATTTCAAACTATACAATGATTATTTCAATTTGCATACATGATCTTTCTTTACCTTCAATAGTGAACCCCTCTGGCTCATGCATATAAATGGCCTCATCAAGCTCACCATGTAGGAACGTTATTTTAACATCAAGTTGTTGTAATGTGATATCATACAATGCCACCATGGCAAGCAACACTCAAATTGAATTGTGGCACCGCTTGGATGCATAATCATTTTTTATATTAATTATTATTGTTCTAATTTCTCAGATTGAAAAGGCGAAAATCTTGTATCAAGACACGCAAAAAGTGAACATCAATATAGAACATTGTGAAATCTTTAAGTCACCAACTGAAATGACAAGCGCATGTGGAACTCATAAGAAGAAAATAAAATGTGTCACGGTTAGATATTATTCCAAACTCGATACAATTAGGAGAAGATATTAGTGAGGAAAATGTGTATGTCAATGTTGAGAGACTTCCGAGCAAAAAGGCCGAAAAAGAGAAAAAAAGAAAAGAAAAGATAAGGTAAGGAATCACAATATAATGAGTTTAATGACACCTTAAGACATATGAGCGATGATAGGAAGAAAACGATGATGGAGAGAAGAGAAGCTATAACCAAGGCTGACAAGTTCACATCTAACTTAATACTTCTTAAAAAAGTAAAGGCATAGGTATTTCTCATACATAATTGTTTGGTGGCTTGTGGTTTATTTTGATTGGACTTACAAACATGGCCTCCAATTTGTAATGGTAGATTGGTAGTCGACTTGTTGGTAAATTTGCTGGCGGCTGATTTTGTAATGGTGTTTGACTGTTTGGTGCCTTATTTTGACTTCTTGGTGGCAACTTTTTTAAACTAGCTGGTGGCTTTAGTAATGGACTTGTAAATGTAATGAGGCAGTATGAATTGTTAGTGGCTTACAATTAAATGTAATGAGGCAGTATCTATTGTAATAGACTTGCAGGTTGCTCTAGTAGTGATTTTGTAATGAATTTTGATAAATTTCATTAATGAATTCCTATTTGCAAAATACTGTGTTGCCTTTTTTCATTATTACATTGAATATATTATATTATTGATAATATACTACTTTCCAATGTGTCCAGATAATATAGTATTGATAGCAATTTGTTATACTTTGTACATGATTTTACATATGATCGATAGATAAAAATAATAATAAAATAATCTAATGTAAAAATAAATTTGAGATAAAATAGAACTAAATATTTGATATTAATCAAAATTTACCTACTCCCATCCTAATGCTGATCTATTTAATTCAAAAACCCTATATACGACTGTAACGACCAGTTGTATGCAAGAATTCAAAGTAGCCCTTTTGCACGAGTCCGTTACCAATATCATGGGAAACAGAAACACCGAAGTGGAGAAGAAACACGTCGCCGTCTTAGCGTTCCCATTCGGTAGCCATGCAGCCCCGCTATTCAACCTCGTCCGAGGAATCGCTGCCGCAGCCCCGGGTGTGAGGTTCTCCTTCTTCAGCACGGCTGTATCCAACCGCTAGCTCCATCTTCTCCGACACCACAAAACAGATGAATAACATAAAGCCTTACGGCGTGCCGGATGGCAACACGGTACTTACCAAGAACCTGGAAGAGCGTCTTGAGCTGTTTCTGAAGGCCACACCGGGGAACTTTAGGAGCGTCATGGAAGTGGCGATGTCGGAGACGGGGAGGAAGATCAGCTGCATTATCAGCGATGCGTTTCTTGCCTTTGCTGGGAAGATGGCCGAGGACATGGATGTGCCTTGGGTTCCGTTTTGGACGGCTGGACCTCGCTCCCTTCTCGTCCACATTGAAACCGAGGCCATCCGGCAAATACTAGGAGCTAACGGTAGGCATTTATTCGTTCGATGAATCGCTGAAGTAAATGTGTTTTCTTGATAAGCTCTGATTACGTTAATGGTAGGCATGATTTGTTTGAGGCCTTGTAGATCAGACATATATATCGCCTATCGGTCCAATATTTGATGTCTTTGCAGTTTAATTGGTAGCATTCTTCTATAGGTTAATTAACCAAAAAATTATGGTCTGTTTTGCTGAATTATTATGCTATTTTTTCCAATTCATGATCTGATCAACAAAATTTGTTTTCCCCTTCCTGCAGACTCTGAGGACCAAAGAACCCCTGATTTCATTCCAGGATTTTCCTCAGTACGTGTGGCTGATTTGCCTCAAGGAGTACTGTCAGGTAATCTAGAGTCACCCTTTTCAAAAATGTTACACGGTATGGGACTAATGCTTGGGCAAGCAACTGCGGTTGTCATAAATTCCTTCGAAGAGCTAGACCCAATAGCCGTGAATGAGCTCAAGTCAAGACTCCAGAAGTTTCTCAACGTTGGTCCCTTCACCCTAACATGGGCGCCACCGCTCAGTTCTGATGAGCATGGCTGCCTACAGTGGTTGGACAAGCACAAAACCGAATCCGTGGCATACATTGGCTTTGGAAGGGTAATAACACCCCCGCCTCATGAGCTGGCGGCTTTGGCAGAAGCACTAGAGACAAGTGGGTTTCCATTTCTTTGGTCGTTTCGAGGCAACGTAGACGAAGAATTGCCGAAGGGATTTATAGAAAGGACTAGTTCGAGAGGAAAAGTTGTTCCATGGGCTCCCCAAATGAATGTCTTGGGACATCGTTCGGTAGGAGTGTTTGTGACTCACTGCGGATGGAACTCGGTTTTGGAAAGTATTGTGGGCAGGGTGCCAATGATTTTTAGGCCATTTTTCGGAGACCAGATGCTGAACATGAGGGTGGTAGAGTCAGTTTGGGGCATTGGCCTGGGGATTGAGGGTACGGTTTTCACTAAAGATGGAGCAGTAAAAGCCCTGGAACTAACTTTGTTGAACGAACAAGGCAAGGAAATGAGAGAAAAAGCCGAAGCGTTCAGAGAGACTGCCTTGAAAGCTGTTGGAATCAATGGTGACTCTAGCGAAAATCTCAAGACTTTGATTGAGTTAGTAACTAATTAGTAAAAGGAGATTCATGTACTCGTGATCTGATAAGAGTTCACCTCCATACAATTCCAGCCACCTTGCTTAATAAATTGAGGACACGTAAGATCAAAGAGGAGTCGTTGTAAAATCATGGAGAGTACTTGTTCGGCGGATTGAATTATTGATCTTTTAATGTTAAGAATTATGTCTTAATTAGGTGTCATGGTGGCGCTTTTCGCGTTGGCTAGTTTTTATGTTGTTTTGTTCGTAGTTGAGTGAAGTTTCGGACCGTTATCTCATTGGTTAGCATAGTCTAGTAGTTCTTATGAAATTAGTAGTCATGTTGTTTTTATACGCATCTTTCAACGTTAAAATGATACTACGTTTTATTTAATAATTAAGTAAGTAATTCTTAATATATATATTTTTTATTTTTTAAAAAATATTAAAATAAAAGGTTAAAAAAGAAAAGAACAATTTGCACTAGAAATACACTAAGTAAGTAAACTTGAGTGGCATACTAGTATTATTTTTTTAATGTATTTTTTTATATTTTAAAATTTTTTTTACCATATTATTTAAAAATAATTTCTTAATCACAAAAACAAACGAAAAAATGTCTCGGACCAACTCTCCTCTAAGACTTTGTTTGGATCCGAAAAGCGTTTAATATCATATCATCTTATTATTACAATTTTTTTAAAATTTTACATAAAATATAATAAATAATTTAATTTTTTTAAATATTAAAATAATAATATTTTATTTAATTTTTATATTTTATCTAAAATTATTTTATCTCATTTCATTTCATCTCGTTTCTTAATTCATTACGCCAGTCTCTGGTCAACATTTTCCTTCAACATAACCCTTGTTTTGTAACTGACAATGCTCATTCAATTACCGGTAGTAAACTCGCACGAAATAAAAAGTAAAAATAAAGGCTATTTTGTCAGTGAGAGCACATAATTTTGGCTGTTTTTTTTTAATATTGGATTGAGTTGAATTGGAATAAAAATTAAAAGTTGAATAAAATATTATTATTTTAATATTTAAAAAAATTAAATTATTTATTATATTTTATATTAAAATTAAAAAAAATTATAATAATAAGTTAAGATGAATTTAAAAACTAAACCAGCCATAATTATTGGAGAAATCAGTCATTGCACGCAGCCTAGATGGGTTACTTCAATCACGAGAATATTGCAAAAAAAATTATCAACGATAATGGTTAGCTTAGGTTTGGATACTGAGTTATATTGCACAATTACGCGCTTAATTTGTTTTTACAATTTATCTCATCTTATTTTATTATTATATATTTTTTAAAATTTTTATAAAAAATAAATAAATAATTTAATTTTTTTAATTTTTAAAATAAAAATAATATTAAAAAAATATATTATAATAATATTTTATTTAATTTTTAACTTTAATCTTAACTCGATTCATCTCATCTGCGAAATCAAACAAAATGAGATAAGATAAATTGACATAAAATTTAAAAGTTGAATAAAATACCTTTTAGAATATTATTTTTTAATATTATTATAATTTTAGATTTTGTAAAAATTAAATTATTAATTATATTTTATGTGAGAGTTTGTAAAAATTATAATGATAAGATAAGATGAGATGAAATGAGTTGAGTTGAGTTAAGTGCCATTCTCAATCCAAACCGAGGCCCCGATATGGATACAAAATTTTTTTTATCTTCTATTTCAACATGGTCTCAAGATTTAGTATTAGTATTGTTTGAAAACTTTAATAATTGTGTATCATTTATGTAATATAATTTGATTTGTAAAATTTAAATTATAAATTAAATGATATGAAGGAGATAATATATAGTGTTATAAAGTATTCAGAATTATTATTAATACTACGCCCATCCTTCCTCCAATCAGGCTACATCACATATTAAGGGGTATTTTTGAATTTTCAATTGAATTGTAATTGAACGTGTGGACAAGTCAAATTGGAATTGTAGACAGGCAAGCTGTTGGAAATTTTGCTTTTTTAAGAAATCTCTCAATCAATTACCATTCTTAACGCGGATACAGAGTCACTTTAGTAAATGATGATGCTACACGTATACAAAGAATATCCATCGAAATCTCCTCCCGATAAGTGCAAATCTTTTTTTTTTTTTCATTTTTTCTTTCACTATTTTTTAAAATTATTTAATTAAAAAGATCACAAATTCATTTAAAAAATTTTATTTTGATTAAAAGAATCATTCATAATATATTAATATTTTTAAATTTTTTTAGAAATGTTTAAAAAAATGCAATTTACACTAATTACACCCCAAAACGACGCCGAGAAATCATTTACGATGCTACTTTCTCCGTTGAGTTGTTAATTCGAGGCCCTTTACGTTGCGGTAGCTCTCTACGATAGGGAAAAAAAACTTCCGGAAATGGAAGAAAAAAGGTCAAGTCTTGAGTCCCCCTTGATTCCAATCGCACAAGGAAAAGCATTAGAATCTAGGAAGGGATTTAACAAAGAGGATATTATAGCTGAGGTAAAGAAGCAGCTGTGGATAGCAGGGCCACTTGTGCTGGTTAATCTCTTGGTGAACGGTTTGCAGGTGATCTCAATCATGTTTGTGGGTCATCTTGGAGAGCTAGCTCTTGCTGGTGCTTCCATGGCCAGTTCTTTTGCAACAGTAACTGGTTTCAGCTTGTTGGTATGGAAGTCTAGTCTTCTTATCTTCTTTTACGTTGCTTAGCTTATGGCTTAATCTGCTTTAGCATAATAGAGAGGTTTTTAATTTTATTATATTTATTTATTTTTCTCGAAGATGACGATGCCTCTACTTTTATTTTATTTATCATTATCTACTCACCATATTAACACGTAGTTCGTCATTTTTATCCTTTTATATAAACACATATCGATGTGTAAACATATTTCTTTAAATAGTAAGGCAAAAATTACAAATTACGTATTAATGTGTGGTATAGAGTCGACGAGTACCTTATTTATTTATTTATTTATTTTTAATTTTGTAAAGCAATAATGCCCCTCCTTTTATTTATTTGCACTTTGTACTTTGTCATTCCACCGTAAGCCTCCTTCATTACGACTAGATATCAAAATTTGTCTTCTTGGCATGATAATAACACCTTCTAAGTATACTTAAAATTACTAGCCATTGCCAAAAAACGTCCTTATTGAATTATGAACGCTTAAATAAGGAAAATAAGCTACGTGACGAGATATTTTCAGTTGAATCATAATGAACGCTGCAAATTGTGATTTTTTTTTTTGGTAAAATAGAGGACGTACTATATCGGTCTTAATATTTTAGGGTGTAAAAAGTAGAACGTGTATTTTCTTTCTCATTTATTAGTATCATGGAAAGGAATTGGTTGGGGAATTGATTTCTCCAAACCAGAAACATACTCTGCTTTGGCTTCCAAAGGCTTCTCATGTATGTATAACCCTGCCTATAATTAATTACCTGGAAGCTGATTGATGTTATTGGGACAGATCCAATTTCATCTGAATGATGTTGAAGGTTGAGGCTTTCTTGTAAATCTAAATCTAAGATCCAGGATTCCTTCAAATTCTTTTCTGGGAATCAACATAATTTCCTTACTTCAGATTCTTCTCTCCTCCTCTCTAATTTAACAGTTGCTCGATCTTTGTTTTAACTGGCTGCAAACATTTCTTAATATGATCGATGATCTTAGTTTAGTCTCTCTCTTTGGTTGGACAGATTGGAATGGCAAGTGCATTAGACACATTCTGTGGTCAGTCCTACGGTGCAAAACAATATCACATGCTTGGTATACACATGCAGAGGGCTATGCTTGTTCTTCTACTAGTCTGCATTCCCCTTTCCCTTATATGGGCCAATGCCGGTCACATCCTTGTATTCTTGGGACAAGATCCAGAAATCTCAGCTGAAGCTGGTCTTTATGCACGGTTCATGATACCTTCCATTTTTGCTTTTGCGATCCTTCAGTGTCATGTTAGATTCTTAAAAACCCAAAGTAAGGTAGCTCCCATGGTGGTTAGCACTGGAGTTACAACATTATCTCATATACTCATTTGTTGGATTCTGGTATTTAAGTCCGGCCTTGGAAATAAGGGCGCGGCTCTCGCAAATGCTATATCTTATTGGATCAATGCATTGTCATTGATAATTTATGTTCGAATATCTCCCTCCTGTAAGAAGACATGGAATGGATTTTCAAAAGAAGCATTTCATGGGATTCTTGAGTTTCTAAAACTGTCAATTCCCTCATCTGTAATGATCTGGTAAGTTTCTGGTTCCAACTCTTTTGAACCTTCTATTTTTCTTTGTTTGCAAATTCGATAGTAAAAAGATAAACAAGCAGCCAAAATTAAAAGGAACAAAAGTTAATTTCCCACGTTTCATTTTGTGGAACAGCTTCGAAGTCTGGTCATTCGAATTGATGGTTCTTTTATCTGGTCTTCTACCTAACCCAAAGCTTGAAACATCAGTTCTGGCAATCTGGTTTGTACAGTAACCTATACTAAGAACATACCAAGAACACATGTTGGTGTGCATGCCATAAAAAAAGCGTTAACAGAAGCAATTTCCCCACTACTAACGAATTGTGCTGTATTCCCAGCCTTAACACGTGTTCGTTGGTTTATATGATACCCCTCGGGCTCAATGGTGCAGCAAGGTGAATATGAGCTAAATTGGGCAGCTTCATATCCTCTAGTTTGCGACTCTTTGTTTACCAAAAATTCTTCTTTTTCTTTGTTATTTTAGCACAAGAGTCTCAAATGAGCTGGGTGCTGGGAGACCGCAAGCAGCTCGCCTAGCAGTACGTGTTGCTGTAGCCATGGTTGCTACAGAGGGTATTCTGGCAGCCACCATCATGATAGTGGGACGTGATGTTTGGGGCTACTGTTACAGCAAGGAAGAAGAAGTAGTAAGATATGTGGCAGAAATGATGATCTTGATTGCAGTCTCCCACATTTTTGATGGTCTTCAATCTGTGTTTTGCGGTCTGTGGCAAACTTTTTGTTCTGGCTTTTCTATTCACTGAAAATTATTTTCTGAATTTGTTATATGATTAATCCACGAAGGACCACTTATTTCCAATCATAGAGAAAGTGGTACCACTAACGTGGAGTCCTTGCTGATATGCAGTGTATAACAAATAGAAGAAATATATGGAAAATAGAATATTACTAAGCATTCTCTTTCTCACATAAAAATCTGATTTCTTGTCATGCACGTAAGCTGATACTTTGGGCCATCGTTACTAGAAAAACTATATCAATTCTGGTTATAAATTGATTGAAAATTTCAGGCACTGCAGCAGGGTGTGGATGGCAGAAGATAGGGGCTCTTGTTAATTTGGGAGCTTATTATGTTCTTGGCATTCCCACGGCTATCGTATTAGCTTTTGTCTTCCATTTTGGTGGAAAGGTAAAGGAGCTGCCTAGCTTTTCCATTGCTAGCTAGCTTTATGTATTCACATTCTTGGGTTGAATAAAAATAAGTGTTCTTATTTTGTATCTGATCCACAGGGACTGTGGTCGGGAATTATAGTGGCATTGTTTGTGCAAGCATTGTCCTTAGCTATAATAACTCTATGCACTGATTGGGAGAAAGAAGTAAAGTACTCTGAACATAAACTGTCATAGATATCATTCCTCAGTCAATTTCATCTGATGCTTATTTTTTCTTTCTTTTTGTAGGTGAAGAAAGCTGACGATAGAGTACACAATGCAATGACCGCACCAGAGTCTTGAAAGGCACGAAGAAGGAAACTGGCTGCAGACATAAATTAGAAGATAATTAATAGAGGGAGGTTCATGCTAAGAAACCTGTGGATTCCAGTTTTTGCAAGAGCATTCGTACCATGTTAAAGACTGGACTCGTTAATAGAGTATTAGTCGTTTATCAAAAGCTTCAGTGTTATGAATCCCAATGTAATGTAAAAGTATATCAATGGAAATGAGAATAATGAGCAAGACGATAAGCTGGTTTGTTCGAGGAAACCAGGACCTCCAGAGGCAACGCCTTGTGAATTTCTTCTGTAATTTCTTATAGAATATTTCCCGAATTACAAAGTAATGGCATAACCTAAATAAAGGAAATTACGATGGTGTCCCTTAATATGATAATGGGCCGCACCAAGTTAACAGACTAGGTAATGTCAACCGCAAAAACTATTACATCAAATAAACCATTTAACTACAGGCCTAAAAGGAGCCCACATACTCTGGCCCACGACCCACACAACACAACTTAACTAATAAAATAAACGTAGTACATGCAGACTTCAGTTCCGAGTTCGATCCTTCCATCAGAAAGCCCCTTTATGCTTCAAGAACCCTAGCTTCACAACATTAAGATTAACAATCAGGACTTCCACAAGAGGACTTGAGAAAGAAGCTAGAGGAAAGTTATTCGCTTGTTTATTTCTCATTAGCTGTTTGTAGCACGTTTGGTAATATATGGTTCTGCAATATTGTTGCAGCCGTACGCGGTTGTGGAGGCAGAGCAGCTTCTGATTGAAACTAATCATGATTCATGTTCGGTGTTGAAGATATCATCTTGAGTTATTTTGATAATTATCAAATCACTTTGATTTTATTTTTCATAATGATTAAAATATTTATCTTATCTTGTTTCAATATAATTTTCCTATAAATTGGGATCTATGCTTTATATCCAATAACAATTGAAAATAATAAAAAAGTAGCTCTTAAAATCTCTCCATCCTCTTTTATCATCTCATTTTCAATTATATTTTATATTTTATCATAATATTAAAACCTTTGGCTAATGTTATAATCGATTTTGTGAAATATTTATCTTTTGCTAGCATTATCTTTCACATAATTTTCATCGTTTAATTATGTATTGTCTCAAATCTATACGCCTAGATTATCACTATTAGCTATAAGACAATTTTTATTATTGAATTTTGATTTGTTGTGAGTATTATTTGAAACTCAGGTCCAATTTTGACATTTTGATTTTGATACTATAGTTGATCAAGGTCATATATAGCCCATTGTTGGTCATGGCTCCATATTTGATGTTGTACTTGCCACACTGTTTTTAATACCGTACCATACCAGCCACTAGTCCGGTACAGGTATTGTGTCTATTTCATACCAGCCGTATCGACCTATATTTTAGCCTGTACCGGCCTACGTATCGGCCGGTATTTCGGCCTTTACTTTTTTTTTTTTCATTTCTTCAAACTGTAAGCTCATTTTTTGACTCCCAATTCAGACCAGACTATTTATAATTTATATATATATGTATTCATGTATAATTTATTTATATATAGATTATTATTTTGAAATATAATATATATTTATATATATAATTTATTTATATATAAACTATCCCAAAACGGTACATGAAACGGTACAAGTATCGAAATATTTCATTCCAGTGCCTTGATTGGTACGCCCTCCAGTACGGTATTCAAAACATTGACTTGCCAACCACTTCATTACCAATGCCATCATATAATCGGTGACCAATTAATGGATATAAAAGCTAAAATCAAATTTCAAACTCAAAATTCCAAAGTTATCCAATGTTGAAGATAATATCACATTTGATTTGATATTATATTGACTTGATTTTCAAACTTATCAAATCACTTTGATTCAATATTATATTGATTGGATTTTCATAATGATTAAGATATTTATCTTATTTTATTTTAATGTAATTTTCCTATAAATTGGAATATATATCTTGTAATTAATAACAATTAAGAATAAAAAAGATGTAGCCCTCAAAATCTTTCCCCTTTGTTCTCCCCTTTCCGCCTCAATTTTTATTATATTTTATATTTTATCCTTCTAAAATGATGGGTTTTCGAAAATTTTTTGAATTTCTTATTCATATGAACATTCACATTGATTTCAGCTACAAACAAAAATGTAAACCCAAAATCTAACAAAATTTAAGGAAAATGATATTTGATCTCATAAGTTTATCCATTCAAAATTATCGTTTGGAAATTTTATTTTTATTACTAAATAGTTAAAAAAAGTAACTATTAATAAAATTATGTATTTTTAAAAAATATTAAAATGTAGTAGGGACACGGCCAGCTATACATATTGGACAGCCCTCTAGCATTGTCCATTATGAATATTTTCCATTCGTTTCAATTTCATTGGATTTTCTTGGCCTTGTCTTATTGCCTTAAGGAAAAATCTGGTGGTAAACGATTCTATGCACCAATACGCGTATCTATCTAACGTGATTAGTCAGAAAGTCAGACTTTAATAAAATTAGTATCAATTTAAATTTTGAATATGAAGGTAGTAATATTGATATGCAGATCGGTACATAAATTCGTTTATAAATAGTAAAACTTATTGCATAATAACTGTAATTATATAGCAAGAATTGATAATCGATCTGGACTCTTCCTTGAGGGCTTGCACAAGAAAGCTTCATGCTATTTACGTTAGGAATTCTTCTACTTGGCCGCTTCAAATTGACCGTTCCGTTTTCCCACTCAACGTGGCATGCCGTCGCATAGTTTTATATTAAAAGTAGAAAAATGCTAATATAATTCCTCATTTTATTATGAAAAATTTTATTCATTATTTTCACACCACATATCATTATTATTTTCTTTTATCAAATATGAAATATATGGATGATAAGTAGAAGAACTCAATTAGTTTAAATAGAATAAAATTAAAAAATTAAAAATAAAGAAATAAAAAAAGAAAAATAAATATCTTGTGTTGTGTGTAGAGATGATTAGTAGCAAAACTCTTTTATTATTTATTTTATCTCTTGATGTGGCACCGACTTATTAAAAAAATTAAAAAAACATATATTCAAAATAAAATAAAACTTAAAAATACAAAAAAGATAAATACTAGAATTTTATATTTCCTTCACTTTTTATGTTTATATTTTTATTTTTTTAACTTTTTAGTAAGGCACGTAATACATAAGACACCATATTCTGGTGCAATAAATTGAGTGTTATAAATTAATTTGTCCTCAACAAAATAAATAAAGAAAGAGAGAAGCCCTCAACGCCTGAGGGACATCCCTATAGTCTCAATTAAATACTTTAAAAATTAATATTTTAATAATATTTTATTCAATTTATAACTTCTATATAAAACTATCTTATCTCATTTCACGCTCCAAACAACCAAAAGTTTTGCTAAGATCTAGGATTTGTTTCCTTGCACTTTCACATTTCGGTTCTTTTGTCCACATCGTTCTCTCAGGGATCTGTGCCCCCTTCATTTCCTGATTCTGTCTTCTGCATAAGAAGCCTTGCAATTTACTTAGTTCTGTAATTTAACATAAGTTCAATGTTGAACATAAGTTATGTAATTTAAACTTGTCCATGAAGCAAAAAAGAATGTTGAAGGNCAAAAGAAGCATTTCGTGGGATTCTTGAGTTTCTAAAACTGTCATTCCCTCATCTGTAATGATCTGGTAAGTTTCTGGTTCCAACTCTTTTGAACCTTCTATTTTTCTTTGTTTGCAAATTTCGATAGAAAAAAGATAAACAAGCAGCCAAAATTAAAAGGAACAAAAGTTAATTTCCCACGTTTCATTTTGTGGAACAGCTTCGAATCTGGTCATTCGAAATGATGGTTCTTTTATCTGGTCTTCTACCTAACCCAAAGCTTGAAACATCAGTGCTGGCAATCAGGTTTGTACTGTAACCTATACTAAGTACATACCAAGAACACATGTTGGTGTGCATGCCATAAAAAAAGCGTAACAGAAGCAATTTCCCCACTACTAACGAATTGTGCTGTATTCCCAGCCTTAACACGTGTTCGTTGGTTTATATGATACCCCTCGGGCTCAATGGTGCAGCAAGGTGAATATGAGCTAAATTGGGCAGCTTCATATCCTCTAGTTTGCGACTCTTTGTTTACCAAAAATTCTTCTTTTTCTTTGTTATTTTAGCACAAGAGTCTCAAATGAGCTGGGTGCTGGGAGACCGCAAGCAGCTCGCCTAGCAGTACGTGTTGCTGTAGCATGGTTGCTACAGAGGGCTATCTGGCAGCCACTATCATGATAGTGGGACGTATGTTTGGGGCTACTGTTACAGCAAGGAAGAAGAAGTAGTAAGATATGTGGCAGAAATGTTGATCTTGATTGCAGTCTCCCACTATTTTTGATGGTCTTCAATCTGTGTTTTCAGGTCTGTGGCGAAACTTTATGTTCTGCCTTTTCTATTCACTGAAAACATAATTAATTTTCTGAATTTGTTATATGATTAATCCACGATGGACCACCATATTTCCAATCATAGAGAAAGTGGTACCACTAACGTGGAGTCCTTGCTGATATGCAGTGTATAACAAATAGAAGAAATATATGGAAAATAGAATATTACTAAGCATTCTCTTTCTCACATAAAAATCTGATTTCTTGTCATGCACGTAAGCTGATACTTTGGGCCATCGTTACTAGAAAAACTATATTAATTCTGGTTATAAATTGATTGAAAATTTCAGGCACTGCAGCAGGGTGTGGATGGCAGAAGATAGGGGCTGTTGTTAATCTGGGAGCTTATTATGTTGTGGGCATTCCCACGGCTATCGTATTAGCTTTTGTCTTCCATTTTGGTGGAAAGGTAAAGGAGTTGCCTAGCTTTTCCATTGCTAGCTAGCTTTATGTTTTTCACATCCCTGGGTTGAATAAAAATAAGTGTACTTATTTTGTATCTGATCCACAGGGACTGTGGTCGGGAATTATAGTGGCATTGTTTGTGCAAGCATTGTCCTTAGCTATAATAACTCTATGCACTGATTGGGAGAAAGAAGTAAAGTACTCTGAACATAAACTGTCATAGATATCATTCCTCAGTCAATTTCATCTGATGCTTATTTTTTCTTTCTTTTTGTAGGTGAAGAAAGCTGACGATAGAGTACACAATGCAATGACCGCACCAGAGTCTTGAAAGGCACGAAGAAGGAAACTGGCTGCAGACATAAATTAGAAGATAATTAATAGAGGGAGGTTCATGCTAAGAAACCTGTGGATTCCAGTTTTTGCAAGAGCATTCGTACCATGTTAAAGACTGGACTCGTTAATAGAGTATTAGTCGTTTATCAAAAGCTTCAGTGTTATGAATCCCAATGTAATGTAAAAGTATATCAATGGAAATGAGAATAATGAGCAAGACGATAAGCTGGTTTGTTCGAGGAAACCAGGACCTCCAGAGGCAACGCCTTGTGAATATTCTTCTGTAATTTCTTATAGAATATTTCCCGAATTACAAAGTAATGGCATAACCTAAATAAAGGAAATTACGATGGTGTCCCTTAATATGATAATGGGCCGCACCAAGTTAACAGACTAGGTAATGTCAACCGCAAAAACTATTACATCAAATAAACCATTTAACTACAGGCCTAAAAGGAGCCCACATACTCTGGCCGACGACCCACACAACACAACTTAACTAATAAAATAAACGTAGTACATGCAGACTTCAGTTCCGAGTTCGATCCTTCCATCAGAAAGCCCCTTTATGCTTCAAGAACCCTAGCTTCTCAACATTAAGATTAACAATCAGGACTTCCACAAGAGGACTTGAGAAAGAAGCTAGAGGAAAGTTATTCGCTTGTTTATTTCTCATTAGCTGTTTGTAGCACGTTTGGTAATATATGGTTCTGCAATATTGTTGCAGCCGTACGCGGTTGTGGAGGCAGAGCAGCTTCTGATTGAAACTAATCATGATTCATGTTCGGTGTTGAAGATATCATCTTGAGTTATTTTGATAATTATCAAATCACTTTGATTTTATTTTTCATAATGATTAAAATATTTATCTTATCTTGTTTCAATATAATTTTCCTATAAATTGGGATCTATGCTTTATATCCAATAACAATTGAAAATAATAAAAAAGTAGCTCTTAAAATCTCTCCATCCTCTTTTATCATCTCATTTTCAATTATATTTTATATTTTATCATAATATTAAAACCTTTGGCTAATGTTATAATCGATTTTGTGAAATATTTATCTTTTGCTAGCATTATCTTTCACATAATTTTCATCGTTTAATTATGTATTGTCTCAAATCTATACGCCTAGATTATCACTATTAGCTATAAGACAATTTTTATTATTGAATTTTGATTTGTTGTGAGTATTATTTGAAACTCAGGTCCAATTTTGACATTTTGATTTTGATACTATAGTTGATCAAGGTCATATATAGCCCATTGTTGGTCATGGCTCCATATTTGATGTTGTACTTGCCACACTATTTTTTATACCGTACCGTACCGCTCACTAGTCCGATACATGTATTATGTCTATTTTGTACTGGCCGTATCGGTCTATATTTCAGCCTGTACCGGCCTACGTATCGGCCGGTATTTCGACCTTTACTTTTTTTTTTTTCATTTCTTCAAACTGTAAGCTCATTTTTTGACTCCCAATTCAGACCAGACTATTTATAATTTATATATATATGTATTCATGTATAATTTATTTATATATAGATTATTATTTTGAAATATAATATATATTTATATATATAATTTATTTATATATAAACTATCCCAAAACGGTACATGAAACGGTACAAGTATCGAAATATTTCATTCCAGTGCCTTGATTGGTACGCCCTCCAGTACGGTATTCAAAACATTGACTTGCCAACCACTTCATTACCAATGCCATCATATAATCGGTGACCAATTAATGGATATAAAAGCTAAAATCAAATTTCAAACTCAAAATTCCAAAGTTATCCAATATTGAAGATAATATCACATTTGATTTGATATTATATTGACTTGATTTTCAAACTTATCAAATCACTTTGATTATATTGATTGGATTTTCATAATGATTAAGATATTTATCTTATTTTATTTTAATATAATTTTCCTATAAATAGGAATCTATATCTTGTAATCAATAACAATTAAGAATAAAAAAGATGTAGCTCTGAAAATCTTTCCCCTTCGTGCTCTCCTGTCTACCTCAATTTTTATTATATTTTATATTTTATCCTTCTAAAATGATGGGTTTTCGAAAAAAATTTGAATTTCTTATTCATAGGAACATTCACATTGATTTCAGCTACAAACAAAATTGTAAACCCAAAATCTAACAAAATTTAAGGAAAATGATATTTGATCTCATAAGTTTATCCATTCAAAATTATCGTTTGGAAATTTTATTTTTATTACTAAATAGTTAAAAAAAGTAACTATTAATAAAATTATGTATTTTTAAAAAATATTAAAATGTAGTAGGGACACGGCCAGCTATGCATATTGGACAGTGTTGCGTCTAAACCTTAACTCAAATTAATGAACCAAAAATTTAGTGCAGTTTTACCTGCAAGTATACAGGTGTTGTAGTACCTTACAGGATCGAATCCACAGGGATTGACTAATGTGAAAATTTCTTTCAAACAAATTAAAATAAAATATTAAAAAGATGCGCGATTGAAAATAAAATGAGGTTATTAAAATTATGATTTTTGACTTAACAAAATAAAACTAAAATGATAAAATGTATTGATATGGGAAAAGACTAAGGTTTCGAGGATCCATTTAATAATTT
The DNA here is from genome assembly GCA_011037825.1 of Carya cathayensis. Taxonomy (NCBI): domain Eukaryota; kingdom Viridiplantae; phylum Streptophyta; class Magnoliopsida; order Fagales; family Juglandaceae; genus Carya; species Carya cathayensis. Next base: position 1,253,342 of record QGSO01000287.1, on the reverse strand, counting down.
AAAATATTGTTTCCGATCAAATTACTTCAATTAAACTAGAATAATAATTCCGTTTAATTGGAAGATTTAGCATTTAAGATCAAGAAAAATAGTTACGAATGATCGAGCATGAACGATTGATGATTAAAACGCTTACAAATTTATTTGACTATCACAGGGATTTCTCAAGCATTTACTGTATTCGGAAATCACAATAAATCAAGAAAAATATATAGATAATCAAATTATCCAATAATAAAATCATTCAATCGATCAAACTCACAAAATAAATTTATCGACGATCCGAAAACAATTTTCAAATCATTAAACTTCACCTCTAACCTTAGTATTCAAATTTAGCCGACCATGTTTAACACAAGCGCTATAAAAATTAAACAAACATTCACCATGATAAAAATAAAATAAAACACAAACTAACAATGAAAATAACTTAGATCAGAAAATAAAAGCGATCGAAGAGAAAATTGTGCCGAAAAGAACTTCCCTCACGGAAAATGTAGAAATCCAAACGAAAATAAAATTTGCATTTTCCTTGCATCTCGCTCCAACGGAAAAATATAACTTTCCGTCAAAAACCGTTCACGTTCCAACCCTTTCCTTCCATCCGTCTGGTCCAAACGAAAAATGACTCTCACCATTTTAGTTCATCCGTCATTCTCGGCATGAAAAATGCTCCGTTCGGTGCCCTTTCTTTCCCTCCGATACCAGTCCGTCCAGCAGCTCCCCAAACGTCAAGTTTCCCTCTTGCACGTGAACCCAGTCTATTTTCTTTTACGTAAACCTGCTGTCCAGCTACTCTCACAAAAGCTCCAGTTCACCTCAGCTACGGTCCGAAGCTCCTACGTGATCCCTTCCACGTCTCCGTCGCGTCCAAAAGCTAGCCGAAAATGCCAGATGAAAAGTACCTCAGCCCAGCATCAAAACGTGAAGTTCTCTCTGCCGTCCAGTCCGTAACTCTCCTCACGGAAAACCTTTTCACCAAAAACCTCACTTTCCCTTCTTTTTCAGCGTCAAAAACACCCACAAGCCTCCGTTTTCTTTTTTTTTTTCTTTTTTTGGCCCTACGTCTCACTCTCTCTCCCTTTCACCTGGTTCATTTTCACTCCCAAAACCACAGTAGTTCTCTCCATCTCGTCTCTGCTGGCTTGCTCTCCAAACCGAGCTCCAAGTTCAACCTGCAAAAAGGAAACAAACAAACTACAGAATATATCCAAAAACAGTTCTATGTTAGCCCCTTCTTCCGTTCTCTCCAAAATAAATTCACTCCTCTATTTTCTCCCACTAAAACAGAGCAAGTTTCCTCAAACTCAACTTCGTTCTTCCTTCTTCACGTTCCTTTTTTTTCTGTCCGTTCCAGAGCAGCGGAAGACTCCCCCAGCTGATCGTAAAACTCCTTCCACTTACTTTCCCTTCAACTTTTCGGTTTTTTCTCCGTCACCTCCCCAAGCGAAAATGGAAGACCCCCAGACCAAACTCTCCTCCCCGTTCCCTTTCTTTTTAACGTCACTTTGGTTCCGTCTCCAAACCTCCTCCATCCTCTCCGTAAATCACTCCCTTTAAAGCTTTCACTCACCAACATATTTTAATTTACTCCAGCACGTCTTCACCCTCAAACCATCCACCGAATTCCTTTAATCTCCACGTTTCACTCTCCGTCTTTCACGTCCAGCTCACCCTCCTCAATTCTCAATCAAATTTCCGTATACGTCCAGTCCCAGCTTCACGTCACCCAGCTTTGGCTCCATCCTCTTTGTCCGGCCCCCTCAACCCACGTAAATATTTCTCTTTTGCTTTCGGTTTGGTAGCTTGCTTTCCGTTTATATTGAAAATCTTGTCGCTGTCCAATTGCAAGGCACGTCCAGCTCTCCCACGTTGAAGAAAGAAAGAAACCACGTCTCTTCTAGATATTTTTTTTTTTATTTTTCTTCCGTCCGAACTCTCCCACGTCAACTCTCTCAAGCCACCTCCAACCGAAAGTTATTTTTATTTTTTTCCTTAACAAACTTCAACTCTCTCATTCACGTCTCTTTCCCTATTTTTATTTTTCGGCTCCTCTTTTTGGTAAGAATTTATCCCAAAGGATAAAAAAATAACAATTGCCGACGGAACAAAATAGTTCCGTAAAATAGCAGCTTTTTTTCTTCATTCGACGTGCTCCATGATTTTCATTCTTTGCCGACAATTCTTTCAATATTTTCAGCTGCCCAAATCCACCGCTTTGAAAAACTCATATAGCATGCGTCGTGGCTCAGAATCGGATCTCCTTTGAATTTTATTTATGCTGCAAATAAAGAAATAAAAATAACACTCAAGATAAATTAAAAAGAAAATAGATTATTAAAAATATGTTATATATGTGAGGAAATATTTTTCAATTAAATCATAGTTATAAAATTAAGCATAAACATGATATTAATCAATTAAAAATTACAACTCGAATTTATGCTTATTAACTATTTTTCCATCTAAAACCAATAATAATGTCACGAAGCAGTTGAAATAAATTGGTTTTAAATAACTAAAACATGCAATTTTACAGCTCAAACAGACAGCCCTCTAGCATTGTCCATTATGAATATTTTCCATTCGTTTCAATTTCATCGGATTTTCTTGGCCTTGTCTTATTGCCTTAAGGAAAAATTTGGTTGTAAACGATTCTGTGTACCAATACGCGCATCTATCTAATATGATTAGTTAGAAAGCTAGACTTTAATAAAAAGCATCTATCTAATATGATTAGTCAGAAAGCCAGACTTTAATAAAAATAATGTCAATTTAAATTTTAAATATGAAAGTAGTAATATTGATATGCAGATCGGTACATAAATTCGTTTATAAATAATAAAACTTATTGCATAATAACTGTAATTATGTAGCAAGAATTGATAATCGATCTGGACTCTTCCTTGAGGGCTTGCACAAGAAAGCTTCACGCTATTTACGTAGGAATTCTTCTACTTGGCCGCTTCAAATTGACCGTTCCGTTTTCCCACTCAGCGTGGCATGCCGTCACATAGTTTTAGATTAAAAATAGAAAAATGCTAATATAATTTCTCATTTTATTATGAAAAATTTTATTCATTATTTTCACACCACACATCACATATTATTATTATTTTCTTTTATTAAATATGAAATGTATGGATGATAATTAGAAAAACTCAATTAGTTTAAATAGAATAAAATTAAAAAATTAAAAAAAATTAAATAAAAAGAAAAATAAATATCGTGTGTTGTGTATAGAGATGACGAGTAGCAAAACTCTTTTATTATTTATTTTATCTCTTGACCTGGCACCAACTTATTAAAAAAATTAAAAAAACATATATTCAAAATAAAATAAAACTTAAAAATACAAAAAAGATAGATACTAGAATTTTATATTTCCTTCACTTTTTATGTTTATATTTTTATTTTTTTAACTTTTTAGTAAGGCACGTAATACATAAGACACCATATTATGGTGCAATAAATTGAGTGTTATAAATTAATTTGTCCTTAGCAAAATAAATAAAGAAAGAGAGAAGCTACCAGCCATATTCTAGGTGAAATAGCCTATTCTACACCCACAAATAAAAAGCTGATACGTATAAGTGTAGAAAACTAAACATTAAACTCACAGGCAGATAGTCTCTAATTTCTTCTGAAATCTCAGCCCGATCTCTTCCCCCCCCTCTCTCTCTCTCTCTCTCTCTCTCTCTCTCTCTCTCTCTAAAATGAGAGAACTCGAAAGCCCTCAACGCCTGAGGGACATCCATATAGTCTCAATTAAATACTTTAAAAAATAATATTTTAATAATATTTTATTCAATTTATAATTTTTATATAAAACTACCTTATCTGATTTCACAGTCCAAACAACCAAAAGTTTTGCTAAGAGCTCGGGCTTGTTTCCTTGCACTTTCACATTTCGGTTCTTTTGTCCACATCGTTCTCTCAGGTATCTGTGCCCCCTTCATTTCCTGATTCTGTCTTCTGCATAAGAAGCCTTGATTTCATACCAGTTTACTTAGTTCTGTAATTTAACATAAGTTCAATGTTGAACATAAGTTATGTAATTTAAACTTGTCCATGAAGCAAAAAAGAATGTTGAAGGCGATTGCTCAACAGAAGGTAGGGAGGGAGGCGAGCTAACGGAGACAAGGGTATCAAATGAAATTCTCTCTCCTCTGCTCGGTTTCATTTCACTGTTTGTTTTGTTTTGTTTTTTTAATAACTAGGCACGTGGAACGTCAAGCTGACAAATGGAGCTGCCAATTCGAAGATTCTTTACGTAATTTACATATTAATGCCTCAATAGGCCTGAGACATACAACAATATCAATAAAACGTGTAAGATCAGTTTCTTGGAATTTTTCCTTTTAAGAGATCTCTCAATTAATGACCATCCTTAATGCAGATACATGCCACTTGAGTCAAAACCTTGATTCATTTTGACAAATGCTTTGAGTGAAGAACGGATCTTCATCGCAGACTCGCAAGCGCTAGTAAGCCAAAGTGACGCCGAGAGAGGAGAAATTTTATCCTTGCGATACTACTTTCTTCGTTAACTCGAGGCCCTTTACGTTGCGCTAGCTCTCTGCAATAGGGAAAAATAACATACAGACATGGAAGAAAAAAGGTCAAGTCTTGAGTCCCCCTTGATTCCAATAGCACAAGGAAAAGCATAGGAATCTAGGAAAGGGATTCAACAAAGAGGATGTTATAGCAGAGGTGAAGAAGCAGCTGTGGTTAGCAGGGCCACTTGTGCTTGTTAATCTCCTGGTGAACGGTTTGCAGTTGATCTCAATCATGTTTGTGGGTCATCGTGGAGAGCTAGAGCTCTTGCTGGTGCTTCCATGGCCAGTTCTTTTGCATCAGTAATTGGTTTCAGCTTGTTGGTATGAAAGTTTACTCTTCTCGTCTTCTTTTACGTTGCTGCTTATGGTTTTATCTGCTTTAGCATAATAGAAAGGTTTTTATTTTTATTATATTCATTTCTTGGGGATGACGACGCCTCTCCTTTTATTTATTTTTATAGAGTAATAGTGCCTCTCCTGGCTATTAGCCTCTTGGCAGATCTTATCAGTTGAATCATAATGAAAAGTGTAAATTGTGATTTTTTTTGTAAAATTAGACTAGAGACAAGTGGGTTTCCATTTCTTTGGTCATTTCAAGGCAACATAGACGAAGAATGGCCGAAGGGATTTATAGAAAGGACTAGTTCGAGAGGAAAAGTTGTTCCACGGGCTCCCCAAATGGATGTCTTGGGACATCATTCGATAGTAGTGTTTGTGACTCACTACGGATGGAACTCGGTTTTGGAAAGTATTGTGGGAAGGGTGCCAATGATTTGTAGGCCATTTTTCGGAGACCAGATGCTGAAAATAAGGGTGGTAGAGTCAGTTTGGGGCATTGGCCTGGGGATTGAGGGTACGGTTTTAACTAAAGATGTTGTAGTAAAAGCCCTGGAACTAACTTTGTTGAATAAACAAGGCAAGAAAATGAGAGAAAAAGTTGAAGTCTTAAAAAAGACTACCTTGAACGTTGTTGGAATCAATGGTGACTGTAGTGAAAATCTCAAGACTTTGATTGAGTTAGTAACTAATTAGTAAAAGGACATTCATGTACTCGTGAACTAGAAGAGTTTAGTGAGAGAAACTCTCCATTCTCTCTAGGAAACAAGCTCAGAAAAAACCATTTGAGGGAGGTGGTCCCACCTCGCTCCAGTCTCTCTTTCTTTTCCCGTTTGCTTTAGCTTTTTCGTTTTTGTGTTGCGCTTCATTTTTCGATTGTTAATAAAAACCGTTGGCTACGATTTTGGTGGGTTGGATTGCCACCACCAAGCTTGGTTCCCTAGTTCTCAACCATAACAAATCACGCAGTTGGGCGGGGAGATATTGCACGATGGAGGTAGAGGATCTCAGTTTCGTATGGCTGTGGCTTTGAGTGGTTGAAAATCCACGACTTTGTCCAGTGTCCCTGACCGTTTTTGTGAGGCGTTGGCTCTCAAACAGATGAAAGGAAGACATGCATGCTTGAGAGGTGCATGTGGGGATGAGCCAATGGTCTAGGGTTGTGTAGTCACTGTGGGCATCGTTGCCTGTAAGAATGGTCTTACAAGGGGATGTCTTGGAGGGTTTACGGTGTGAGCGAGGTTAAGGCACTCTATTTTATCCATGAAAAACAAAGGAGGTTTTTGGGATGCTTACCAAAGTGCATGGAGGGGACAAGGCCTTTTTTGGCGTGGAGCCTGGCAATAGCTCACAACGAATATTCTCTTGGATGGTTGTCGGAGTAGGAGTGATGGTGATGATGCTTTCAGTTTTCATTTCAGTGTTTTCTAGTCTAATTTTGGTTTGGTTTTCAATATAGGTTTTTCCTGTCTTGTTCATTTACAGTCTATTCCTAGCTTGGCTTGTTTAGTTTTTCCCTTGGTTTCTTCCTGTCTATAAATAAGATTTACGATGGCTGTGAGGACTTCCGTTTGGTTTGGTTTGTTTAGTTTTGGTGTTGTTTGTGTTTAGTCTGTTTAATAATGACTTTCGGTGGCTGTGTCATGGAGGTGTCCGTTGTGGCGTTCGTTGCACCCTGAGGATGGCTCGCCCTTTCATCTTAGAGCATGTTTTGCTCTGTCGTAATCTTAGTCAAGTATGCTTGCTGTGGTTGTGGCAGGCAATAGGGCGAGCTGCTGCAGTATAGATTGCAAGGATAGCGAGGGACAAAAATGGGGAGCTAGCATGAAATGTGGACTAAAACGTGGTCCCTTGTTGGGCTCTTAGGATGTGCATGAAATGTGGGTTTATTGGCCGAAAGGGGTTGCCACGGCATGGGACAAGGTGGATAGAAAAAGCTGCTTGACTTACAGCTATTGGAGGGCCTTTAACGCGGTGACGAGCTGGTAGATTGGATGCAACCTTGGGCAACAGTTGGTCAATAGTGGTAGTCGATGTAACGGTTGGTGGTCGTACAGTAGGTCTCTATGGTGGAGGTTGATGTCCATGCGTGAGCTTGGTGTTCGTGCCGTTCTGGACTCATGCCATTGATGCCTGTGGTGGGTGTGCCGTCGGGGCTCATACTGGTGTTTAGGTTCTGTTGTTTTTGTATATTTTTGTATTTTAGTTTTTGCTCCTTAGTTTTTAATAATGTAGAAATATGCTATTGAACTTAGTGTTTATAGCAGCAACGTCCTATACTCTGCTCCCTGGGAGGATGGAATGGGTATTTCCGCTTTGTTTATATAGAGTACTCTTTCTCGCTTATGAGAGATTTAGAAGTTAAAACAATATCCGATACTATGTATACGGGAATACTCAAGAGCAAATGCGTAAGTTGACTTATAGTTTAAATTTTTTTATATTAATAAGTTACCATTGTAACTTCAATAAAGCATATTTTCCTCAAAAATTTAAATTTAAAAAAAAAATGTACTCGTGATCTGACAAGAGCTCACCTTCATCCAATTCCAGCCACCTTGCGTAATAAATTGAGGACACGTAAGATCAAAGAGGAGCCGTTGGAAAAGCATTGAGAGTGCCTTTTTTTTTTTTTTCTTTATTTTTAGCAAGCATGGAGAGTACTTGTTCGGTGGAGAATAATTCTTAAAAATAAAGGCTATTTTGTCTGAGAGCGCACACCATTTCGGCCACTTAATTATTGGAGAATAAAATTTAATATACACCAGCTTATTGTTGACAACTTGCCTACAATTCTGAATTAAAATAATATAATTTTTAAAATTTTAATTTAACTTTTATTTTAACGTGATGTTTTTAAATATTTAAAAAAAATATGATTTTATTAAAAATTATAAATAAATTATAATTGAAGCCCATCACTACTCTGGAGAAATCAGTCATCGCACGCAGCGCAGACGGAGGTCTCAGGTTTCACCGTTACATCAACCACGAGATTGCAAAGTTAAATATCTAAATGATAATGGTTAGCTCAGGATACTGAGATGGCATTAAAGGGTTTAAATGATATAATATATTTTGTTAAAAATTAAATAAAATATTATTAAAATATAAATTTTATAATAAAATTTAATTATTTATTAGATCTTATACATGAGTTTAGAAAAATAGTGATGATTATGTGAGATGAGATGATATGAGATAGTTTAGTTTTAGATGCGGTAAATACTCTCATCCCATCCCATCTTATCATTACAACTTTATTAAATTCTCATACAAAATATAATAAATAATTTAATTTTTTTAAATTATAATTCAAATTTTAAAATTTTAAAATAATAATATTATTAAAAAATAATATTTTTTTCAACTTTAAAATTTTATCTAAAATCATTTATCTTATATCACTATCCAAACAACCTTATAAAATCATTTATGAGATGAAATAAATTGAAATAAAAATTAAAAATTGAATAAAATATTATTAAAATATTATTTTTTAATATTATTATTGTTTTAAAATTTGTAAATGTTGAATTGTTTATTTATTTTATATAAAAATGTATAAAAATTATAATAATAAGATAAAATAGATTGAGAACTTCTCTTGATCTGAATACAAAAAGTATGTTATTGTTAGAAACCAAGTTCAAATTATATTGTATGACCACATTTAGCCATCAATGTGATTTTAGGTACACTTACCCCCCAATGGTGATTTTAGGTACACTTACCCCCCAATGGTGATTTTAGGTACACCTAACCTCCTTTGTACTCTTTACCATTGGATTGATGACAAGTGTAACAATCCTAACCATTTTTTGTACCAAGAGATCCCTATAAATAAAGGGAGTCCTCATTTGTGTAAGGCACCAAGAAATAAGAGAAAACAAAGTTCTCTAAACATTTCTCTCATATTCAAGATCTTTCTCTCTTTTGCTCTCTCTCTTTTCATTAGTTTTATAACACGTTATCAGCACGAAGGTTCTGACGATGTTGAAGCTAGTAGGCTTATACTTCAAGTAAGTGTTTCAATATATTATTTGTAGTTCCCAAATGAATATGAAATGATATATTAATTATTATTACTTGATGAAGCTCTATATTTATTCTCATGATTTTGTGAATATATTTCTTATTTACAAATATAAGCATACTTATACTTCAAAAAATGTCAAATCTTACCAAATTGGAATTCGTTGCTCTTGACATTTCTGGAAAAAATTATTTATCTTGGATCTTTGATGCTGAGATCCATCTAGATGCGATGAACCTGGGAGGTACAATTAAAGAAGGAAATCAAGGGTCCTGGCAGGACCGTGCTAAGGCAATGATTTTCCTTAGGCACCATCTTCCTGAAGAATTAAAAACTGAGTATCTCACGGTGAAAGATCCCCTTATTTTGTGGAATGATTTAAGGGAGAGATATGAGCACCAGAAAACTGTGATCCTCCCAAAAGCTTGTCATGATTGGATGCACCTGAGGTTGCAAGATTTCAAGAGTGTTAGTGAGTATAACTCTGCACTCTTTAAAATTAGCTCAGTATTGAAATTATGTGGTGAAAAAGTCACTGATGATGACTTGTTAGAGAAGACATATACTACTTTTCATGCCTCGAATGTGCTCCTGCAGCAGCAGTATCGAGAGCGAAAGTTCAAAAAATATTCTGAACTTATATCTTGTCTTCTAGTAGCTGAGCAAAATAATGAGCTTTTGTTAAGAAATCATCAGTCACGTCCTACTGGTTCTATATCATTCCCTGAAGTGAATGATACTAGATTTACACCATTTCCAGAAGCAAATGGTGCATATTTTCAAAGAAACCGAGGACGAGGACGTGGTAGAAAAGATTACAGAAGTGGAGGTCCTAGAAGAGACCACACTAAAAGGGATAATAGAAGATATACACCGTACCACCAGAAGTGGTTCAACTCAGAGAAGGGCAAAGGTCCTCAAAATAAATCTTTAAAGAAAGATGAAGATGGATGCCATAGATGTGGTATGACTGGACATTGGGCTCGTACCTGTCGTACAGCTAAGCATTTGGTTGACTTATATCAAACTTCTATAAAAGAAAAAACAAAAAAGTTTGAAACAAATTTTGCTGAATCATCAGATGCTTTAGATAGAGAAGATATTACAAATCTTGATGTTTCTGATTTCTTTGAAAATTCTAGTGATAGAATAGATCACTTGATTGGTGATGGAAGTGTTCCTTTTTGATTAATGTATTTTCTTTATTTATATTTTGCAATGTTTTAATGAAAGTTTTATATATTTTGTAGAATCATGAGTATTACTGATGAACTTGAGATGAATAATAGAGATGTATGTCTGGCTGACAGTGCTACAACTCACACAATTCTTAAAGACAAAAAATATTTTCAAAATATAACATTGAGTAGAGCCTACGTTCATACCATATCTGGTTCATCGAATCTAATTGAAGGCTCCGGAAGAGCTTATATTGTGTTGCCTAATGGCACCAAATTTTGCATCGATGATGCTCTATTTTCTTCACGATCAAGAAGAAATTTATTGAGTTTTAAGGATATACGTCGTAATGGTTGTCATATTGAAACCACCGACGAAGACAATAAAGAGCATCTTCTCATTACTAAAATAATTTCGAGCCAGAAGCTCGTATTAGAAAAACTGCCTGCCCTCTCATCTGGATTGTATTATACAGAAATGAAAACAATCGAATCACATGTGGTAATGCACCAGAAGTGCATTGACCCCAAAGTCTTTATGACTTGGCATGATCGCCTTGGACATCCGGGAGCAATAATGATGAGACGAATACTTGATAATTCGTATGGGCATCCCCTAAAGAATCAGAGGATTATCTTACCCAATGAATATCCATGCTCTGCATGTTCTCAGGGTAAATTGATTATCAAACCATCTATCTCAAAAATTGTTTTTGAATCTCCGTCTTTTTTACAAAGAATTCATGGGGATATATGTGGGCCTATTCAACCATCAAGTGGACCGTTCAGATACTTTATGGTTTTAATTGATGCATCAAGTCGATGGTCACATGTTTGTCTTCTTTCCACTAGAAATATTGCATTTGCTAAACTTCTTGCCCAAATAATTAAACTTAGAGCACAATTTCCTGATTATCCAATTAAAACTATTCGATTGGATAATGCAGGTGAATTTACATCTCAAGCTTTTGATAACTATTGCATGTCAATAGGCATAGATGTTGAACATCCAGTTGCCCACACACACACTCAAAATGGTTTAGCTGAATCATTAATTAAAAGGCTTCAGTTAATCGCTAGACCTTTACTTATGAAATCAAAACTTCCTATTTCTGCCTGGGGACATGCTATACTTCATGCAGCATCATTGATTCGTGTTAGGCCATCAGCATATCACAAATATTCTCCATTACAGCTTGCATTTGGTCAACAACCAAATATTACTCATCTTCGTATTTTTGGATGTGCGGTATATGTTCCAATTGCACCTCCACAACGTACAAAGATGGGTCCTCAACGTAGACTTGGAATATATATTGGGTTTGATTCTCCATCTATTATTAGATACCTTGAGCCTCTTACAGGGGATATGTTTAAGGCACGTTTTGAGGATTGTCATTTTGACGAATCCATTTTCCCAACATTGGGTAATGAGAAGTCGGTGCCTGAAGCACGACAGGAAATTACTTGGAAAAATAAAGCTCTTTCCCAATTTGATCCTCGTACAAATGAATGTCAACTAGAGGTTCAAAAGATTATTCATTTGCAAAGTGTTGCAAATCAATTACCGGATGCATTTACTGACACTAAAGGTGTGGTAAAATCATATATTCCTGCTGTTAATATTCCAGCAAGGATTGCAGTCCCTGAAGGACAAATTGCCAAAACAGCAACAGGTGAGTCCAAGATACGCCTGAAGCGTGGACGGCCTATTGGTGCAAAGGATAAAATTCCTCGGAAGAGAAAAATACAAAATGAATTTGGTACTCCTGAAGAGTCCATACCCACAACACAGGCCATAAGAGTAATTGATACTCCTGAAGAGAATAAATCTCCTGAAAAAGAACCTCCTGAAGAGGTATTTAATGAAATGTCTTCCCTTGAAGAGGGACAGGTACCTGAAAATAACGAGATCTCGATACATTTCATGAATACTGGAGAAATTCTGGATAGAAATAAAACCGTTGTGGACAACATATTTTCATATAAAATGGCCCTTGACATTACCAGAAGTAATGAAGAAATTGAGCCAAGAACTGTCGAAGAATGTCGACGTAGAAATGACTGGCCAAAATGGAAATCAGCTATTGAAGCTGAATTAAACTCGCTAGCAAAGCGAGAGGTCTTTGGACCAATTGTACAAACACCAAAGGGTGTAATGCCTGTTGGATATAAATGGGTATTTATGCGTAAGCGTAATGAGAAAAATGAAATTGTGCGATATAAAGCACGACTTGTTGCACAAGGTTTCCTGCAGAAACCAGGGATTAATTATGAGGAAACATACTCTCCTGTTATGGATGCAATCACATTCAGATTTTTGATTGGTTTGGTAGTTACAAAAGGATTAGATATGCAGTTAATGGATGTGGTTACTGCATACTTATATGGATCATTGGATCATGACATATATATGAAAATCCCTGAAGGATATAGAATGCCTGAAGCTTCTAATTTGAGTACATCTAAAAGTATGTACTCTATTAAACTTCAAAGATCCTTATATGGATTAAAACAATCCGGACGCATGTGGTATAAACGCCTTAGCGAATATTTATTGAAAGAAGGATTTGAGAATAATCCAATATGCCCATGTGTTTTCATTAAAAAATCAGACTCTGGATTTGTTATTATTGCGGTTTATGTTGATGATCTAAATCTTGTTGGAACTCCTGAAGAGATAAGAAGAACCGCTATTCTAGATCCAAAGACATTTTTTTAGATCTAAATTATTATATAATTTAAATTGTAAATTAAAATTTATATATATAACAATAATTTAAAAATTGATAATGTAAAATCTATGTTATCAGTTCTTAAATTTGTTAAACTTGTTCACAAAATTGTATTGCATTGGCCGGCCTCCTAAGCCAACCCTTATATAGGATAATAGGAGGCCAATATAATACATGTACTCTTTTGAATATGCCTAGCACTCTTGTGTACAAATCTAATAAATTATAATATATATTTATATTAACACAATTTGAAAAATATAAATATAAATATATAATTATATATGTAAATATATAAGTGGGGGAAATGCGGGGTGGGGTTGGGCCATGCCCGACTCTCGCCTTNCAGTTCTTAAATTTGTTAAACTTGTTCACAAAATTGTATTGCATTGGCCGGCCTCCTAAGCCAACCCTTATATAGGATAATAGGAGGCCAATATAATACATGTACTCTTTTGAATATGCCTAGCACTCTTGTGTACAAATCTAATAAATTATAATATATATTTATATTAACACAATTTGAAAAATATAAATATAAATATATAGTTATATATGTAAATATATAAGTGGGGGAAATGCGGGGTGGGGTTGGGCCATGCCCGACTCTCGCCTTCGCTAGGGGGCCAAATGTTGGGCTACCCTCCCCACCACTCACATCTGGCAGATGGGGGTGGAGCAACGGGGTGCAGGGCCTCACGGCCCACCCCTAACTGAAATCTTCGTAAACTTTAATAGTCACCGGCTTGCATGCTTATATATAACTTATAGGATTGATCTCATTCATAATATATAATTCTTATATGAATATTTCATATTCGTCTCAATTTCATCGGATTTTCCTGTACTTGGCTTATTGCATTCAAATTATTCCCGGGGAATGTCCGTGATTATATAACAAGAATTGATAATTGATCTGGACGCTTCCGTGAGGGCTTGCACGTACAAGAAAACTTCAAGCAATTTACATATATATTAAATATGCCTCTATGGGAGACATACAACAATATCAAAAGCAAACTTAATTCCCAACAGGGTTTTGTAGTTGCGTTTGGTTACTGATCAGCCATAAAACGTGTAAGATCATCAGTTTCAAGCTGTGGACGGCCTGCAACTAGACATGCATGCGCCCTCAACTCTCAAGCTCGAACATAATATATCTAGCTAGCTAGCTAGGTGCTTCTACATCTTCAAACTCATGAATGATGTGTGCTAAGATATGACCCATCTAGTCTATATCACATCTGGATACATGCATATTATATGATCGGTTTAGAGGATCACTGATCTCTAGCTTGCTTTTTTTTCCTTACCAATTTTTCTTTCCATCTACTTAATTTCTGTTGATAAATTACACTTTTTACACACAATCTACCACACATTTTTTTTAAATTTATACCATAAATTATATATAACAAAACCATGCACCCTTAATGCCAAGAAACATCATTGTACATGCAATACAACCGATTTCTCTTCATATTAACTGTTCAAATCTTAATTGATGGTGTAAAAGCTAAAAATGTTAATTAAGGTGTATGTTAACTTATATATATATATATATATATATATATATAAGATTAGAGGGTAAAGTAAAAAATAAGTAATCGTTTGTGAATTAAAAGTGTATTTAATTACGTACGTACCTTTTTCTAATAATTGGGTAGATCGGGTGAGTGAGTACTTACTCGAAGATAAGTTCATGGTTTTCAAGCACTAGTTTTCCCGTTAATTTCCACCAAAATAGTTTCATTGGCCGGCATGCACATTCTAGCTAGCTAGCATGGAAATCATGACTAAATGTAGACATTTATTTGATTTTGGACATATATAGGAACGTCAGTACATGATAAGAAAATCTGCAACTATTATCTCTCTCTCTCTCTCTCTCTCTCTATATATATATATATATATGAATCTTAATTTTGATCATCGGGATCAGCTATTCCTCTGCAGGATAGCACCAAATTTTCACAGCAAACTCCAGAATTTGTAAGCACTGGGGACATTGACATCATTATATATTCACATAATTTAATGACAAGGCGTACGCGTTCTCATATTCATAATTCTCTCCGTCTTCCCCGTTTTTGAGAATCACAACTTACGATATATAGCCCACTCCCCCCTATATATGCTTCGAACTAGAGATTGTAACCTAGTTCGTAATCTTGAAACATCTTCTCAGACTGAAGAACAGAAGTGGAGTCCCAAGAGTTTGAGGTTGCTGAGTTTGTGTCGAAGTCGTTAGACCACCAAATCATGCTGTCCTTCGAACTATTCATTTCTTTGTAACAATCAAGTTCAACCATCTGATGATCTTGATCCTGTGATACGAAACCCCCAGTTCTGTCGCTAAGAAAGTCATCGAATTCAGCTTGGAAGGCTGAAACTTCAATTCCAGCAATTGACTCACGTTCTATACCATCTGCTTTAGGAAGAAAAGTACCGGAATCCGTTGGAATATTATTTCCAGTGACGAAGGTCATTGAGTTATGTGAGGATGGGACAATATGTAAAGAACTCTCCATCTCATGACTTACACTTGTATTGCTGATTCTTGCAAAATCCTCTTGAATTATAGCTGCAGTGGGTGGTTCATAGAAGTCAACCTTTTGTCCTTGCCCAGGCTGAGGACTAGGAAAGGTATGTTGCCACAGGTGGGTAGGACTTCCATTCAACGATTGCAGGCTTTGGATCATCTTTTCTTGCAGGGGATGCAACTTCGGCCACAACGCAGTGTTGTTGTAGGAGAGAGGTTTTTGAAGGCTTTGAAGTTGCATATGAATTTGTAGTCTTTCAAGGGCCGAGCTGCTTAAGGCTGGTGAATAGGAGTTATCTTCTAGGTCATTGGCATCTTTTGCACCAATGGATGAAAACCGATTCATGTTGGACTCTTTCCGCCTTCCGAGCAACTTCTTCTTCAGTCTAGTGTTCCAGTAGTTCTTTATGTCATTATCTGTCCTTCCAGGCAGTTGAGCAGCAATAATGGACCACCTAAAGGTAGGAAGACAAGGTCGGAGTAAGAAATTAAACAAGGAGATCAAGTAACAACTAATAAGAAGACCTACAGAAGGAGATCTGGATCAATAACGTGGAAGGAGTTATTCCGGCCCAAAGCATCATGGACAAAGAAAAAGGACAAGCACTTCATGAGGAAAAATTCATAGAACTGTGTGTGTGTGTGAGAGAGAGAGAGAGAGAGAGAGACCTGCTCCCAATACTTATATAGAGGCTGCAGATGATGTTGTCTTCTTCTTCAGAGAACCCACCGTGCTTGATGTTGGGCCTCAAGTAATTTAGCCATCTAAGTCTGCAACTTTTTCCACATCTCTTTAGCCCTGTGAATTCAAACCAACCAAATGGTCAAACTTGGTCATTCAGAACATGCTCCTATCCAAAGATAAATGAAATTAAGACAATATGCGAGGATGTACCAATCTTCTGAGGAAGAGCAATCCAGTTTCCCCCGGTCCCGTTCTGTTCAATATAGGCTTTGAGCGTGGCATCCTCTTCAGGAGACCATGGTCCCTTCTTCACGTTTGCCTTGTCACAGCATGGAGCTCGACCCATGATCTCTTTCTTCCTCTCTCTTCAAGCAAATATCTGAGGCGCCTGTCTGAGATTGTTGAGAAAAAAATGGAGAAGGAAGACAAAGATTTATAGCTTAGAATAGTGGGTGATGTGATGGTGATAAAAAGTCTTACACCCACCTTCTCTCTTTCCTCACTATTCGACCCTAGCTATCTCTCTTTTAGGGTTCTTGCGAGCTAGGTCTCTCTCTCTCTTCCTTTTTGGATTAGTTCGTTCATCGGTAAATTCTTTAATATGCAGCATGCAACTGGACAAAGTATAACACTAATTTCTTCTTCTTTTTCATATTAAATTAAACTTTTTTATTATTAAAATAAAAATTAAACTGCTTTTTCTGATCCAATTAATTTATTATTCGAACCCAATGCTGCAGGTAGATCAGTTTGATCAGAAGAAGCCTCCATCCTCTAATTAAGTTTGTCATTATTATCCTTTAAACTTTAATTGGTGATAGCAAGGAAAATGGTATGCAAGGAAATGCATATATATGCCATCATAATTTTCTAATTTAATGACACATTTAGCTGTCTTTTATACCAATGTCCCTCATGAAATTTGTGGCAAAAATTAAGAGAGTTTTAGAAGCAAGAGACACATAATTAATCGCTTGCATGATATATTCAAATAATATGCCTCTGGGATGTCATGTACTTCAGAACATGCATAATGGGTTATAATAATAAAATGATCTGCTATATATGAAAATGTCAGCAATCAGTCATATATATTAAGGGTGAGATCGGTACTATATATATATATTATATGTACTTAATAATTAGTGGGTTCAATTCCCCCTTTTAATTTGTACGTTAGTAAAATTTCATGTTAATTTGTGATCAATTAATGACCCAATTAGTGATCTAGTCTCCTGAATAATCGTAATATTCGTATAATTTTCATGCATCTGATCTTATATTCTCTGACTAATTATGATCAGAAATATCTTCCAATTAACTGACTCGGGTTGCCAGTGTGTTTGGCAAACAGTACTGCTAGTGGAAGATGGCGCGTTGAAGGCCTAAAATAGCTAGCCCCTCACGCGGAGAGACAACTGAGCAGGTGAAAGGTTCTCAATTTGCCCCAAGTTCTGCAGCAACGAAGTCAAGGTCATTGTAGCGGTGGTCATTGGCTGCGTCGTCATATGTCCCACATTAGGTGGCCGGTCCGGGAGATCAGTACGTACGTAAGATCATCGAATCATCAGAAATTAGCAAGCTACGAGTACTACTGTACGTACTCTCAACATGTGATCTGAAGGCATGCATTTGCTTAAGCAGTAACGGATCACAAATATATAAGATCAGACCGGCTTAGCTTAATTAGAAACTGTACTTTATAAATTACGCACGTACGTACAGTCGAGAGTTTAATTATATTGATCAAGTCCATGCATGCTTTTCAGTCACTAATTCATGTGAGCATGTCAAAAGTGATTATAATTAAACAGATCATGCATGGGATCGATGGTCGATGCCATAATTTCGTGCTAATGATATATAGCATTAATAGTAGCTAGGAGACGTACGTACGTACAGTAGCGTTAACTTTCCACCCTCATGATCAGTAGATGAAGAAATTCTTTTTGTTAGCTTGGAGCAAGAAATTGAAATCTGTTGACGGAAGCATGCATATATATATATAAAACACTCCAAATGCCGAATAGACCCAAGCTGGATTTCATTATGACTCCATTTGAACAAGCACGTACGCTAGCTACAAGATTGTCCTGAAATTTTGGTGCAGAGAGAGAAATCCACGTTACAATTATGAATAATTTCCAAGCTGCCTAACAGATCTGAAAGTATCATGATTTCGATGCCGGCCTCATGTCACCGATCCCTGGCCAAGATATAGTTGATCAGCACATTTTGTTAGCACCAGGCACGGTGATGATCAACCGATCGCGATGATCAACTCAAACAGGACATGATTAGAGAAGGGGAAAGAATTCAATGAGGCAGCCTTTAATTACTTTGAAATGTTCTAATTTGCTACAAGAAAAACACTTACATATTTTCAGTCACATTTTTTATCGGGAAAAAAAAATCATTTTCGGCCAAATATCTTGTCTAGAAAAACAATTTTCTTTGCACGAGTGATATTACTATTTCTTATAATTAGTACTGTATATGCTATATATTGTCATTATATACTATAGTTTCCAATTAGGTACGTACGTACGTATTCTTCTTAATTTATCAAGTAGCTAGCTAGGAAGAGTAACAAGGTTGGGAACCGCACCAACATAAAAATAACAAGAGGAAAACCATCAAAATTCAAAAGCACTCATCAGTAATAGTACTCTTACCTTTCTTGATTAATTAAATTAATGTCATAATGATCAGCAGATGGACTCGTCATATATGTATATCTTTGGGAGGAAGAAAACATGCATGCTTCTGCTTGTCTTACTTGAACCCTAGAATCAATGCATTGACAATGCGTTTCACATCCAAGAAAAAGAGATAAAAGAATTCAAACAACTACAGGAAAGGTCGTCTCTGCATTATGTCATCCAGAAGACCAGCCCTAAGACGACTATTGTAATTAATAGACCTGGTATAAAGGTGGTCTAGCTCGTCGATAATGGAGGATAAACATCAAAAGAGAGAAATTAAGGCAGGCATATAATATATATATATTTCTTACCTAAACAGTTTCTTTTTTCCTCCCTAAATTAAGCAGGGTTATTATTCAATTACCTTTTTACATACCTTGAAGAATACGCATGCATGTTGATGCAGCGCATGCAGTTTCTAGAAATTCCAGTACTTACCGCGTGTACGTCTTGATCATATTAATCTATCTTTTTGGAATCTGACCATTCGCATTAATCTTGATTCAAAAGTTAAGGTTGATTTATTAAGAAATAAGATAGAAAATTTGTAGAAGGCTATTTAAAGTACATATAGATGATCGTCACGGGGGTTGACAAACATGCTAACTAACGGTACTGGCGATCGACTAGCGTAAAATTTAACAGAATATTAAGTTTTGCATTTCCTTGAATGAGACAGTGCAATGAATATTTTGCTTAACTTTAACGACTTTATATATATATATATAATTAATTAGAATTAATTAATAATATTAATATATCAAGCAATAAAGCTAGCTGTTGCTATCTCCAATATACTTTACGTAATATAATGCACAAGACGCTACAAATGGACGCAGTTGCTGAACTCATATTAGGTCCCCCCCCCCCCCTATATAGGAACGCGACCCACTCCCTCAAGTCATCGACAATTGTCAAACTTCTAATATTATTATATACATATATAATTGTAGTTATCTTTAAGGATGTTAATCCGGATTAAGATTTCAAAAACTGGACGGTTATCCGCCTGGACTGAATTTAGGCGGATAATTAGATTCAATCCAGAAATTCAGATTATTTGTTTCTTTTTTTGGATAAAAAAAACTGAATCCGGTTTTTATCCAAAAAAAGAAACAAACAATCCGGTTACAATCCGGATTTGAATCCAGTTATCCACCCGGTTTTTAAAATCCGGATCCTGATAAACACTCATTATATATATATATATATATAGAGAGAGAGAGAGAGAGAGAGAGAGAGACTTTGTTTTCTAATGTCTTCTAAACCCAAGCAGAGGGCATATAATTGCCCAGGTCACAACGAGAGGAAAGGTAGAAGTAGTTGGAAGAGAGAATATTGCACTTACGAGTACCCACACAGGCTAATTTCTCAGAGTCCAAACAACCCCAAAGAAACCAACAAGGAAAACTGTTAAATCTAATTAATTATAAGATCAACAGATAATCATTAAAATTAATTAATGGTACGTATATATGGGGGCAGTTTTAATATATATGCAAAAGTCAATTGGTACGTTGACGTGGCACTGAAGTAGTCTTTCCCGTGTATTAGGTATTGCACGCAGGCCAGGCAAAATATGTCTTGAGGAGCTAGCTAGGTGTGAAGATCGATCTTGATGGTGTCACAGAATTTGACCCAGTGGATTTCCCAATATATAAACCCCGATCAGAGACCGATTCGAGGAGAATATAATATATAGCCTATACGAGTTAAGAGTTGTTGGTACCAATACCCAGAAATTGCTGTGACTCAGTATTTTTAGTTTAATCATTACCAAACCAAAGCTGGCTCAAATCGACATCGATACCCAGTTCTTGGAGAAAAATATATAATTATACGGAATGCCACGACAAAGTCAACCGTGCAGTTGTACTTCCTAAAGCATGTAATCAAGTCTTGGGTCAGTAGTCAGCTGGACCTACAATTAATGCAACTGACCTTATGGTTTCCAAACCAGAAAGATTTTTATGTTCGTAGAAGTGCTTCTTGTTACTTGGCATAAATTATAATTTTGACGTTAAAAATTCATATTTATTTAATGCTCCATAAATTCTTCTTCACACCATATGTACCCTATATTGCCAACTTTCATGCTTCAAGAATCATGGTTGCGCGCTCTTCTTTTTAAAATTAAAAATTAAAAAATTAAAAAAATTAAAAAATAAAAAGAAGAAGAAGGTAAAATCTATTATTAAAATTTTTTTTTTTTAAATATAAACTATGCAAAACTTACACGATTTATGACTATATTTAATATTATTCATTTCTTCCCGCCAGAGTTCACAGCAATATAATACTAAAATGGCTAATGACCTCAAAGATAATCACACATACTCTTTTAAATATGGTATACCCTGGGTGTATGATTTCATATAAGATAACAACAAAAAGGTGGAGAGAGAGAGAACTATAACAAAATAGGTTTTCAGTTTCATCCCAGTTATAGCATTAACATAAACATGCCTCATTATTTTCTGAAGGTAAAGCTTACAATACGGCAATTACCATCAATTTTTTTTATATACATCCCTTCCAAAAGGCACGAGTCCAACCTCCAATATCGATACTAGAATCACCTGGCATCATCAACGCCATCCTGATGGCATTGAAAACAACAAGATACAGTGAAATTGCTCCATTATAGTAGAAAACTAGTCTGTTGCCCCAAAACAATGAGTGAGGATAATTAAAACAGAATAATTAAGAGGTTAGAAATTTAATAAACATTGATAGGAAATACTCACATACTAATTGTGCAGTAGTAGCTCTTGTTGATCATGTATCATGTAATCTTCTGGCAAAATTCATTGAAGAGAGCATACAATTGCACTCTATAAAGAATAGAATATTAATACCCTTTTCACTGCAGTACTAACAGAGGTTCGTTAAAAATGAACCAAGTTGGAAATACAGAGACTACACTATTAGCCAGCATATACTTGAAAAACCATTAGGCTGCCTTGAACTGCTGCATTCCATTTAATTTCCATTTACATCGATTCTCGTTCAAGATACAGTACAAGTGAAACCAACCCCATGAATAGATTTATCTCACATTCATTGCTGCGGCCATATTCCTCAGCTTCTGAGAGATCTCAGAGAACGAAGGCCTTATCGATGGGTCAGAAGCCCAACAACTTTCCATCAAAGACTTCCATTCAGGATCACACCATGTTGGAATTTGTGGACGTAATGTGTTGTTTACAATTCCACCTGCAAATAAAAAAAGAAGGAAAACAAAGGAAAATCATACCTGAGTTTTGTAGTATAGCCATTACAAGTACTCCCAAAAACCATGTTTCCTAACACTTCACATTCCTACATTCACAATCCTATACCTATACATATGTCAGATTCTTCTCTTAACCACGGCAATTAAAATTGATGGATACTGCGATATCATTCCCCATATAAAAGTAAATCGACTTTTTTTTTACCATGATTTTTTTTTATTATTATTATGTCAGGGAACCTCTCCAAGACAAGGGCCCTTCGGACCCACCCCTACATAGTAAACCCCGGTCCCGTGCACCTTGGGACCATGATTGGCGACATTGTTTTGAATTCACATTTACTTTTCTTATGTCTTCAACAAACAACCAAATCCTAACACAAGATTTAAAGAAGACTCAGGAAAATAAATATTCTTAAGTGATAACAAAGTCAATTTCATTCATACTTAGCTCTGACCCTCAGAACTTTGGAAAGGAGGAGGAAATCCGACTAGCTATTGACATTAGGTTGTGACAGATCAAGAAGAAAAGAAAAATAGAACCGCTTTCTTGCATTTTCCATGCATTCAAATGATGGGAAAAGTCATGAGTCCACCACTAACTACTTTCCTTTAGGAGATGTTTCACCCCAACTACCATCCTGCCTTTTAACAAGATTACACCATGAGATTTCAAAGTTACTTGTCGGGGAACCTCTCCAAGGCAGGGCCCTTCAGACCCAACCCTGTAGAGTAAAACCCGGTCCCGTGCACCGTACCCTCGAAAGTTTCCTTACACAGAATTGGTTAAATCGCTGGTTTTTCACCAGGAGGTGTGGCCCCAAAGGATTGTTTGCACTCATGAGGTGTAGAACCTTGGATCTCGAGGGGAGTGATACCCCAAGACCAAGACCTTCACCACTTGGGCCAACCCCTTGGGGTTTTTCAAAGTCACTTATAAAAAAACTTCACTTTGTGAAAGTTTTTTTTTTTATGTGTTCATTTCCTTTTCTTTCTTGAGACATACTTTCAAATGGGAGATGTTTTGAAGACAAGGAGCGCTCTTTTGAAGATCTTTGAAACTTTTTCTTTTATAATTTGAGCTCGTGGGCTAAGATCTTTGTAAGGAATGTTGGGAATGTTATGAATCTGTTTCTTCATTAGTTTTCCTGTTTTCTTGTTGTCTAGAGTGTAGTAGTATTTCCTTTGTATACCTCCTATATACTTGGGTTATGCCTATTCGTGATAATAAAATTCTTATTACTTATCAAAAAATACTTTCACGTAAAATTTTCTTGTCAGCCAAACCCAGGAAATCCTCTTTATATGTGGGAGGGCATTACAACAAGGCAAAAAATAAAAATCTTTTATATATATATAATTAAAAATAATAAATACAATTGGCTTGTAAAGATCAATATGTGGGAGGACATTATAAGGAGGCAAAAAAAAAAAAAAAATTAGCAACTAGCTTGTAATTTCAAATAACAATAGGTAATTATATGCTTTGCAGAAGAAAAGACAGTGGATTCTGACAATTGGATGATAAGCAAAAATCAAACTATTGAATCTAAGTAGCTATTAACTGCAATGGGCTTAATTTTCATGATTTTCTTATATCTTCTTCTTCTTAATTAGGTGTTTCCTTTCATATCCGTCATGTGTACTTGCGCTATATGTACTCTTTTATTACTAAAATTTATACTTAAGTAACAGAATAAAATATCAAATGGAATTCTAAAAGCTAATAACTACAAGGCCACAACCAAAAGCTTAACATTTGGCAAGAAATTTGGTACTTACCAATTATGGAAGCACAATGCATATCTGCATAAGGCTCATCACCCGTGAGCAACTCCCACATAACAATCCCAAACGAGTAAACATCAATCTACAGCAATATAGAATAATGATAATGAAATACAACAGCAGAAAACATCTTAAAGAAAGAAAAAAGAAACATTAACCTCTGAAACTCAAAAGTTATGCATTCACACTTGGTAACAATTACCTTCTCGGTCACCATGTGGCTTTTCCCACTGAGAAGCTCAGGTGCCATCCAGGGTAAAGTTCCGCGGACACCTCCTGACACTAAAGTGTGTTGTTTTACCTTCGATAAGCCCAAGTCGCCAATCTAAAAGGATATTTGCAGATCATGTGAGTTTCCAAATCCAAGCACCTCCAAATATATTATCAAGGTTAAAAGTATGTTTAAAAGTGACTAAGGTGAAAAAGAGCATCGAAAGAAAATACACAAACAAACAAACCATCACAAGTTGATTTCCTACTGCATCCTACCTAAAATTACATGTTCAAGCAAAAGGATTCCGGACTTCAAAGAAATATATATTTTTTATTGGTAAAAGAATGTATGTGACTTCAAAGAAATATATAAAGGACATTATTATAAACAAACAATAAGTAAACAGGTAACACCACAGTATCAGGTGCCAAAAGATTTTTTTTTTTTTAATAATTGTGGTGCCAAAAGTAAATAGAAGAAACCCAAAAAAAAAAAATTTAAAGTGTCATTCCTATAGATATTTCTACCTAATCATACCTTGCACACAGGCCGCTGCGGATCTCTCATATTAACCAACAAATTTTCACATTTCAGATCAAAATGTACAATGTTCTTTCCATGCAGGTACTCCATTCCAAATGCAGCATCCATAGCAATGATGAGTCTCTTGCGGCGATCAATAGTTCTGTCCAATTACATTATGGCATCAGGCATTCTATTTTCAATGAATTCTTTATATAAACTTGAGCGCACAGTCAAAATAACATACAGCATACATTTCATATAAAAAGATCGTTGCGAAAATATTTAAAATCCGAAACACAGTGTAAAGCCAACAGAACAGCTACCTGTCTTTCTTCTGCAAAAACTGCTTTAAAGATCCATTGATCATGAACTCTGTCACAGTTGCTAGGGATCCATCAGGACCATCCCGAACAATTCCATAGAAAGAAACAACATTTGGATGATGTAATGAACTCAATATCAAAGCCTCCTTCCAGAAATCTGCAATCTATGACAGCATTACACACACAGCCAGTCACTATCATAGCCAATTCTGTTAGCATACCCACGAGTCTTGAGAAAAGAAAATTTAATCTGTATGAAACAGTTCTTTACACAGAATCCATAAACGGCAAAAATGAAGTCCCAGACATTCAGGTGGGATTGCCATCAGTAAGAGTGAGGAAAAAACACTCATAAATATGACAGAAAGATCTTTTAACTTGATTATTTAATGATGATAAAATAACAACAAATGGCAGTATTTAAAGAGGGTAATTAGAGCCTTACTAGCAATAAAAAAAACACAATAAATAATAACAAATATGTTAAACTAGCAAAGGTTGCAGCCTCTGTGAAAACCTCAATATGTATTCAGCAAACTCTTGTAGATGTTATCCTCATTTTTTCCCCTTTTAATTTCCTCCTCGGGTTCATAACTTAATTCATCACACAGATTTACATCTTGGCCAGTGATAAGTTCTACTTATTTGCTCAAGAAAAAAAATTTCTTGACTAGAAAACTTCTTTTCTTGCTCTCCCCTGCAACCTCTGCATTGACATCTAATCCCCCTATTCACAAACTAAGCATACTCACAAAAAAGCAGTATGACATAAGCACAATGCTGAACCAAGTAAAACCTCCAACCTAATAGTTGCAAAAATATTTAACCAATTTACTTTGTGATGTTGTTGAGCTTGCACCTGAAATTCGAGTCTGCTTAATATCAAAATTAATAATTGCAACACCTCCTACTTAGGTGTCTCTCTTGTATATGTCCTGTGTACATGGGCAATGACTATTGTTTTCATCAAAAGTTTCAGGTCATCATTACATGAGCAGGCAAGAAAGTGCTTTAGCTAAAGCATACAAACAATAAGCACTTTTACAGAATCCTAAGCTTTTAACCTGACCAAAACTACAAAATATTGAGAACTGAGCATAGTTAAGACTTCAATTTCTTTTTGTTTTACCCCAAGCAAATTTGAGATTCTCACTTGAGAAGGAAAGGACATTGTTTATTACTAGCTTTTCCATCATATTTCGTTTAGTACCAGGTAACACTAGTGGTCCCCAAATAGGCTGCCAGATACTCATAGGCCTCCTTGAGCACTGGTTTGCACATAACGTTAATAACTAACATACGTTCAGTTACCCACAGGCATCCTTGGGCAAGAGAACATTATAATATACGGAATATATTGCACAACAACTAAAGAGAAGTCAACCATTATATGTTTTAAGCATGGTAGTCAAACAAAAGCAAGAGTCATTAGATAAAGACACTACCAAGCGTTCCCTTTCAGAGGGTCTCCCCGCAAAACAGCTGGCTTTTATTCTCTTTATTGCTACATCAGAACCCTTCCATTTCCCATGATAAACAGACCCATATGTTCCAGAACCTAATTCCCGGATTTCCTCCAGATCATCATTCTTTATTGTCTGATAAAATACAAGCAGCACTTTAGAATCAAGGGAATGAATGAAGAAAATAATTCTAAGGAAGAAATAATAGTAATGATGTGTATACGATAGAAAACAGTAACCTGTAATCCCCTGTCAATTGCTTCTGCCTCAGCCTTTGTTGGCTCAATCTTGTTGGTATTCAGATTGTCATTATCATAATCCAACTCTAGATCCCCATGGGCATTCTATCAAAGAAACACGGCATTAGAAGAGAATAACTAATCAAACAACAGCCCCTCTATAAAGAAAATTTACTTGTTTCTCACCGTTGCTTCCATTCCATTTCCAGTTGCTTCTTTAAGGTTAGTACATTCTTTGACTCTAGCTTTCACCTCTTCAGCCCCTCCTAATGCTGCTCTCTTTACAGAAGCGATCAACTCAGGTAAGAGACTCAAATGGTCAACTGAAACCTTCGGACCTTCAGCAGCAGAAAGGTCCTTTTCACCAGGTTTCACAATGGCACTACTCCCTTCTGCAGATTTTAAGCAGATTGAATTGGTCTCCTCACAATTCGTATCAGCAATTTTCTTTGGCTCTGGACAATAAATAGTCCGAAAATCAGAGTTCTCAACTTTTTCCACTTTTCTTGCATCTTTTTCTTCACCAAGTATACTTTTCACGTCTGATCTCACCACTTCAGGGATGCTTTTCACATTTCCTGAATCTGAATTATAACCAGGAGTCGCCAAAGAAACCAGTTTATCATGAACCAAAGTTGAAGATGAATCCAAAGGTGGCACAGGTTCCAAGGGGACGGCAAAGTTCACCATGTCGGGCAGGGGCCGAGATGAGTGGTGGCTTTCCTGATTAAATGTGTTTGGGTTCAGTTTTAAAGCATGGCCATAAGAATATTCTGGCACAGCTTTCCCATCGAGACCCATCACATTTTGCGAGGACTCTACCCGAGAAATTTGACTTTCCACACCAACACAGAACCTTGGACTACCCTCACGCCTAGTAAATCCAGGATTAACAGTGCCATTCACTTGCTGAGCTGAACCAGAGGCTTCATAAGAAGCAGTAACATGCACCGGATTATTTCTCCATAAAGCATGCCCAGGTACATTTCCATGTGACATCGGATAAAGATTATCTCCTCCATATGCGCAAGGCAGATTCCCATACTGGACCCCACATTCTTCAGGAGGAGGAACACGTATGTGGGGTAGAGAAGCCATAGCTTGGTCATGCAACACTTCATTCCCCAAGTCAGGTCCACCTAAGTGATGAGCATAGTTTGTGGTCACAGATTGGCTATCTTCTATATTACCATGCCCAAGAGGGAAACTCATCCCTGGTCCATCTACAACAAAGTGATCGCCCAATCTTCCAGCTCCAGAGACATGCATTCTTGCTTCATCAACCTGAGCATTCAACTGTTGCTGCAGGATCCATCCTCTCTCATGATTTCGAGTTTCATTATGAATAGATCGATGATCGCTATTTGGCTCATTGGGGTAAATTCCATGGTGTGAGTTGGCATCTGCATTCAGAATGAGAGTCTCCCTATTTTGGGGACACTCAGCACACGAATTAGAAAAATGGGAAAACCCATTCCCCATGTGGGGTTGCTCCAAATGTGGCTGATTTCGATGGAAAGTCATCCGGCAATGCTCACAGACACTGTTCCCTTCAAGAATGCTGGGGTTATGAAAAACATTACCAGGAAAAACAGACTTCTCCCCAGATATGGCTCCAGTCGGCACCCATACAACATTCTCAGAATACTGTGGTTGGTGTTCATTCCTGGGCTGGTGATTTACTTGCTGCCGAGAAAATTCATCTGGCATTCTATCAAAGCATTTTTCTGTCAATTCTGTGAATGGCATACGGTAACGTGCAGAAGAAGGTGAAGATGGATACTCTACCAATTGTCTTGGATCATGGGGTCCATAGTGCCTAGGAGAATAGTATGCAGGGCTCCATGGAGCTTCCATTTCATTATACCTCTGAGGCTGGTGTGGTGCCGATCCCAAGTGAGGAATTGTGAGGTTACGCAAGTTAAACTGTGGCAAGGGCGTTTCAGATGTCCTTTGGCTATGAAGGCCACCCTCCACACTAATTGGGTTAAAAAACTGTTCTGCAACATGGATATCCTCAACTAGACTAATCCTGGGGGACTCAGGCTGCTGCTGTTTCCTAAAATCAGAAGCATCATTCATACTATTCAGAGCATCTACATACCTCCTCTCGGTCTCCCTCTCATTCCCCTCAACATAGTGCGACCCATCTTGGTCAGTGTGGGAAAACAGAAAAATCCTAAGCCTGGTGAACCCATCGCCAGAACCCAACTTATCATACTCTTCCATCATGTTAGTTACATCATCATCATTAACAACTGATACAAGCGCATCAAGGTCCTCATCAGGCTGCTGGTATTTCAACACAGTAGCTCCTTGATAAAGCTCCCTCATTTTACTCATCAACTCCTCATAAGTAATAGCTCGCAACACGCTCACGATTCGTGTCTCTCCACCGACATACCGGAGCTTTCCATCTTGGGGGCGCGGCAATATACTACCAGAAAAACTACACAAAAATTTCACGCGCGGGCTTTCGTCATTCGAACAAGGGGTCGAGCCCAAGAATGACGTTGGGGTTGAGCAAGGGCTTTCCATCGAGTATGCAGATTGAGAAGCGTGTTGCCGATGAGCAGGGTTCGCAGACTGCCTCAAGTATACAATTCCGTTATTGCACTGGTGTCACTCACACAAAATAGCTTAAAATTTTCGCAAATTGGAGCGGAAACCCAAAAGCAAAGCCACAAAGCAGTCCAACTTCACTTATCCAAACCAACAAACTCTCCTTTGTTAAACTCATCATTAACACTACAAACCATCACATTTCCTAATACCAACCACTGCTACAATTGAAAGCTACGACAAATAAATCCAGAAAAAATATATGAGCACGAGAATATTTCCGCCACGAAATTCCAAGATTTCCCAAATTTCTGAACAAAGATCCAAAGATCGATTCCCGAATCAACCAATTCCTGGGAGAAACGATAGCTGGGTACCTGAATTGGAGACTACCAAAACACCCACGACTAAATTCTGAAAGCCAGTCGTAAATAGATCCTCTGCGATTTTTCCGAGGAACTCCCAAGCTAATTCAACCCCCTCTCTACCTTCCGTTGAAGCTTTGCGGCGTGGGTTTCAGTTCTGAGCGGATGATCTATAAGAGAAGAGAGAGATGGGGATATGCATACAGAGAAGGAAGGGAGAGAATGAGTGAGATACCCCGTAATGATTAGGAATGGAGGTGATGCAGAAGAACCGCCATAGGCGAGAGAGAGAGGGAGGGAGAGAGAGTGGTGGCTTGGCCTTGGCTGTCTCTCTTCGTGGTTCTTCCCCAAGATGCGATGCCCGGGTGCCAGGTAGTGTCCCACGTGGCACTCCCTGGTTTCTGCGTTCCCTTGGCATCTATTTATCTCCTCCGAAGCATATGCCCTCCATTCTCTTTTTCGTCTTTTCTTTTCCTTTTAATTAATTTTCTTTTCTTTTTAAAGTATAAAAAAAAAAAAAAGATAATCATTTCTAAATCGACATTAACGGTAGTAATGACAGATTATGGACTGGTTTGAATTTTATGTTGAGATAATTTTAGATAAAAAATAAATTATTATTATTATTTTACGATTTAAAATAGTTAAATTAAAATTTTAAAAAATTAAATTGTTTAATATATTTTATGTAAAAATTTTAAAAAGTATAATAATAAGATAAAATAAAACGTTTTTTAAATCTAAACGAAGCTTATAATTAACAAGTAAGTTACGATGAGTTGGCCTTATGTAGATTTTTTTTAGTTTGTGTAAATTTTTTTTAAATGAATAAATATAAAAATTATATTTTTAATATTCGATTTCATTTTATTTTTTAAAAAATATGAAAAATTTATAAATTTATAAATTATATTTAACATATATATTTTTAAACTAGTGAAACTTCATCGTTCTCTGTAAGTATAATATAAATATATATATATATATAGTAAGTTGATTTTACGATTTGAATCAAATTAAAATTGAAATCGAATCGGCCGACATATGTTTTTTTATTTTTCTGCCACTTGCCAATCAGTTCGCTGCTAATTTTAGACGCTGGCAGTCTATTCGCATCAGTAACTGTTGGTGTGGTCGGTTTTTGTATAGCCCTACTTTCAAGTGCCAACTTATTTTTTATTTTAAAATTTTTAGTTTTTCATATTGTTAGTAAGTTTGTATTTTTAAACAATTTTTTCTTAAAAGTATTTTTAAAAAATGCTTTAAAAACTCATTTGTACTTGTACTTGTGTGCATATTTGAGATGCACATTTGATGTTCGCTCTACAACAATTTAATATTGTAGTCCTAGATATAATTTTTGAGTATGCAAACCTCACTTATTCAGTTTGAAACAAAATAAGATTTATTATTAAAAAATAATTTTTTATATAAATATCAAATTTAATCACTTTTACACATCTTAAATTATAAATATCATTTCTCTTACTATTTATATTTTATTAAGGTGTGGTTTAGATAGTAAGATGAAATAATTTTATATGAAAGTTAAAAGTTAAATAAAATATTATTATAATATTCTTTTTCAATATTATTATTTTAGAATTTGAAAATTTGAATTATTTATTATATTTATATGAAAATTTAAAAAAATTATAATAATAAAATAAGATTAAATGAGATTAAATATTTTTCAATAGAGCTGTACACCAAACCTAGAAACTGACCTCCATCAACGAAAACCAGCCGCTGGACGCCGGAACCGGCCGAAACTAGAGAAGAACCGGTCGGCGGGCGAGTTAAATATATAGAAATCGATGTCGGCCAGTTTGGTTTCAATTATCTTGTGCGAAAAAACTACTGAACCGACCGACCGGTTCTTGTATATATATATTTTTTATACATATAGAAAAGACGTCGTTTCACTTATGAAACATTAAAATGGCGTCGTTTTAGATCTAGCAAATAGAAAATAATAAAAAATAAAGGAACGGCGCCGTTTGGCTTAAAAATGAGATTATAAACCGTTCCCACTCCTTTTCTTCTTCTTCCTATCTCCTTCTTCCTCAGCCTAGGTTTTCTCTCATCTACAACTCTCTTCCTAGATTCATGGTAGGCGACGACGCGGTTTTCCTCCTTCGTCACAAAGATGCCAACGGCAGATTGAAAACCTCACTGACGCACGTCGAGACCGAGACTATCGATTTTCTCTCCCCAATTGATCAGTTTTAGCCGATTCTAAAAGGCTATTTTTGGACGTCGGTTTGCCACCGAAACCGCGCCGAACCTATTGGTTTTCAACTCTAATTTTCATTATCCAAACTAAACATACAAAAATGATAAATTATTACTAAATAAAAATTTATATACCACTATTGGTAATAAAAATAATATTATTTTAAATTTAAATAGTATTGTTTTTAAGGGCACAAACTGTTTCAAGAGTCATGCTATACCTATTGATGGTGTAGCCTAATAGTTGATAAAGTTAAATTTTTTTTAATATATTTTTTGTTATATTCTTAAACATTTAAAAAAATTCATAATATTGTTAAAAAATTATTTATTTAATCACTAAATTAAAAAAATATTGATAAAAATGCTCGGGAATTAAAATGAAACCCCAAGCATTTCTCATGTTTTAATTACTGTGTCGTTTAGCTTTACACATTATTTGCATTTTGCAATTAGATAAAATTAAATGTTCAATAAAATATTATTAAAATATAAAATTTGAATCTTATTTTTATTTTGATATTTTAAAAAATTGAATGATCTATTTTATTTTATATAAAAATTTAAAAATATTATAGTAAAATAGGAGGGGAGGAAAATGATTATAAAAAAGATCTTACTTAAAAAAAAAAAGCACCGCCCAAATTGTTCAGAACCAAGCCCAAGTTCACAAATCCCCTTTCTCAAGCAAACTCTCTCTCTCTCTCTCTCTCTCTGCGAGAAATGGGTCAGACTCCTTCCAGCGGGCCGAATCGCCCAGGCGACCGCAAACACGACGACGGCAAAAAAAAGGAGAAAAAGTACGAGCCCGCGGCGCCTCCCTCCCGCGTTGGCCGCAAGCAGCGTAAGCAAAAGGGTCCCGAGGCAGCGGCCCGGCTCCCCACTGTGACTCCTCTAAGCAAGTGCAGGCTCCGACTCCTGAAGCTCGAGCGCATCAAGGACTATCTCTTGATGGAGGAGGAGTTCGTGGCTAACCAGGAGAGGCTCAAGCCCCAGGAGGAGAAGAACGAAGAGGACCGCTCCAAGGTCGACGATCTCCGCGGCTCCCCCATGAGTGTGGGCAATCTGGAGGAGCTGATTGACGAGAATCATGCCATTGTGTCGTCCTCGGTGGGGCCCGAGTACTACGTTGGGATCCTTTCGTTTGTGGACAAGGATCAGCTGGAGCCCGGATGCGCCATTCTTATGCACAATAAGGTATTTTTTCTTCTTTTTCCAAAATTTGCTGTAGTTTTTAGGTTTTATTTTATTTATTTTTTGTGGACCTGAGTTTGTGAATGCTAGGGTTTAGGAAAAAATTCTAAGGGAAGGATTCTAGAAATTTTGTGCTGGATTCAAGAGTGTTAAAACTTCTTGAAACGCATAATACTTTTTGGCTAAACGGTAGGATCTGAACCATGCGTCCAATCTAGGATGATTATTGTGACTTTCACTGTCTCGAGTTGCAAATCCCTGACTCTCTGAATTATTCTGAAGGAAAATCAAAAGACGGCCATCAATTACTTTTTTTTTAAGTCTCCAAGTAAAGAAAAAATTGGTCAAAGTAGTACTTAATATTGATACAGTTCTGGCACTAATGTGAGATATTCGTTGGTTTTCACGTGGTAATTGCTGTTCTTGTGTTATATGTACAGGACACATGTATTGATCTAAACGAAATATTGTTAAATTGTGTATTGGTTTAAATGAGATATTAATTTTTGATAAATGCGGCGCACACATTTACATAAGATCAAAACCTGTGACCACACCCCTCCAACCCTTTGTGGGGGAGGGGTTTCCATTTGGTCCAAACGCAATTGGCTGTACAATTGACATTCATTTTAGCTACATCTTTCACTCTATACAAAGGCGATGCCCTAGAGAAATGGGAAGACTCTGAATGATTATAAGGAGGAATATAGGTTCAAAAATTAATCATCACAACTAGGTTTAGCCATCTGTCATCCCAGTATTTTGTTATCGATAAAAAGAAAAAAAGTATTTTGTTATCAAATGGTATTGAAATTTTGAATGGTATTCTTGTTGTTCATGCTTGGTTCAGGTCCTTTCTGTGGTTGGGCTTCTTCAAGATGAGGTTGATCCCATGGTGTCTGTGATGAAAGTTGAGAAGGCTCCACTGGAGTCTTATGCTGACATAGGCGGGTTGGATGCCCAGATTCAGGAAATTAAAGAAGCGGTGGAGCTTCCTCTTACTCATCCTGAATTATACGAAGACATTGGTATCAAGCCCCCCAAAGGAGTCATACTATATGGGGAGCCTGGGACAGGGAAAACTTTGCTTGCCAAGGTAAATAATTTGTTGTTTTTACGGGTCCACAGTCATCTCAGAATTAAAAAGTTTGTTGGAAGCTTCCCCATGAATTTGGGTTGAAGTCCCATGCTTGTACTTGAGTTCATTCTTCACATTCTTTCCAATTAGTACGTATTAATAGTTATATATACTTATTAAAAAAGTATATATTAATGATCTCTTGGAATCTGAGGGGTATTTTTAGGCTTTGGAGTCCCTTTGCTAGAAGAGTTTGGCTTAGGTTCGAAGTCTTTGCATACATTTTTTCGAACATGCTGAGCTGCACTTTGAAATATGAAAGTAGGAAGTCAGTTTGGCATCGATAGATTTTATTTTGAAGATTGACTTCTGCAAGTTAGGTAGAGTCAGTTTGGCTCTTGCTTTCAAATTGGATGGAATATTCCTCTTTTCTTTTTGGGGTGGGGTGCATTTCCAAAAGCGTAGAATATTTTATGAAAGTTGGGATAAACATTTAAGCTTTCATTGCATGTTTTTTTGTAACATTGCAGATATGCTTTTTTAAGTGTCGAATTGTATTTTAGTAGAAACATTTATAATGCATGCATGCTTTTGGCACCTGTGGTATTCATTAAACATCTAAAACACAATTTTAACTATTCTCATAGAATTCAACATGGATTTCCCTGCATGATAACCCATAGTAGATGTGGTTGGGAACCGTGATTATGCTTTTAAATTTTACTTCAGGCAGTGGCAAACTCAACCTCAGCAACTTTCTTGCGCGTTGTCGGAAGTGAATTAATTCAGAAATACTTGGGCGATGGACCTAAATTAGTCAGGGAACTCTTTCGAGTTGCAGATGAGCTTTCACCATCAATTGTCTTCATTGATGAAATTGATGCAGTGGGCACAAAAAGGTACTTTATTTAATGTAGCTCTGCCATATTTCTTCCAGAAATTCTTCTGATAACATATTTTGGTTTATTTATTTTTACCAGGTACGATGCACATTCAGGTGGGGAACGTGAGATTCAGAGGACTATGTTGGAATTGCTGAATCAGTTGGATGGTTTTGACTCAAGAGGAGATGTCAAAGTGATTCTTGCTACAAATAGAATAGAGAGTCTGGATCCAGCCTTGCTGCGTCCTGGTCGAATTGACCGGAAGATTGAATTCCCTCTACCAGATATAAAAACGAGGAGGCGCATTTTCCAGGTACTTTGGATAGAATATGTCTAGAAATGGAACCATTGTTAACAAAGTTCAGTGCGTTTTCTCTATAAAGATCTTTTTGCAATGTGTATTCTTTGGGGAATGCAGATACACACATCGAGAATGACATTGGCAGATGATGTCAACTTAGAAGAGTTTGTGATGACTAAAGATGAATTTTCTGGGGCCGATATCAAAGCAATTTGTACTGAGGCTGGCTTGCTTGCTTTAAGAGAGCGCCGTATGAAGGTGACAAATCTACTTTATTTCTTTCTTTGTCTGAACATTCCGAACCGCCTCGCAGCAAATAATAATAGTAATAATAATAATAATAATTGAACCTATCAATTGCCTGTCTTGCTCGTTATATGTAATTTCAATTTCTTTTGACATGTAGGTGGTACACTTATTTTTGGCTTGTGCTTTAACACATACTCGAGGGTAGGGTGTGAATATATGGATGTAAAGGCAAAATCTTGCATATCCGAACATGTGCATTCAAAATTCTTCTTCTTCTTCTTCTTTTTTAATATATATATATATATATATTCCATTCTGTGCTTTTACTTATAAAAAAGAATTATCGCTATTTTCTTTAGTTCTAAAAACTGTGACTTTGATGGGAGCATAGCTTCTATTTTCTAATTCATACGGTGATATTAGTCTCAAAAAAGTACGCACTTATCATATCTGCTTGATGCTTTTTACATTTTTAGGTCTACACTATATGTTGACTAGCTGATTCATTGCCCCTTCCTGGGAGTAGCTTACTTCTTTAATTGTTTGACTTGACTGACTATGACTTGTTGACACCGTTCGCACTTGCTTCAGGTAACACATGCAGACTTCAAGAAAGCCAAGGAGAAGGTGATGTTTAAAAAGAAAGAAGGGGTGCCAGAAGGGCTCTATATGTAAAAGGGTAGCTAGTTATGTCAGGCCGAAAAACATTGTTTGATTTCCAATTTAGTTGGCTTCATGAGAGAAGGGCCTTAGAAATGCTCCAAACGGCACTTTGCTAAATCTGCAGAATCTGGGTTATGAAAGGGAGTTTTTTAGTACTTGTTCACAAAGGATTTATGCCTCACAGTTTCTAACTGTTTTCCAAAGAAGATGAAGGATAAATGGATTGCTAACTGTTTTCCTATCACATATAACTAAAGCATGGGACACTTAATTGTAATGGTTCCTCGAGCAACCAGATGGGAAATAATCTCAATGAAAAGTGGCAAGGAAGATAAGACCCTAATGAGAAGATGCTCGAAAATTCCAAAACCATTACTCGAAGCAGGGAAACACACAAAACACATAATATCAGTTTTAAGTACTTTATGAAACTTTAATAAAGCCGAAAGGTTTCCCAAGAAATCCAGAACCGCAACCTCCAAGGGATTGTTGGGAATGGGATGGTGCTCTAAAGAAGTTACAATTAGATAAAGATGAAAGGAAATTAGGCTCTTTGTTTCCAGTTCCTCCTCCTAGCTGATTGTCATGCAGATAAAGACAAGGTATTTTAAGGCTATGTTTGGAAAATAAACTCACTTCAATCTATCTCATAATAATTATTGATGCCATCTATTACTTTTTTTTAACTTCTCATAAAAAATAAAAATAAAAAATTAAATCAATCTCAACCTATTTCATAAAGTCTCCATGATTTTTGGGTATTGGTCATGAGAATAAGTTTAGATTTAATGTAATGCTAGATAATCACAGGTTTTACAAGTGTCACGCATTCATTTTGAAAAAAATGGGTCTATCATTAAAAATTATTATTTTTTATATAAATTTTATATTTACTTACAAAATCTTGCATATCCGAACATGTGCATTCAAAATTCTTCTTCTTCTTCTTCTTTTTTAATATATATATATATATATATTCCATTCTGTGCTTTTACTTATAAAAAAGAATTATCGCTATTTTCTTTAGTTCTAAAAACTGTGACTTTGATGGGAGCATAGCTTCTATTTTCTAATTCATACGGTGATATTAGTCTCAAAAAAGTACGCACTTATCATATCTGCTTGATGCTTTTTACATTTTTAGGTCTACACTATATGTTGACTAGCTGATTCATTGCCCCTTCCTGGGAGTAGCTTACTTCTTTAATTGTTTGACTTGACTGACTATGACTTGTTGACACCGTTCGCACTTGCTTCAGGTAACACATGCAGACTTCAAGAAAGCCAAGGAGAAGGTGATGTTTAAAAAGAAAGAAGGGGTGCCAGAAGGGCTCTATATGTAAAAGGGTAGCTAGTTATGTCAGGCCGAAAAACATTGTTTGATTTCCAATTTAGTTGGCTTCATGAGAGAAGGGCCTTAGAAATGCTCCAAACGGCACTTTGCTAAATCTGCAGAATCTGGGTTATGAAAGGGAGTTTTTTAGTACTTGTTCACAAAGGATTTATGCCTCACAGTTTCTAACTGTTTTCCAAAGAAGATGAAGGATAAATGGATTGCTAACTGTTTTCCTATCACATATAACTAAAGCATGGGACACTTAATTGTAATGGTTCCTCGAGCAACCAGATGGGAAATAATCTCAATGAAAAGTGGCAAGGAAGATAAGACCCTAATGAGAAGATGCTCGAAAATTCCAAAACCATTACTCGAAGCAGGGAAACACACAAAACACATAATATCAGTTTTAAGTACTTTATGAAACTTTAATAAAGCCGAAAGGTTTCCCAAGAAATCCAGAACCGCAACCTCCAAGGGATTGTTGGGAATGGGATGGTGCTCTAAAGAAGTTACAATTAGATAAAGATGAAAGGAAATTAGGCTCTTTGTTTCCAGTTCCTCCTCCTAGCTGATTGTCATGCAAATAAAGACAAGGTATTTTAAGGCTATGTTTGGAAAATAAACTCACTTCAATCTATCTCATAATAATTATTGATGTCATCTATTACTTTTTTTAACTTCTCATAAAAAATAAAAATAAAAATTAAATCAATATCAACCTATTTCATAAAGTCTCCATGATTTTTGGGAATTGGTCCTGAGAATAAGTTTAGATTTAACGTAATGCTAGATAATCACAAGTTTTGCAAGTGTCACACACTCATTTTGAAAAAAATGGATTTATCATTAAAAATTATTATTTTTTATATGAATTTTATATTTACTTACTTTTTTAAAAAAAAGTACATGATACTTGTGCACTCTATGACTATAAATATCATTTTTTTTCCTTAAATTTTGTTGGGTCAACTTGGAACAATTTGAAACAGAGGACGGGATACGACCACTAGGTCGTTGTTATGAATGGCCAGAGCTTCAAGATCAGGGCAAGAATCTTAAATTCAAATGCAAGATTTCCGGACAAGCAGTTTTTATAGTTAGTGCTGAGATGTAGTTGGCGAAGGTTGGGTAAGATTCCCAGCTCTTTTGGTATGCCACTTGTTGGTATTTTTTTAATAAAAGGTATTTATTCCTAAAGTTTTTTATTCTTGAATTTTGAAGAAAACTTTTACAACTTCTTTTATTTCCAGCATCTGTTTTACTATTTGATCTTGTTTAAATATTTTTTAAGACAATAAAGAAAAGAAAACCGTTAGGTTGGGCGTTAATTCAATCAATCTTTTTCAAAAAAAATTTACGTTTACGGCATTAAAAACTTTGAATCAAGAGTCATTACTAAAATTCCAACGTTTAGATTTTAAAAATGGTTGTACAAGAAATGCATTGATATGCACAGGTAGAAATAAGCTTCAAGTGGTTTTGCAGTAGGATGTTGGCTACTTTAATTGTTTTGATTGCCTATTGCCGTTCGCTTCATTATTTATTTTGGTGTGTCTTTTTTGTATAAGATGGTGAGAAGATAACAGAAAGTGTGTAGATAATTTTGAGAGAATTTTTCAGATAAAAGAAATGTGTTCATTAAGTTAAGTTTTGGGCTCAACCACTTACACAGAGTAAGTTTGAGCTATACGACAATCAGTTTGACTGTTGTATCATAGAAGAGACAAATCAAGAGGAATTCTACTACACCGGTTCATTTGAAAAAGCTTTATATACCTTCGAGGGCTTGAATTTCTTTAAAAATAACGAGATTTTCGTGCCTCAGTCTAAATTGATTTCGTTTTAATTTTAATTTTATTGTAATTTTTATTTTATTATTGTGTATTTTCACCAACACCACCACTTAAGATTCTCAGTGACTGATCTCATGCGATAGAGAACCAAAGAGGCTATTGTTAGTGTTATGATAGATGGAGATTAATGGAAGATATAACAAAAATTTGACAACCATACGAGAGAACATTAAGATTTAAGGATTTGATTTAAATAATAGTCTAAAAATGGATTTATCATTAAAAATTATTATTTTTTATATGAATTTTATATTTACTTACTTTTTTAAAAAAAAGTACATGATACTTGTGCACTCTATGACTATAAATATCATTTTTTTTCCTTAAATTTTGTTGGGTCAACTTGGAACAATTTGAAACAGAGGACGGGATACGACCACTAGGTCGTTGTTATGAATGGCCAGAGCTTCAAGATCAGGGCAAGAATCTTAAATTCAAATGCAAGATTTCCGGACAAGCAGTTTTTATAGTTAGTGCTGAGATGTAGTTGGCGAAGGTTGGGTAAGATTCCCAGCTCTTTTGGTATGCCACTTGTTGGTATTTTTTTAATAAAAGGTATTTATTCCTAAAGTTTTTTATTCTTGAATTTTGAAGAAAACTTTTACAACTTCTTTTATTTCCAGCATCTGTTTTACTATTTGATCTTGTTTAAATATTTTTTAAGGCAATAAAGAAAAGAAAGCCGTTAGGTTGGACGTTAATTCAATCAATCTTTTTTAAAAAAAAATTACGTTTACGGCATTAAAAACTAAGAGTGTTCATCCGGACCGGATTTTTTCTGGTCCGGTCAGAAAATCCGGGTGAATTCGGGTGGTTTAAGAAAACCCGGATCTGGTTACGGATCCGGTTCTCTTTTTTTTTTTTTTTTCTTTTTTTTTTTTAAAGTACTATATATATTTTTTAAGTTATAAAGTTTTTTTTTTTTAAATAAAATATTACAAAACCCGGATTGAATCCGGTTATAACCCGAATCCGACTTTTATCTTAAAATAAAAACAAACAATCCGGATATCCGGATTGAATCCGGTTATCCACCCGGATTAAGTCTGGATTCAATCCGGGCAGATAACCACCCGGGTTTGAAAATCCAGATCTGGATCCAGTTTTGGCCAGATATCCAGATCTGGATCCGGATGCACACCCCTACTAAAAACTTTGAATCAAGAGTCATTACTAAAATTCCAACGTTTAGATTTAAAAAATGGTTGTACAAGAAATGCATTGATATGCACATGTAGAAATAAGCTTCAAGTGGTTTTGCAATAGGATGTTGGCTACTTTAATTGTTTTGATTGCCTATTGCCATTCGCTTCATTATTTATTTTGGTGTGTCTTTTTTGTATAAGATGGTGAGAAGATAACAGAAAGTGTGTAGATAATTTTGAGAGAATTTTTCAGATAAAAGAAATGTGTTCATTAAGTTAAGTTTTGGGCTCAACCACTTACACAGAGTAAGTTTGAGCTATACGACAATCAGTTTGACTGTTGTATCATAGAAGAGACAAATCAAGAGGAATTCTACTACACCGGTTCATTTGAAAAAGCTTTATATACCTTCGAGGGCTTGAATTTCTTTAAAAATAACGAGATTTTCGTGCCTCAGTCTAAATTGATTTCGTTTTAATTTTAATTTTATTGTAATTTTTATTTTATTATTGTGTATTTTCACCAACACCACCACTTAAGATTCTCATGTGACTGATCTCATGCGATAGAGAACCAGAGAGGCTATTGTTGGTGTTATGATAGATGGAGATTAATGGAAGCATATAACAAAAATTTGACAACCATACGAAGGACATTAAGATTTAAGTGATTTGATTTAAATAATAGTCTATGTCTACTGGTGGACTCAAGCCAAGGTCGAGTTATGGTCAAGCTAACTAAAATGACGTTTTTCAACAAGAAATCAAGCTGCCATTCTAATAGTTAGAAAAATAAAATAAGTCAAGGAAGTAGTGATTGCCAGTATGAGGAGAAATGGTTCCTTGGAGAGCCATGCATGAAGGGTTCAGAGCTTGTGACTCTTTGCCCAAGATGGCTACAGAAGACCCCGATCTAATTGCAGAAGTTTGTTGCAGTAGACCAGTTACTAGCCAAGCTAGTTTTGTTAGGATCAGAGCTGGGTTGATATTGGAAGGCAATGAGAGTTGTTTGATCAGTGAAATGAT
The DNA here is from genome assembly GCA_011037825.1 of Carya cathayensis. NCBI lineage: Eukaryota > Viridiplantae > Streptophyta > Magnoliopsida > Fagales > Juglandaceae > Carya > Carya cathayensis. Next base: position 1,211,885 of record QGSO01000287.1, on the reverse strand, counting down.
TGGAAGATTCGGCCAACCCGAGCATGCATGAATGCAGTGACAACAAACCCCAAGAGCAAGAGAATGGACGCCCTTTCTGTCATCATGTGTGCGCAAAGGAGATGGAATGGTAGGGGTTGAATAAGATTAGGACGGATTTAGATTCAGATATGAGATGAGTTGATTTTAGATGAAAGATAAAATTTGAATAAAATATTATTTTTTAATTAAAAAAATTAAATTATTTATTATATTTTTTTTTATAAAAATTTAAAAAATTTATAATAAAAGGTTTTTCAAATCTTAACAGGATATTAGTGTCTAGAAGTGCTACATGCAGTCGACACATGCAAGCAGGATATAAACGGTTGTATGGAATGAATAAAAAAAAGTTATAAAAATAATTTTTTTTTATGTGGGTCTTATATTAATTTAATTTTTTCAAAGCGACTGCACGACACTTATACAACCACAACTGCAAATATCATTTCTATATTAATATCCGGATAGGTAATAATGACCAAAAGGGTGGAGCGGGGATAAAGATGGAGGTAGGAAAATGGCTCATCCGTCTAAAGTGATAGGGGGCAATCTCACATGGAAGTTGCTGCCTTCTAGTTTGACATATCCCAAGTCACTGATACTAGGTTGCGGCAGCAGAGGAAAGAGATTTTTTTCCCTGTCGTTTTCACTTTCTCGTGCAAAGGACGAGAAGGGATTTTTAAGAAGCGGACACATTGCCCAATAGCTTGAGTGACCACAAAAGAACAAATGGCTAAAGATCAGCTTCTGGTGGTCCAGGTAACCACGAATCAAACCATACTTCCAATTCATAATGGACCCAAAAGACATTGACAAAATACCCCCAGAAAAAGCCTAACCCTACTCCAGCAAGGCTTTATTTATTCATATTTGGGGTGCGCTACGCACCGTTGGAGCTCCTGGCAACTTCTATATATTTTTTTTGGTTTTATTTTTTTTTTATTTTTTAATACCTTTAAATGTTTTATTTTTTTATATCATTTTTTAATACTTTTAAATATTTTTAATAATAAAAAATTATAATATTATTAAATAATATTTTCTTAATCAATAAGAAAAAAAATAGGAGCGGGGAGCTCCAGCGGATACCCAGCATTTTCATTCATATTTTGCCAACTCCCTACCTTCTGTTAGTGGAAAGATCAAACTAATGAACAGGGATTTAAAGCTTAGAGCTAATTTGGATGGGTAGTTTGAAGCTCTAAATACATTTTACAAGATTAAAAATAATACATTAAATACATTTTAAGGTAAAAAGATATTTACAATTTGATAGATGCCATCAAACTATATTAGTTTGTGAGTTTTAGGTTTGCAAGATTTATTTGGGAACTAAACATTTATCTTCATGTTATGTTGTTCCAGGATAGGTTCACGTTGGTAGATTGACGCAATCAACTTTTGCCTGTGGGAGCAGCATTAGATCAGATCAATACAAAAATGGTAGGCTTACCGAGATATGGGTCCCAAAGAACACTTTCCGATTACTAGAACTATTACTTTCATGAAACAAATAAATTATACTAACTAGAGGAGTAGATTCGTTTCGACATTGCAAGTCACTTCGGGTAAAATGCTCTTGCTACCAAATGGTTTGTAATGAAAACCGAGCTGCCAAAATGCACTTTCGGAAGTTATAGGCGAAAGACTTGAGGCACACGAACCTCCACATATTATTTCTTAACCATAATCTTTTTCTTTTCCTTTATCATTGCTTAACTACCTCTCTTCCCAATATTTTTATTTTTTACCCAAATTGACGCTGAAAATCCTGGCTTTACACTTAATCAAGTGAATGTTTTTCCCTATTCGTATATGCAAACTTCGCATGGCTATCCAAGTTCACTAGGGCCAACCTTCTTTTTCCTTTTTTTTTTTTTTGGCTAAAAGCAAATAACAATAGTCCTGTGTGTCACAACGCAATCAAGTAACCAGAGAACCCAGATATGTACTCACGGACCAAGTGGCACATTAACTAAGCCAAGGCTTGAGCCATGATAGAACGATGAGATATCTGCCGCTCATAAAGCTCCCGGAATATATGGTATTTGGCATCATGGTACTTCTTCACCTTTGGGTCTTTAGATGGATGAATGACCTGCCGTAATTCAGACATGTAAAAATAAAAATGAAACCAGAATAACGGATTCCAAAATCTTTTAAGTTTGAGAGAGCAAGATGCTAGGTGATATTCTTTTGGCAGCGGTGGCAATTCATCATTGATAATTCTTTTTTTATGGCTGCGTTTATCTCAGTAGTTAGGCTCTTTTCTCTTACTCATAGCAGAACTAGTAATGTAGAAATATGCAAGGATACAGGCAGTCTCCATATATGGTAAATTCACTCATGCACTTGAAACGGTACTTGTGAGTCCACGCTAAATAAGAGTGATATATTCAAACCGACAGACCCAGGTCAATCATGGACAAATATAACCCTAGGGTTCATATACAGCCTGACAAAACAAAGACATGAATACGTACATGCATATAGTTTGTGTGCATGCATCACCGTAGGATTCCTATATATAACATAGCATGTTAGACGTTATATGTGCACGCGCGCACATATACACATAACATTTAACATGCTATCATGTTGCTTTTGCAAGCTTGACGTGTAAAACTCCTCTAAATAAAGGCCAAAAACAATGAAGATTCCAGAAATGATCGAATAAAGAAATTAAAACAAGAGGAAAAGAACCATTATGCATACCTGACCAGCTGCATTCAGGGCCCTCATGGACTCATTCAGACCAGAATATTTCCTTGCAGCAACCGCACCGAGAATGGCAGCACCCAGAAGCACAGACTCACTCTCTCGTGGAAGAATTATAGGGCAGCCTACAACAATCATGAACGAGTAGGATAAGGCTTGATATATATATATAAATATATATTTATAAGGAAGAAGAATGTATTAATCCACATAATTAGGCAAAGCCAAGTACACAGTAAGTGTACAAGAGAAAAACCTAATTACAAGCTAAGTGCTGTGAAAAACAGCATAAAAGTCATTAAGGCTAGTCCCATTCATAAAATAGCCGAAGTCATCAATATGTATAGTTTATGCTTAAAAGAAGCTAAATAGAACATTCAAGACCTTCTTCGTGACTTGTCTTCACTTTTATATTCAACAGAAAATTCTTTTTTTTTTTATTAGTAAATTCAACAGAAAATTCTTTATCAGAAGGTCAGCCATAAAGCAGTGAAGTTGCTATATTCATCATACTATTCATATTTGTAAAGTTCGTAAGTTTTAATTTTATCTTTTGTTTTTTACATTTTGTTTCCAGCTTGTGGTATGCTTTCCTTTTCTCTTCATTCCCTTTAGTTCTCAGCATGCTATCTGTCTTGCTCCATACTACTATTCTCTGCTATAGGAACTCTGTTAACCATTCTACAGAATTATACAATGAAATCAATTCCCACAACCATCAAGTTCATTTCCCATCAAGTTAGGAATGCCTTTCCTATGCAAGGCAAACCCTAACTAAGAGATTCTCTAGGCTAAAATTGCCGCCTGCTAAGCTTATGATTCAGTTTGAAGGACAATCAACAAACTGTAAGCTACAAAAATTATGTCCTAAAGAGAAGGATTAGCTAACCCAAATAATAAAGTGAATAACCCAAATAATAAAGTGAAGAGAAAAGGAATGAAAAGAAACCAAACATATTGATCCTCCCCNCCCCCCCCCCCCAAAAAAAAAAAAAAAAAAAAAAAAAGCTCACACACACACACACACAAGCAAAAAGGAAGAGAGAGAAACCAAGGATATCCGCATGTTCTTGAATGAATAGGGGGTTCTTTGCAAGGCCACCACATGCAAGTATTGTGTCAATCTGTGAAACAAAGAGGCAGAAGAAAGGTTAAACAAGTTTAGGAAGAACAAAAGTTTCAAAAAGCATCGACCCGTTCAATAGAAATATCTGGAAGGGTCCATAAGATGCATATCTAATTCCAAATCTCTACGGAGTAGAAGGGTCCATGTTCTTACATTGTGACCATGGGCATTGCAATGCTCTACAATATGACGTGTGCCATATGCAATACCCTGTAGGGTAGCCAGGTATAGAAGAGCTAATTGCTTCTCACTAGAGTCAAGCGTTAAGCCACAGATCACTCCTTTTGATTTGGGGTCTGCAAGAGGAGACCTGAGACGTAACGCATTTAGCAGCTTAAATTTTGGAACAAAAGATTTGACACTATGGGCTGAGAGATCAAGCTTGGCTCCATAAACATTTACCTGTTCCCATGAAAGTCAGGGAGGACATGCATATCTTCAGTCAAAGAAGCAAGAAATGGACGCTTCAGATCAAGCATCGTTGTTTCCAATATCTTGTTCAGAAGTTCAAACACAGAAATATCTGGAAGATTATAAGAAGGAAATATAGATAAAGCTATGTTAGGCTTCTTATGCAAAGACATTCATAAAAAGGTCCAGAAACCTAAATTGAGTGAACAATCTCACTTCTAGAAGCAGCACGATTAGCAAGGGTTGGAGATGCAACATGGTTTTCAATTACATGATCCAATAATGCACCAGTAGCACTCTGACCACCTTCTGTGAGCCAATACTCAGGTACCATAGCTAAACATGTAGAAAAAACAGAAACAGATGATTACGCTACTACTTGTAGATACCAAATTATCAGCTGCAAAACTACTTATCTCCTACAAAGGACATCAAGTTATAGAATTTTCTTTTCTTTTCTTTTATTATTATTATTATTATTTTAAAAGCATCCCTTGCAATTTACTAATCAAGTATCTTTGTACAATGAGGAAAGTGTTCCATACCCCAAAAAATCACATTGTTCACCTAATGTTGTCTTACATTAGGAGGGGACGAGGATAGGACATGCTAGGGCAGGATTATAATAGGATATGTTAGAATTTCCAAGGTTCTTCAGCACGTCAACTTTCAAACATGATCCAATCCCTTCAGCCAAATACTGAACATGAAGTTCCAGAAACATACCTGACCAGAATGGTCCCCAAACTCCTGGAATGAACAACTTGCTCCGTGATACAGCCATATGGCAAGTCGAAGTTCCACAGACTAATACCATCCGGTGGCATATAGCTTCCATATCACCCTCTGAAAACATAAGAAAATATCATTTTATAATATGTATATACATTATGCTAAATTAAGCTACTATATCACGATATAAGATAATCTTTTGATAAGCCATAACCTTTAGCATCAGAAGCTAACTGTGGTACACTTTCCATTATCCCCACACCACCAGCATGAGCATCAATCAACGAAGTCCCAACAGGAATTCCTGCTACAAGACCCAGTTCCTGGAAATTCAAATGACTTAGGTAAGCAACAAACTAACCTGAAGAGATGTGCCAATAGTATCAAGTTTAAGCACCCTCCAAAAGCCACAGAAATTGGGATGTGTCACATTTTAGTGTACTCAATAAATATGTTTGTTTTGCTAGTGGACCTCAAGGGATGCCAGTTGAAATCAAAGTGAAATCTTCAGTACAGAATTCTTGCCTTCGCGGCAGCTGGAGTAAGACCAGAACCCAAAGGATGGCCAGGGAAAGCTACACTTCGTCCTGTTGACATTGTTCATTGCCATGTTACAGAGGCAGCAGGAATAGCACAGAGTACAATAAAGAATTAAAATTGGGACTATTTTTTTTATTAAAAAAAGTAGATTATAGACTTGACCTAATAACCAAGCAACAAATGATTATTAATTACTCAAAGTTTACCCATATAAAAAATAAAGAACGAAGAGAGGAGATTTATTTCAGGAATACTACTACAAATAGGAACACAATTATTAGAGGACAGATATCCAGATCAACCACCAAAGGCTTTCTTTACTTTTTCATTACTATTTTTTTTTTTTTTTTTGAGTAAGAAAATAACTCTAGCAAACTGAATACATAATGCTCATGTCTTGGCAATTCTTTTATTGGCACCGATTGTCCGGAACAAAGTCCCAACAATAAAAAACAGATTCAATTGTTGAAAGAAAGGTTGAAGGATTCTAACAATAGGATCAGCCAAGGAGTACCCAAATATTTATATCCATCTGTAAAACCATCAGCATACTTGTGCAAGAAAAGTAATTAGTTTTTCCCTTTGTCACACACACACTACGCCATTGTTCCCCTCACAATGTCACTGTATGGGGAGAGTTTTGCGAAGATTAAACTAAAACTAACTAAATATACAGTTCCCATAAAGTTATTACTATATAAGCATCTGTCGGCCATTCCCCAGTTATCATTTGACTTGAAGAAGGGGGGGGGGGGTAGGTCTACCTCTCTAAAGATTACAAAAAAATGCTAACCTGTTCAGATATTATTCATTTTCAATCATCAACACTTGACAGAATATCAACTGTGTAAAAATCATAGGATTTGAAATATGTTAGGCATAGCGGTCATGAAGTCCCATCACCAAATAATAAACAATAAAGAAATTGCCCAACAAGCATACCTATCTTCGCATGATGCCCTTCTACAAGATCACCTAATCCGATCTCCTCCCAGAAGTCATCATCCCATCCACAAGCTTCCATATCGCGGGAATCTTTTTCACTGGCTTGATGCATGTGTGCATGCCCAAGATAAGTCCATTTGCACACTGTGGTGCATAAACTCCGAGTATCATCTCCTGTTGCCCTAGAAGAATACAAAAAATCAGGGTAATCATCAAGCTGCAATCCAATTTGACTTGCACATAAGAAAAATACCAGGACTTTCAAGAAGATATACTCATGACTGGCATACTTCAAGTACCTGTATGACAACCAATCGCTCAAGTCCATCCACCTGAACACCATAGACCAAGATTCTTGCAAGTTTTCCTTCACCCATAGAAGCTGAAAATATTAGACCATATCAGAAAATTGTCAGAAGAGAAACAGTATTTGCTACCCAAAATTAAAAAAATAATAATAATAGAAGTAGTTGATCGAAGGAAGTGGCCATGCTAGTTAGAATCTTAACTGCCTCACCAACGTACATTTTATACAATTTTATTTTGACGAAGAAATGACATATGGGATCTTTATGATGGTCATCTGCCTTTTTCAACAGTATCATTCATGACCCCGCATGCCCAGAATCACTGTTTTTAACTTATCAACAGACTCAAATTTCTAGATTTGCCATTTTTCTTTTGAACAGCCTGACAAGCTTCTTGATGCTCCACCAACTCTTTGGGTAGTGACTGCTATATACGTCCCCTACAGTCTTATTTTCAGTTTTCACAGCAAAAACCCCAAACTACTTCTGTGTTCAAGTACATCAAAATCACTCACATACCTTGTTCAATGTTGCACATTGAGCAAGGATAATGATGCTGGCAGTTCAATTCATATTCAAGTTCCTTAAATTAATGAAAAACTTACTGAAATCAATTGTGCAAGGCGTTTCATGCTACAAAACTATATTTTGTTATTTAGTTTCAAGTAGCACGACACTGATCAAGTCAAGAATAAAGGTTCTTTGAAAGATCTTCAGTATTAAGACCCAACTAAGAGGAAATCACAAGAAAAATGTACAAACCATATTTCTTGTGTTTCCATGAAATCTTCCGTACTTGGTCAACCACCACTTTATTTTTTTTAAAAATAAAAAATTCCATGCAATCTATGTTGTCTAAATTTGGGAAATATGATAAGTGGCTGCAAATCAACTTTAAAAGGCCCATTTAGATATAAAAGTTCACCCTATAAACACAAAGCAGACCAATTGCTCTTAGAATCCAACACGATGATAACGACAACAACTACCATGCATCTGGAATCTTGCTAATTTAAAACACATAACACACATTGTATAGTGCAAAAGCCATGATATTAGATTATACAGGTCATAGAAGTACCTTTGGAGGCTGCATCTCTGGGGAAAGGGATCCACCACAGTACTGTAACACCGGTGAATTGCGGGAATTGATCCTTTCAGCCTGTTCTACAGCTCTATGGTCCATCCATACTATGACATTTCTTCTTGAATCACCACTCCAAGAAACTGTGACAGGAGAGCCATCGGCATCCACCGCAACTGAAAGATGTAATAAGAAACTTATGACAGATTTTTCTTTTTCAAAATAATAGCCAAAGCAAGCTACCTGCAATTACATACCAAGAGAACAAGTGGCTGCAAATCCCAAACCCTTCACTTCCCCTGCCACAACATCAGCTAGGGAACATGCTGATTTCACCGCCGCACAAATGGCATGCCATATATCGGTAGAAGATTGCTGGTTTGGAAAATAAATTTTGTCAAAGATCTATGTCCCACGTTTAATACACATCTATTGCTTTGCTCGACAATTATATCGACCTTCGAATGACCTCCCACGTTATAGGTGACTAGGTGCATATAGCTATATCATACATACGGCAGCTTTAATTCAGAACCGTGCCCAAAAACGGAACAGGATCTCTCCATTTCACTTGAAATGGATAATAGAATCTTTATCCAATTAACTAATATCGGCGTTAAAGAATTTCAATGGCTCGCTACCATTACCTCGACGCAGTTTCCGTCTTTCCAAATCTGTATCGGGCTACTAGAGGAACCCAGAAGCTTCCCATCCTCATCAAACAGACCTGCATGAAGAAGCCGAAGGCAGCAAAGAATTCGTACCGTTTAAGGAGTTTAGTGACTACAATTAACATTCTTCACAAAGATGCATCAAACTCGGAAATACGCGGAGTACCAGTCCTATTAACGTAGGGATCATCTCACAAAAACATAAAAATCAATCAATACAGAGAAAGTCATTACATATTTATTATATATCTAAACGGGAGAGAGAATACCTGCGCGGGCGCTGCCGGTGCCGACATCGACGCCAAGAAAGATGCTGCGGGAAGGGGCGGAATCGGGTGTGGCGGTGGAGGTGACCATTTCGAGGAAGGAGGACCGAGACTGTAGAAGTGGGGTTATTTCGGACCACCCTCTTCTTTTACCAGACATTCGTTTGCTTCGCTTATTCTCCCTCTTATCCCTTTGTCTCTCTTTATCTTTCGTTGATTTGTGTGGATGATTCGATGTTTATACGTCTAATCATCACCTCTTTTTGATCTTCGTCGATGCATAAAGATTTGGAAAATTCCTTCTGGAGAATGGAGATTGTCCGTATTTTTCACTGAAGATTTGGATCTCGACGTCTCGTGGTAAGGAAAGGTCCTCCCGCATCTTCTACCGTAAATACTCAGATTCTTTAGTTAATCTTATTAATATATGGTAGGAAAAATATAGTTGCAAGTATAATTATGTATTAATCTGTGTATTAATATGATGTGATTGGTCAAAAAGTAATTTTTATTAAAAACAGTGTTAATTTAAATTTTAAGTATGAATAAATCAGTATTGGTACACAGATTAGTGCGCAACTGTACTTAGATGTAACAAAACTCTATATGCTAACATATTTGACGAATCTCTAGACAGTAAAAATATTTTATTTTAATTTATTTTATCATTATAATTTTTTTAAATTCTTATTTAAATATAATATATTATTTAAAATTTTAAAATAATAATAATATTAAAAAATATCTAAAATCATTTCATCCTATTTTATTATCTAAACTGCAACTTAAAACTCTTCCATCAGCCGCCTAATAAAATCAAATGAAAAATAGATCAAATTCGTTCTCAACCAAATAAAAAATAAAATCCCAACAGTGAGAACATAAGAACACAAGCTCACTTTGTTAGGAACAAGCGAAACGTAAAAGAAGCATATTCAAAACAAAAAGGCAGGTCGCAGGAGAAAATGTATGGGTGCAATCAAACAGTAAAATTTAAAATTTTTAAAACCGTTCCGTACCAATAACCGAATGTTACGTTCGAAATTATCATTTTAGTATAGTATAATACATTCCTATTTCATTTTATTCTAAATTTTAGCTCATTCTAGCCGGAATTGATATTTAGGTCTTCATTCTGTTTCACGCTATTTTTATATTTTTTTTTATACTTTGATAACATTTTTATAAATTTAAATCCATATAATATTTAATTAATTATAGAATATAAAATGTATTTATATAATTTTAATTTTTTTGTAACTTTAAATATATTTCCCTATTCTTTTTTGTATCTCAACTCAAGTTTGTGATTTTTTTAATATATATTTATTTTTATAAATTTAAAATTGTTTTATATATATATACTAGGTCAAATCAACGTGCAAAACACGTTTGTTTAATTAAATCAAACGTGATTTTCACGATATTATTTTATGATTTTTAAATCGTAAAATTTAAATAATATACTTTCTTGATATTAATAATTATTTTTATATTTGAATTACACTGTAGTTTAAATTATTTTATTGTTGGGGGTTTTGATTATTTTATTTTATTAATATTTAATTATAATGTTTTTATTTGATTTTTCTTGTGCCTTTTTACCTTGTTGGATTTTTAATTTCGGGTGAGTTTTGTTCTAGTGAATTTTTCTTTGTTTTTTGGCCAAATTCATTCAGTTTTCAGGCAAGCCCATGTGCCTTAAGCCCAGCCGCCTTTCTCTCCCAAAACAACGACGTTTGCTCTCCTACCCTTAGGGCTTTGTTTCTTATTTTCTTTCGTTCTACTTGCGCCGCTGCTTCCTCAAGAAGTTGTAGATGGATATTGCAATTACATAGATTAGGCTTGGTTCAATTAAGTTATATCTCACGCGAACAAGAGCAGCAACGGAATAAGGGTAGCAGACGGGACCTCCGAATTATTCCCTGCGTCTTGAAGCTCCTTCGCTCGGGAATTAAGGTCAATCTGGTCAAAAAGAGCAGCTTTTTATCGATGAGATTCAAACACAGAGTAATTGAGATGCCCGACATAAGCATCGACAATTTCATGGTCAATTTCTTGAATAATTGCATCGTATTCGAGGAGGAATGCAACAACACCACCAAACACTTCATGTTGTATGCTCATTTCTTGAACGGTGGGATACAAAGCACTAGAAGATCAAAAGCCACAAATGGTGGCTTAACTACTACTTAATAGAAATAATAAAACTAACGGTAAAACAACGTTTTATGTTAAAACAAGAAATTTCATTTTATAGACATTTTTTAATATATAGAAGATATACATATATACAAGATGCACACTTGCATATATGTATATATATTTATTTTGTTGGTTATTAGTTTATATATATAAATATTTATATATAATATATAATTAGTTTCAAAATGATATCCATACATTAATATTTTATTCTAATGTCCTAATTGAAATGGTCAGTAGAACAGTATTTAAAACTTTGATATGAACATAAAAAACTAAAACAGAACAGGGGCAAAAATGTACAAAAGCAACAAATAGAAGGATAAAGAAGGAAAACGAAAATCAACCAAGTAAGGGCAAAAAATGTACACATGCAATCAAACAAGGTAAAAAACGTAAAAGTGCAAGACACAACAGTACAGAAATGAGAAGACAAATCAATAAACAATGGCACAAAAGTAAATAAGAGAAACATCGAGGGACAGAAATGGAAAGCAAAGATCCAAAAAATCAACCATTCATCGGCGGATAACACTTATATAATAGTAGTAGATATTAAGATTTACTTATCGTGTCAGTGAATATAAAACGAGGTAAAAATAAAAAGGCATTGTTACATTTACAGAGATTCTCCTTACTGATCAGATCAGTCAATTTTTTTTTAAACTATTCAGACATTTATTTAAATAAAAAATCATATATTTATTTAAAAATACTTACTTAACCACTAAATAAAAAATTAAATTTCAATGAAAGATTTTCAATCTCAGTTAAAAAAGTAGTGTTTTCCAAAGTAAAAAGGTAAAATGATTCAATTAAATCATTAAAATCATAAAGAGGGAAAATTGGAAAAATGGAAGAAAAATCTTTTTTTTTTTTCTTTTTTATGTGTTAATTGGAAGTTTGTTTGTTTGGTTTTTGAATTCAAGCAATTAAGATGGCGCTTAGATAAGAATTTTATAAAAAATTGTTTTAATCAATAGCCATATACTATACATATATTGTAGAAAAATATAAAAAAATAATAGCAATTGTGTGGTATAAGGCTGTTAAGTAAATTTGTTTTCATGTGAATAATAATGAAATATTTGTAAATAGTACTGAAATAATTTAAGTTATAATATTTTATTAAATTTTAAGAAAGAAATAGAAAGTTAAATAAAAATATTATAAATTTAAAATATTATCATAATATAATTTTAAAAATTTGAATTATTTTTTTATTTATTTAAAAATTTGAAAAAAATAACTAATAAATAAAAAATTGAATATTTAAAATAAAATAATATTTATATTATAAAAATATTTAGTACTTAAAAAAGACAAAATAAATAATCTCTATTCCTAGCCATACTTAAGAGCGGTGCTACAGCACCGTTGGTTGGGAGCCATTGTTAAGCTAAAATTTTTTTTTGTTTTTTTATTTTTATTTTTTAAATTATTTTTTAATATTTTTAAATGTTTTAAAAAAATATAAAAAATTTATAATAATATTAAAAAAAATTTATTAATCACTAAGAAAAAGAAATTTTTATTTATTTTTTACCAGCGGTGGCCCCAGCGGAGCCACCAGCGGACCAGCGGTGGCCTTAGACTTTTCCGATACCTAATCGTGTAGTTGGCAGTGTCATGCATCAACCACTCTTTTCATCTGGTCCCACCGTCCCAACCACCCACAGTACATAGCCAACCTAAACTCCTATTATTAAATTTTTCCAGTACCACTCGTTAAACCCCAAAAACCCAAAGCCCGCCAATCTCCCACCACCATGCCCCACCTCTCCCACCTTTTCCTCTGCCGCCGCTACCACCTCAAGAACTTCTCCACCACCACCACCAACACACCCGTGACTCGCTCACCTCTCTACCTCCCTCTTTCTCACCCCACATTCCTTATCTGGGCCGCCAACACTTCCCTCGGTAAAACACTTATCTCTGCCGGCCTTGCCGCCTCCTTTCTCCTCTCTGAATCCTCTTCCGATCCTCGAAAATTCCTCTACCTCAAGCCTATACAGACCGGCTTCCCTTCCGACTCCGACTCTTCCTTCGTCTTCCGTAAGCTCTCCGACCTCTCTCTTCGCCGCCAGCCCCATTCCCCCCTCGTCTCCTCCAACCACGTCCTCAGAGCCTCCCTCCCCGCCGCTAATTCGGTTTTGGGCTACGGGTGCGGTACGAGTTGCGAGCGTGGGATGGGTAATCTAGGGTGGTACGAGGAGAGGAGGGTCGAGGGGGAGGGGGGAAGCGGTGCGGTTTCTGAGTTGGTTTGCAAGACTTTGTACGCTTGGAGAGAGGCCGTATCGCCGCACTTGGCAGCTGAGAGGGAGAGCGGGGTGGTGGAGGATGCGGTGGTGATGGATACGCTGCACAAGTGCTTGAGACTTGAGTTGGAAGGTGGTGGAGATGCGAGGAAGAAAATGGATGTTTTCTGCGTGGTTGAGAGTGCTGGCGGGGTTGCGAGTCCGGGGCCTTCCGGGTCGCTTCAATGTGACTTGTATAGGTGCGCGACCATTTTGCTTTTTCGTTTTCTATTCTTTTTTGGCCCAAAATTGAAGACGAGTGTTCAAATGGCTGAGTTTTGGTTGTTTTCTTTGTTGAGTGGCGATCACCTAGTTTCCCTTTTCTTTTTCAAATTAGTTGAATATAATAAAGTCACTATCTCGTTATTACTTACAAAAAAAATAAAGTCACTATCTCGTGCAAAGTTTTATATGCGATTGTTTTGAGTTCTGCGCTGCTCAAGTTATTTTTGGATTAAGTTTTTGAATCTATCATCGGATGTCTTTGTGATGAAATTGACTGACTGCTCAAGACTACTGGTTGTGTATCGAAACAGTGATCATATCAAGTGACGAAGGCAGGAAATGCTAAACTAATTTTCATAAAGAGAAAAAACCTTAATGAAAAAGTGGTACTTTATAACAGGTGTCGCTTTGGTTGACGATATTAATAATTCATCCTTTTTCGTGGCGTACACTAGACCGACTCGTGTTTTCTCTACAGAAAATAAAGGTGGTTTGCACTTGCCTTATCGAATCCGAATTTCTGCTGTTCAATGCTTCGTCGATTGACGCTTGCTAAAATGGTCAGCCAGTATAAACCCGAATGGGTTGGCCCAAGTGGCGAATGATTTGATCTTAGGTATCACTCCCCTCAAGGTCTAAAGATCAACACCTTATAGGTGCAAACAATTCTTTAGAGCCACATCCTTGATGAAAAGTTAGCGATTTAATCAGTTTCGTATAGGAAAACTTCCGAGAATATGATACACATGACCGGAGTTTACTCTGTAGGATGGGTCCAAAGGACCCGGCCTTAGAGAGGTTCCCATGTTGAAAAAAAAGAAATGGTCAGCAGTATAGGCATATGAGATTTTCTTGGTCCGATATAGGTAGAGCAGGCATCCTACTGTCATTTATAATACAATCTGGACAGAAGCTGGCTTGCATTTCTGGAATGCAGTGACCAAGCTCACAAAAATAAGTGAAGGAGATCGAAAAATGGGTGACATACACGTTAAATGGGTTACTGAACAATGACCAATAACCAATGTGTCTAACATGGGCTACTGTAGGCAGAAAATTATTTCTCTGTTTTTAAAGCTTAAACATCTAGTTGTTCACCTATAAAAAAAATCTCTCTGTGACCCTTAAGCTCAGATCTTACTCTTATTGACAGGCCTTTGCGTTTACCTGCTATTCTTGTTGGAGATGGGCGGCTAGGTGGTATTTCTGGAACCATTTCAGCCTATGAGAGTTTGAAACTTCGAGGTTATGATATTGCTGCTGTTGTTTTCGAAGATCATGGCCTTGTAAATGAGGTGCCATTGTTGTCTTATCTACGAAATAGGTAAAATTGCTCTTACTAACTTTTTTCCCTTTTTGTTCACTATATGGATTTTTACAGACTTATATGCGAACTATAACATGTTCATCACTATCTTGTTAACATTCTTTCATCATCCAATATTTCTAATTTTTCATGTGTACTACGAGGGATTTACACCTATTATCCTTTGTTTTTATTAAGGGTGCCTGTACTTGTCCTGCCACCTGTTCCTGAAGATCTGTCAAATGACCTGATGGAATGGTTTGAAGAGTCTCGTGGTGTTTTTGATTCTCTGAAGGAAAAAATGTTCTCAGCTTATTCAGAGAGGATTAAGAGATTGCATGGCATGCCCAAGAAGGCGGGGGAGATTTTCTGGTGGCCATTCACTCAGCACAAACTTGTATCTGAAGGAGCTGTTACTGTGATTGATTCACGATATGGTGAGAACTTTGCGGTTTTCAAGGTTTGTGTCATAGCAATGGTCAATCGGTTGATATTTTCCTTTTTCCTTTCATATTCTTCTTCTTATTTTTTGTCATTTACTTTCCTCATTTTTTGAAAGTGTTTTGTCTCTAACCCTCTATCTTAATCATCTTATGCTGTGACTGACGATTACTGTAATAGGAAAAACTTTGTTATGTTTCCATTGTAGGCTCATAATAATGAATTCATAACACAACAGTTTGACGCATGTGCTAGTTGGTGGACTCAAGGACCTGATGCTAATTTACAGGTCGTTCTCATGAATAGCTTCTAAGCTCTTTTTTTTTTCATTGAATTGTGTACCCAAAGCATTGGAAGTTTTCTTCTGTCCAAACCATCCAGTTGCTGTGCTGACATGATTTCCCCATCATTTTATTAATTAGATGTTTGCCCAAAGCACAGAGCTATTCCAATTCATATTCTTCAGTGGCTGTATCTCTGAAGTTTTTAATGTAGTTTTTTTGTCTAGGTGGTTTCAGACTGAGCTTGCTAGAGATATGGGTTATGCTGCTGCAAGATTTGGCCATGTGATGTTTCCTGAGAATGTTTATGAGCCAGCCTTAGAATGTGCAGAGCTTTTGCTTGAAGGAGTCGGGAAAGGTTTGTCCCCTCTTGTTTCTTTTCCCATTCATTTTTAGGAAAAAAAATATCTTCTTTTTTAAAAATAATTTGAAATTATTAGCACACATATATTTTTGAAATATTTTGATACTTGAGGCTGTCTCAAGTTATCAGTTGAATCTGTATTTTTGTAGATGACTCTCATCAAGTACGTTTGAATAAATGTTTGTCTTTCAGTATACTGTCATCCTTAGTTTTAAGGTCAGTCAAAGACAGTGCTGATGGTGGGAGAGCATCCAAGGATCTATTAAGAGCAGCTTGTTTTTCTCATTTATTTTCTTGTAATTTCTTGTGTTATTCTTTGTTTCCTATGTAGTTGATGTATAGTAATGATGCTACGTTTGCTTTGCATTCAGGTTGGGCTTCCCGAGCATATTTTTCAGATAATGGATCTACGGCAATTGAAATTGCTCTCAAGATGGCATTTCGTAAATTTTCCTTCGATCATGGACTTCTTTCAGATTTTCAGAAGGATAACATGGCTGGAAGAGGTGTTGAGCTTGTGGTGGGCCTTGCTAATCTTTTTCCCCTTGATTACTGCTAGTTTTCATGATCTGTGATAAAGCAGTTTTTAGATAGTTATCTTCTGTGATAAAAGGAGTACTCAGTTTTTAGTTATTTTGTATGCACTCAGAATTTTCCCTTTTAGAAATGATATGTTTTTAACTAAGTTGGGTTAATTTTTCACAGGTTTTAGCTCTTAGAGGATCTTATCATGGTGATACTTTGGGGGCTATGGAAGCACAAGCACCATCTGCTTATACAGGCTTCCTCCAGCAACCGTGGTATAAATACTTTGTGACAAAAGCATGTATTGAAAAATACCAAATCTATTTCTTCTATGTTTTGCATTTTGGAGATGTTGTAGTAAATGGTATTAGGCCTCTACTTTTCTATGATTCCGTAAATGTATTTCCAGGCTGTAGATGATATCAATCAACACTTGAATAACTCATGCATTTGTTGTACAAAAGCAGAATTAAGACATTGAAACAATTCGGTCATCATATAGTTTTTGCAAATATTTTGAGAGGGCAGTTTCCTCATTCTTGTCCAGAAAAATCAATTATCAATGGAAAACAATTAATCATCAATCTTGTTCATGAATTTTATAGGTACACTGGAAGAGGCCTTTTTCTGGATCCTCCCACAGTCTATATGCACAACAGTATATGGAATCTTGCCTTACCTGAAGGATTTCGTTTCAAGACTTCGACTTCGAAACTTGAAAATATAGGTAAACACATATGCTGTTATTATTTATTGTCATTTCAGTGCCATCTCTCATGTCCATGTGACATTTTTTTACAGCCTTCAATTCGCGTGATGATATTTTTCATAAGAGAAGGGATGGGTCAGATCTTGCTGAAATTTATTCATCTTATATATCAAAACAATTATCACAATATTCAGGATCAGGAAGGTTTAACCATATAGGAGCACTGATTTTGGAACCAGGTAAGATAATTCATATTGTTAGTTTGTTTCAGCTTCTTCTGTTGTCTGTTGTCTCTGGTAAATTGTCATTTTAGTTGAACCTTCTGAAACTGAAATAAACTTTTTCATCAGCTTCATTCTATTCTTGATGCTTTGTAACTTGAAAAGGTTATAATGAGTCCCATTATGATTCTGACTTTGATGTCATCTGCTGCATTAAAATTTAAAACTAATTGTGTCAGATATGCTGCACCAGCTTGAATCTTACACATATAATCATACACATATTACAAAATAAACTAGTTCTCTTTTTGTTCTGACAACTTTATCGTTTTTCCTTGAGAAAATTCTTTTTGTCACACAATTTTATGTTCATTTTCTGAGACCACTGCCCAAAATTTTCAATTCACTGGTTCATATGATTTTTCATATTGTATTGTAAACGGGGTTGTTTTATATATGAATTACTGTGTTCTGTGACTCAGCATTAATAATTCTATAGAAGCAGATCTTTTGCTAATATTGGTATCAGTGGATGCACACCTGCACACTGGACTGTGCATGGTTGCGATTTTTTTGGTATTTGTATTAACCCCTAGGGGTCGGCTCAAGTGTGCATATCTCCAGAACATCGGATGTGCACTTACAGGAAACTCCTTGTTGAGAGCCAGTGCACCCCCAGGATTGGTCTGGACTTTGTTCTTGGACACCCGGTGCCAATAAAAAAAATGTTTGGTATTTGTGACATGGAAGAGATCATGTAATGTTATATGCTTTATTTTCTATTGGCATACCTGCTCTTGCCAGGAAACTACACATTTTTTTTTTCATTCGATGTTCTGAATGTCATGCAGTTATACAAGGTTCTGGAGGAATGCATATGGTTGATCCACTTTTCCAGCGGGTACTTGCTAATGAGTGCCGACATAAAAGAATTCCAGTTATCTTTGATGAGGTCTTTACGGGTTTCTGGCGTCTGGGAAAGGAGGTTGGTTACCCTTTAGAAACATTGCATTACCTTTTTCCTTTTTCCTTGTTCTATTTCTGTCTAGATTACTTAATTGACTGGATTTCTTTTTCCTTGCAGACTGCAGCAGAACTACTTTGTTGTGCCCCAGATATTGCCTGCTTTGGGAAGCTGATGACTGGTGGGGTTATACCCTTGGCTACCACACTGGCAACAAATGCTGTATTTACCTCATTCCTTGCTGACTCAAAGGTAACTTATTGCACTGGGCTGCCCTGATTTCTTTTGTTTTTTTTTTTCAAAAAATTAAAAAAAAAGTGTATAGATAATAACGCTATCATAGAAGGATAAAGAGTTTTAAGCAGTGAATGACCATTTTATTTGTTTGACTGCTTTTACCCATTTGTGCCCTTTAAAGCTTTCTGTTGTTATGTATGAGGAAACAAAGACTTTTGTGGTCTTTGTATTCTTAAAATCTGAAATACCACCCGTATCCGAGAATCTGTGCTCTCCCTATTGTGTACACTTTTGTTCTTTGGAGCTCCTGATTCTATTTAAGGCATTATAAAGTTACTTAATCCTCTTTGTTCTGGTTATAGCTAATGGCCCTTTTACATGGACACTCGTATACTGGACATGCTATGGGGTGTACAGCAGCTGCTAAATCCATAAAATGGTTCAAAGATCCCCAGACAAACCTCAATGTCAATTCTGAGGGAAGGTCACTTAGAGAGGTATGCTGATTTTTATTTGCTTGTTTTCTGAATTTGTATATTACAAATCTTTCGTGAGCTTATATATGTATATGGTTATGCATCGTGTCACTCCAACCTTACCCAAAAAAAGTTTACAATAAATATAATAGATTTTTGCCATTGGTCTTTGTACAAAATAGTATTTCCTTCATGCCATAACCAAGGGGTGCAAGGTAAGGTTATGGTTAGTCCAGTATGGTTGTTTGATAATACATCATAAATACATATTTATATATTAATAAAATAGGAATCCAATTAAAATATTAACTGTCTAATCATAGTCACTTTTTCTGTGTTCTTCCCATAAGTAAAATTTAAATTTGTAAATCAACGAATCTTCATAAAGAATTTTTTTTTTTGACAAGTAAGAACGAATCTTCATAAAGATAGTGTAATCTTTTCCCATGCTAGCTCTCATTAGATCACTATAGATTGTACTGCCTCATGTTTTAAACTTATATGAATCTACCTTAATTTAAAAGTTTCAACTACCAAAGTTGAAATATATCCAGCTTCAATTACCACCTGTAGAGAAGCCTATAATTTTCTTTTGAGCTAGAGAAGCCCTCCATTAGTTCTCTAGTACTTCCTTGGGAGCCCCTAAATTCTGAAGGGTCTGCTGTTTCTTTCAAGCTTCATTTTGTCAATGGTATTTGTAATTTCAATTTTGAATTCTTATGGATGTACTCATCAATGTTATTTGCTCCCTCACCCTGCCTGCTCCCCCCAAGGAAACAAAGCACCACACTTTTTTTTTTATAATATTTTAAATGTTGGGAAACTTCTCCAAGGTAGGGCCCTTCAGACCCACCCTTGCAAAGTAATCCTTGGTCCCGTGCACCGCACCTTCGGAAGTTTCTCTACACGAAAATGGTTAAATCGCTAGTTTTTCATCAGGAGGTGTGGCTCCAAAGGATTGTTTGCACCCATGAGGTGTTGAACCTTGGACCTTGAAGGGAGTGATACCCCAAGACCAAGGCCTTCACCACTTGGGCCTACCCTTTGAGGTTACAAAGCGCCACACATCTTATCAGAGTATACCCTAGGTCTGACTGATAGCTATCAAATTCATTGATGTTCTCCTTATTGACTGTGGTATGATTTTTTTATTTATGGGATCCATTATCATTTGTCTTTGTAGTTATGGGACGAAGAATTGGCGGGACAGATCTCTTCACATCCTGCAGTTCAAAGAGTTGTTGCCTTGGGAACTCTCTTTGCCCTGGAACTCCGAGCAGAAGGCAGTAATGTTGGGTATGGTCTGATTGGCTTCTCCTTTGGATTATTTTTTAGCATTATCTTCTAGTAAGTATCATGGTAGCACAGCGTGCACACCACAAAAATTTCCCCATCAAATTAGCTAGAAGGTTTGTTATGCACATATTGTCCACAAACTTACTTGAAGCATCTTGTACTTGTGCAACTTCTCTATCTTGGAACTGTATAATAAGCAGTGCATGGTGGCCCCATATAGTTCACCATAGCTCTGAAATCATCAGTAGGATGTTCCAGATTAGGCAAGTAACCAAACGAGAGGATCCAATAGAATGATATTTTTCGAATGTGATTTCCATTGAAAAGCAGGAAAGCTAAACTAACTAATAAAGGGTCTGGGATTCGCCTCGCCGTAGTACACCAATCTAGCAATTATGGTTATTTAAAACCTATAGTTATTGATCTGATGATTTGAGGATTTACAAGCAAGAGTAGGCAGTATCTTGTGTATTGCACGATCAGACTCTCTCAGTTACAACTCATTTGAAACACGTGGTAAAAGAAAGGAATGAATGAATGAATGAAATAACTGATGAGGAGACATGCTATAGTCGATCTCACTGAGTGCCAATTGGCCAAGAAAGAGATTGCCAAAGGGCTTCATAAGTGCTTGTGTTCCAATTCAATCCCCAAATCTGTAAATTGATCTGTATTCCCTCGTTCAAGAAGTTCTGCTCTAATCAGGTGTTGTTTTACAGGTACGCATCGCTATTTGCGAGCTCTCTTGTTCAGAAACTCCGTGAAGATGGTGTTTACACGAGGCCCTTGGGCAATGTCATATATCTCATGTGTGGGCCCTGCACATCTCCTGAGATCTGCAGCCATTTACTCGTCAAACTTTACAAAGGACTTGAGCAGTTTTACCAAATCAAGGCGTGTTAAAAATTCCGAGACTTTATGGTAGTTGAGTCATTCTTAGCTATTCTAAGTTCTTCTATTGCCGTGGAGTTTGGGTGTTTGTTATGTGTAAGGCTTCACAATCAATAAATAGCAAAATACCTATTTGTAAGGAATTATAATCATTGGTAATTTGACATTGTCGAAATTCTTCATCCGTGCTTTTGTGGTATTTGAAACGTTGCTTCTTGATAAATATGGCAACGATGGAATGGAAGTGTCAAAAGATTAATTTGAAACAGTAGAAAGCCTTGCTCTCTGAGCAACTGGCTTCATTAGTTCTTGAGTCTTATTCGCTACTTGATATGAAGGGCATTATGTGTTGACATGGTAGAATTTGATATGTGAGAAAAGTTTAAAATTAATTAATTTTTTAATATAAATATTGCCATACCTAAGTAATGCTCTTAATTTTGGTGGTTTTGAATGAATTACCCCTCTCCCACCAATTGTAAATAAACAAAGATGCTCGACCCTTGTCACAGAATGTGAGGATCAAAGTAATCAAGGCTTCTCTACTCCTATTAGTTCCTGGTCAAATCACAATTGATGGCTAGCCCAATTTAATTTTCTTTTCATGCAGCCAGGTTGTCAAATTTTGCATGAATAAGGCGACAGAGTAAAATGATTGCCATGAAGACTAATGTTGCTCCTTGTCTGTGGAAAAATCTGAAAGAAAAATACTACTCTTCTTATTCAAACTTACCGTTAATTATTACAGTTCAAATTTTTTATTTTAATTTTAATTTTTTTATTAAATTTTTTAATAAAAACGTGGAAGCAGCCTCTGAGACTCCAGCTCCCAAAAATAAAAAAAAGGGGCGAAATGTACGTGAGAGTCAGTGTGAGACAGTCAACAAGAATCGGTGCCAACAACTCCTTGACAGTAGTGTAAAGCTTTAATGATTAAGACCAAATTATTTTAGGAAAATGATTATTGTGTAAATTATATATATTGTGTAAATTATTGTGTAAAAAGTAATATTATATATAATATAATATATTTATCACTATTTAATAATAAAAAATATATAATAAATAATTATTTAATAACAATAAATATGACACATTTTATTTATTAAAATATAAATAAAATAATAATATAATATATAAAATTTTCTTTCTTATTGCCCGGTCATCTCCTTATCATTTCTGATAGCCGAGGTCCTATTTCAGTGAAAAGATAGCTGCTGCAGTGTGGAAAGCTTTTTCACGTGCTTTTGTTGCTTTTTGTCTCGTAATCTGTTTAGCATGCAAAATTGGTGATGCTTTCGTTGATTGATGGTCTTATCCACGACAGTTTGCCTTTTTCTCTTTATCTTTTTCATAGATACTCGACTGAAGATTGCTGATTAATTATGATCTCTTCATTATGATTTAGACCGACAAAATTTATGAGTTTATTTGGACAAAATTTATGAGTAACATTAACCTACTAAAAAGGGACCATGCAATTATTCTCTCTCAGCATTTATTTTTAATTCATTCTTGTAAAATGTTACACATAACTAGACATTATTTTCTCGAATAAACTTTATTTATTTAAACCGTAGAAGTTAAGATTAATACTAGCTCTTAGACAAAGCTTTTCACAAGTTCTCTTAGGTTCCGTTTTAATATTAAATTGAATTGAAATGAATTAATTTTTTTTTAATAAATAGTAATGAGTTAAGATGTTGAAATAAGTTTTGTGGTGTCCACTTAAAATGAGTTTAAATATATTTGAATATTAAGATAAATTTAGATGTATTTATGAGAAGTTAAAAAATATTACGAGTTTAGCGTGTAAATAAATATTGAGTTCAAAAAAATTATGGGCCTCAAGTGTAATTAAAGAGATTTTAAATTAAGATGAATTTAGTAATTTGAGAGTTAGATGTTTAGATGCTAAATTCATATTAAAATTAGACTGAATTAAATCAACTTAATTCAATTTAAACTCTAAACATAACCTTAATTACCTACCCTGTTCAGATATTTGAATTTATAGTTTATACAACAACAAGGAATGTACTTCATTTTTCCTTTTAATCTTTGTGTTTTTTTTTTGTCATTTATATTAATGGTATTCTTATTAAGGTAAATACGCAAAACGTTTAGATCCCAAAAAACCTATATACTTCGAACGTAGCAATAATCGAAATTTGGTCGTTAGACGATGGCGTAAGCTAAAGCGCTTGAGGTGACGTCAGTGAAATATATTTTATGTTATCTAACTGACGTGGCAAGTACGGCCGAGGCTAACGTACGGTCAAGATTTCACACTAGCTTGTCCTTCGGACGGTCCGAAGGCAACGGCCAATACGGGGAAACAGATCTAGCAATCATCTACGAGAAATTATCTAGTGCTCCACAGAACACGATGGTTCCCTCTTCTTCTTTTCTTTGACGGAAATGTAAATCAGAACTGAAAAGTCAAATGAAAAGTAGCTCTAATTGTGAAACTCCGTGACTCAGATTGTGGACTACCGTGGTCTTGGGGCGCAGTTGATTATATCAAAGTTCCAACAGCCAACAGCCAGCAAAGGCCACACTGGGACAAAAAACAGGTCTTTAAAGACCAAACCGAGAGTTCAGATAATGTTACATTCCTTTCGATCTTCTCGCTCACCAAACAGTCCAAAATCTCCTAACAGGTTTTCCCTCACTTTCTTGCTTTGTAGGAAAATTACAAAACCCAAAAGAAGGAATTTATTTATTTATTTTGTTTTTGTTTTTGGGGGCATCAATCTCACTTCAAGTGACTTATATATATTTTCCTGAAATAGTTGGAAACTTGGGGAGTGGGGGGAGTTGGAAGTTCGAAACTTTAGGTATTTTTCGAAATATAAGTTTAATTCTAAGGGTTTCGTCGATCTGTACTGAAAAAGCCATATTTTTGTTTTTGTGTGTGGAGTGATGTTCGGGTTGCCGAGTATGGTTTTCATCTCGGATTTTTTTTTTTTTCAAAGTGAATTTAGTGTGGTTTTGGGGTGTTGCAGATCTGGGAAGCGTGTGGTTATAAATGCAGACTCGGTATATGGAGAGGACCAAATCTATGAGCAGAGGGAAGAGGAGTTTGGAGGGGGGAGGAGGAGAGGATGATCAGCCGGAGCGCAAGCGGCCCGCTCTCGCAAGGTAAAATCCTTGTTCTTGATATGATTTTTGTGATTGAATTGCTTCTCTGTGTTTGGGGGATTTCGTTTGTTGATACTTCTTCTTTCAGTATGTTATGTGAACTATGAAGTGTAAAAAATCTAAAATGTTGCTTTAGTAGAAGAGTTCCATTATTAAGACAAAGTGTAGCTCAAGATTTGTTAGTTGTTGCTTAGGTGCACTAGAACTTGGTGCGGACATATTTTCAAAAAACAAAAACTTGGTGTGGGCTTGGTTTTTTAAAAGAAAGTGTGATAATTTGCCCTCAAAACGTATCTATCTTTTCGAAATCCTACCAATCAAGGACGCGTGGCCTTGCGGGCTTGCCTTTTTGAAAGAAAGAGTAATAATTTGCCCTCAAAACATACCTATCAAAAAATAAAAAATTTGCCCTCAAAACATATCAAGGCAACCTTTTCGAAAATCCTACCAATCAAGGACGCGTTGCCTCATTACATGGGAGGCTAATATCTGCCCTTAAGAAGTGCCGTGTGCCATCACCACGAGCCCCCACCACAAGACGGTAATTCTTTGTAGGTGTTGTCTAATTCTTTATAAGTTGCTTTCAGATATTCTTCACGTCTACTTAAAAGTTCTCGAGAATATTTGAGGCTTAAAAATATTCCCTGCTACAATACGAAGAATCTAGATATTTAATTTGAGATTTCGACCCAGCAAAACTTAGTGGTAACTACAGTCTAGCGGGTCCTACTCTTTTTTTTCACTTTTTTGGATGAGTAATATGAACTAGGTGATAAAAGCTAAGACCTCAGTATCCAGGCAGCATATGAAGGAGTACCCTCAAAAGTTACAAGTGAATTCAGTAAAATCTACAAAATAAGGGCAAGAGGAGTTTTCAAACACTTAGACCACACGTGCAAACTGTAAAGAATTAAGAATTTTAGCTTAGATATAGGCAACTCAACTTCATTAAATGTGTGGTTAGTCCCAGTAGGATCTTGGATTTTTGGTGTTGCTAAATCAATGCCTTGTTCCCCATCTTGTAGACAAAAGACCTGCAGATAAAACCTACTTGTAAAAAAAGGAGGTTGCAGAGAAAATCCAAATTGTGTTACATTTCAATGACATATATCTATGATTTGCTTTCCCCAGGCTGGCATGCGCACACACACTCGCAATTATGTATTTATTTTCATGTACTTGATATGCATCTCATTTTAATGTTTTGCTCACGTTTTGCATTTAATGTTCTGAAGCTAAATGTTGTGGTTCAGTTTTATTTAGTATGCATATTCCTTTTTTATTTAAAACCATACATGTCATGCAGCGTAATTGTTGAAGCTCTAAAAGTGGATAGTCTGCAAAAGCTATGCTCATCTTTGGAACCTATTCTTCGTAGAGTTGTAAGTTCTATGGATTTTACACTGTGTTTATTGACAATATATTTTAAGTTCTATGGATTTTACGCGGTGTTTATTGACAATATATTTTTTCTTCTTATGGGTTTGGGTTGGCTATTATTTTTTGCTTAAATCATCTTTCTGACGTTTCCTTTATAGAATTATCCTTTGTTATAGTTGTACTGATTTGTGTATTTTTTTCATTTTCATTTTCTAGACATGTTTTAAAATTTGCATGCTTCAATCCATTACTTCGATTCATTTTGTGTATTACATATCTCGTTTTTCTCAAGTGTTCAGTGCAATTGATGCTCAACAGGTCAGTGAAGAAGTGGAACGTGCTTTGGCAAAGTTGGGCCCTGCTAGAATTGGTGGAAGGTCTAATATACTCTTGATCCTATTTTTTTTGGCAGTTTATTATTCCCCCCCCCCCCCAAAAAAAAAAAACAAAAAGAAAAGAAAAAACTCTGAATTATACTGATATATATTGTGGATTTTTTGTTTAGCTACAAGGCAAGGAAAGATGATTTTTCAAATTATATTATAGTTTTGTAAGAGGCGTACCCACTTTTAGTTGTTAACTGGTGTTGAGGTTTTGTTTACTGATCAAAAAAGTTGTTGACTTATGTGTTAAGGGCAGATTTATACAAAGAAAAAGCATAAAACCGGTTCCAATATGCATGAACTCTCTTAGGATATAATAGAATCTGATACTTATGACAAAATACATAGAATTGTATTTCAGTCAGCAAGTAAGAGTGTAGTATTAATCACATGAACCATGTGCAATTTGCCCTTGACCCATTGAATGGTCCTTTTATATTCAAATCAAGGTGATGTGGGTATTCATGCTCATTCAAGTTGAGCAACTTTGTGCTAATCTCTGCTTGTTGAAGAACTTTTTCTTTTTTAGGAAGAGGATAGTACCCCAGTTATTGACCAACCCTCACTTTTGGTGCAGTACCTTTTACAAGTAAAAAGCTTAACTTGAGGATCAGGGATAATTTTTTCTATAAGGAGTTAAGTTGAACTAAAATTCCAGGAGAGTTGTAGGATGGTTTTCTATCGGTTAAATTTTGTTTTTTTTGATAGGTTAATATAAATGGTTGCATTCTTGAAATGGTGCTTTATTTATCTGCTTCATTGCTGTGAAAGCTCTATCATATTTTATGGTTCATTTTTATTACTAGCTTCTATCCAGCTCAAGAAATTCAGAGAATGGGGCCTACTTGGTATCTTCTTCTAAATATGAGATATTTGGGATTTTGGCGCAAATAACCTTTTGTTCAGGCTTTATTATTTATAACTCACTTCAGTGCCTAGTTTTTCATCATTTGGCTTGAATGAACCTTTTTACATCTGTGGTATATTCTTTTAACACTTGAGGCTTCAGGTCTTCCCCGAAACGGATTGAAGGTCCAGATGGAAGAAACTTGCAGCTGCAGTTTAAGTCCAGATTGTCTCTTCCTCTCTTCACTGGAGGGAAAGTAGAAGGCGAGCAGGGTGCTGCAATCCATGTTGTATTGATTGATGCAAACACTGGCCATGTTATGACATCTGGACTTGAGGCCTCAGTCAAACTAGACATTGTTGTACTTGAAGGTGATTTTAACAATGAAGATGATGAAGGCTGGTCCCAAGAAGAATTTGAAAGCCATGTGGTGAAAGAGCGTGAAGGTAAGAGACCATTGTTGACTGGGGACCTGCAAGTGACACTCAAGGAAGGTGTGGGGACGCTAGGGGAACTCACATTTACAGATAACTCAAGCTGGATACGGAGCAGGAAGTTCAGGCTTGGCTTGAAGGTTGCCTCTGGATTTTGTGAGGGCATACGCATACGTGAAGCAAAGACGGAAGCTTTTACTGTTAAAGATCACAGAGGGGAATGTATGCTGTTACTCTGTCATTTCAATTCTTCCTTTTCTTCTTTGTTTTGGAATGTTGTGTCAATTCATATTCCTCTTGTGTCAGTGTACAAGAAGCACTATCCACCTGCATTAGATGATGAAGTATGGAGACTGGAGAAAATTGGCAAGGAAGGGTCATTCCACAAGAGGCTAAACCATGAAGGAATATTCACAGTTCAAGATTTTCTTCGTCTTGTGGTTCGAGACCCACAAAGACTTCGTGCTGTATGTGTGGGATTTGTTCTTCAATCAAATTTTCATGCTTTCTAGCTTTTTTCTGATATGTTTATATCTATTTCTGTAGATCCTTGGAAGTGGCATGTCAAATAAGATGTGGGACGCTCTCTTAGAGCATGCAAAGACTTGTGCCCTGAGTGGAAAGTTTTATGTTTACTATTCAGAGGATGGAAGAAATGTTGGTGCTGTTTTTAACAACATCTATGAACTGAGTGGCCTTATAGACGGGGAGCAATACTTTTCTGTCAATTCTCTTTCTGACAGCCCGAAGGTGAGTTTGATATATATGATGTGCTTTCTCTGACCATTACATCTTGTCATTATGTGCCATTAGTTTAATAGGATTTGCCTTTATACCTGTGGTGCTATAGCAGTTTTACTTGCCCCATTTCTCTCTCTCTCTCTCTCTCTCTCTCTCTCTCTCTCTCTCTCTCTTATGGGTATTTATGTACACTGCTAGTGGGTGCTGAACTTACTACCTCATCTTCCACTCTGTCCTTAGAAGGGTAGGAAATGTCACGTGAACCAGAGTTTAATGGTAGCAGTTTTGCCAGCCTTCTAAAAATTGGGTCCAAAAATATTGCTCTGTTGGCATTCTGAAATCTATGTATATATTATCTACTCCTAAGAAATTAAAAATTTCTCTCTCTGTAACTTTTGCTATCTGCCAGATTCAATATTTTGTATTTTGTAATGAACTTAATCAATATCGGCAGATTATCATTTTTTTTAAAACTTTTGCTGCTTACCATGATTACCTGCCTTATTTTCTGCAGACTTGATGCTTGGTGCCTCAAATCTTTTTTTTTTTAAAGGAGGACGGCACCTCTAAGCTTTATTGATAAACCTTACTTGTGGCGGAAGAAAACCGTGGTAACACCAATCCCATCAAACTTAATAAAAAAACTAGGACATATGAACAAATACTGAGCAAATACTCCCGTGTAAAAAACTACTTACATAAAGAAAAACCATTGCAACCCCATAAACCAGAAATAAACTACTCGAACCATAACATACTACTGCCTCCTCATATAGGGTAACCCAATTTTATCCATCCCTAGAACTCCTCGCATTAGCATCGGAAGATCTGTAGCAGAGGAAGTAAAAACCGTTTCTCCTTTTGCACCCAGCTTTGCCATGCTATCTGCTGCAGTGTTACATTCTCTGTAACAATGCGTGAAAGTGCAACTGACCTCATTCAAAAAACATATTATTTCCTCCCAGAAATCCTCCATATACCACAATCCGCATCTTCTTTTTTTAATCCAGTCAGTAACCAAAGCCAAATTCATTTCGATTCCTTGGATTCGGGATGGCAGTCAATGATTAAGTTTTTGCTACATTGATTAAACCAAAGCCGAGTTCATGATGGCAGTCAAATAACTCTCATTTTCTTTTCATAATCTCTCCTTCTATCTGTTCCTCCCAACCCCATGTCCCCTCAATTAGGTCTTCTTTGTATCCTTTTCCTGTTAAGGAAAGTTTATAGCATGTTTCCTCTGATAGCTCTTTCACTTGATTCCTGCTTGTACTAGGAAATGAAGAAAATAATTTGCCAATAGCCAACTTGAGTTTGGCAGCTATGTAACCTGATTCTTTGTAATTCTCTCCAATTGTTCTTTTGTCGCATTGTAAACCTCGCAATAGAAATCTGGGAGAGGGCATGTGAATAGCATTACCTTTTGTCAGATATGAAGCACATTTTAGATAAATTTAGAGGAGAGCATTGTGAAGACGTTCCTGTAGAGGGAGTTTCGGGTAGAGTATTAGTTTTACGGGAAACAAGGGGTTGGGGAGGTGTGTTCCATTCCAATTCGGGCTTAATGTATTTTGGGTAGTTTTTCATGGGCTTTTTGGGTCATTAGGGGCTCTCTAGTATGGGCTAGGTGTTTTCTTATATACGTCCAGTATACTTGGTTACTCATATTGATATATATAATATTTTTACATACAAAAAAAAAAAAAAAAAAAAAAAAATTTGAGGAGAGCATTGTTCTGTTTTTTGTTGGCTTTCTCTGCTGATGCATTGGTTCTAAGTCACATGCCTTCATTGGATATGGTGTACTGCTCTTATTCTAGTTTAAGACTTGCTACACAGAAATCACTAGGAAGTAAACATTTACATACGACAAAAGGAAAGAAGAATGACATCAAGTGTTGAGAAGCTAAGTTACCATGAGTGCCATGATAAAGTGATGTAGATAAAGTGATGTAGAAGATGTTATTGTTTTTAAGTACAGGTGATTTAGTCTTAAGTAAATAAATGCTAGTGTCACTTGCTGTGTTTATAAACTTGCTGGTACACTGTAAACTTTTACAATCTGCAGTCTGTTTTAGTTTTTTCTGGTAGAACTAATTATCAGAGGTCCTGGTTTTGCAATTCCAGGTCTATTTAGATATGCTGGTGAAGAAAGCATATGACCATTGGGACCAAGTTATAGAATATGATGGCAAGGCACTCATGAGCTTCAAGCAGAATAAGAGGCCCACTGCATCCCGGAATGAACTTGATATCGGCCTATTTGATTACTCTGGTGCTTTGGATCATCAACTGCATCTACAAAGTCTGCCAGTTCCTTCAGAGCAGCCTCCCATGGATTCTGGCTTACCTGCTGGAGGTAAGCATTGCTGGCTACATTAAAGCATGCTTTTTTGTGTGGAAATAAATGTGTGGACTATTCCTTTATTTTCCTTTTTTTTTTTGTGAGTGACCATTGGGAGGATGGAAGGAGGGGTTGAGATAACTTGCTTGATTATAATGAATAGATGTTACTGAAAATACAGTCAGCCTGGTAAAGATTTTATGAGGATTGCCTCAGAGGTTTTGTTTTGGAAAAGGAGGATATCTCATAATGATGTAGATATGCTGGATTGGTAACATCCTTCTCTTGTCACCGATAAAAAAAAAATAAAAATAAAAAAATAAAAAAGTATCCTTCTCTCTTGTCAGTTAATCTGTTTGATATGCTGGGGAAGCTATCCATGGTGAAACTTTGCACTTCTCTTTTCAATTTCGTGGATATTATTTCCCACTCTATTAGAGATGTCATTATGTGAGATGTCTGTGGATGATTGGTGCCCACGTAACAAATAACATCTGATTGTACCAATTTGTAAGTTAGGTAGCAAAGGGTGTGTAGATGATGGTAAACTTTGTCTTTGTTGATCTCTCTCTCTCTCTCTCTCTCTCTCTAATGCATGTGCGCACACAAACACACTCAGACCCCACTTTTTACACCCTTGAATGTGTGCATTATTTAACATCCACTCAATTGAGATGGTGTAGGACCACTGATGTTTGATTTTGACATTGAATTGCTAACTTTTGATTTTCCTTGTTTTTCTGTTGCTTTTCTTCAGCTTTAGGGTACAATGATACTCTGGCAACGAGGTATTCAACCCAGTCACAGACTGTAAATTCAATTTCTCGCAGCCAGCTTGACAGCACTTCTTTTGCACTACATGACCATTTGATAAGCAACTCTCACCAAGCCCAAAGTGCAAGACATAATAACAGTGCTGTTGCACTGGCCCTTGGTCCTCCACAATCATCTACATCGGGATTTCAGGTTAGTAACTCTACAACTCAACCATCCACTCTTAATCCTTTTGAAGACTGGTCACAAAACCGGGGCAAGGGAGTCGATGAGTTCTTTTCAGAGGAAGAGATTCGCATTATAAGTCATGAGATGCTTGAGAATGAAGATATGCAGCATTTGCTCCGAATCTCTAGTATGGGAGGCCATGCCTCCATTAACCTGCCGGAGGATGGGTACACATTCTCATCATACATGCAGTCACCGATGCCAACCTTTGATGAGGATCGTGGGCGACCTGGAAAAGCTGTTGTTGGGTGGTTGAAGATTAAGGCAGCAATGAGGTGGGGTTTCTTTATCAGGAAGAAAGCAGCTGAGAAGCGAGCACAAATTGTTGAGTTAGACGATGAATAGAAGTTGCTATGAAGATGCAGTTAGGTTTTCTCCTCTAACCTTGGCGCTGCCTTGCTCTTTTGCAAATCATCAATACTCCTAATGGTTGCCAACAAACTTTTTGGTTTCAAAAGTCTTGGGGACCTCTGTTGTAAATACAGCAGGAGTTCTCTTGTACAGTTTGCATGTATAGTTTTTGTCAGTCACCCTTCATTCTATTGATATGCTTTCTCATCACCATACCTTTGGTTTTGTGAATGGTATGTCGACGCTTTTGGGTTCCTAGGGGTAAATGTGCTTTTCAATTGATGGCCCCTTTCTTCTTGTTGACTGATTAGGGGAACATTTTTGGTATGACTTCAATTTGTTGTTTGTATCATTGTACAAGAATGGTGGGTTCTAATATTATGCTTGGTTCTATCTGCTGGATTTTTCAATTTTTCCACTTCAGATGAAAGACCGAAAAATATTGTTATTGAAGCTGCAGTACTATCATTGAGTTAAATTGCATTATTTTGATGGTTTATAATAATATTCGACTGAACTTTAATTGGAGCAAGTTGAGCAACCGACCTGGCCTCAGAGTCAAAAATGGCCCCAGCAGTTGATAATTGATGTTGAAAGTAAAATTGTCTTAAAATGAGACTCCTGGCTACGGTATCAAACCAGAAAATGCAGAGACCACCACAATCTCTTCCCTTTTCTCCTAGCATTCATCTTGCGCCACTCGAGTCCTCCCTACCTCGTGCCTTGACCTCCTTTAACCGTCACAGCCTATATTCAGTTCTCTTCAGTGGGAGGAATAGCTGAGAACGTTGACCGAAAAAGTTTTAACGGTAACTCAACATTGCCGCCTGATTTAATTCGATTCCTCAGTCATAGAGCGTTTTTTTTTTTTTTTTTCTTTTTTCTTTCAAAAAAAAGAAAAAAAGAAAAAAAATATATATATATATATATTAAAAGAATGAAAGAATTAGATTATTTTATGTCACGTAGATAACATCAAATTAATTGAATGGCTCTGACAAAAAAAATAAAAGAGTTGGCACGGCTACTAAACAAATTTAGTCTAGGATGTGGAGCATTCTGGAGGGAGGCCCTGGGGAAACCTCTTTGTGTCACTGCAATAGTTGTAAATCATGTAGTTCTTCTGCGCCCATTGCAACCTCTCCTGACTAGCTGAATCCAACTCTTGTGACAGCCATGAATTACTGCTAGAGGTAGAAGAGGTAGAAGCGCAGGAAGATGAACCGGAGGACCAAACACAAGCATCTGCATTGAAGTTCATATAGCAAGCAGTGAAAGGAGCTTGTGTCCAATCTGTCTTGACAAGTCCGCCCCTTGTGGCCCAGTCATCAGCATTCCAGAGGCTGGAGTATATTCTCATTGGTTGGTTCTTTGGGAATGGTACGCCGCTCGACTCCATGTTCTTGAACTCTCTGATGGGGGTGCCATCCACGGAGAAGCTGAAATAAGAAAGAATAAAATCAATACAGAGTGTATACGGGGAGGAAATGGAATGGAAGGGGTGCACGATTGAGACTGCATTGTTGGGAAATTGGAGCAATACTCACATAATGCACTGGGGATTCCAAAGGATGGAATAGGTGTGAAAATCCGCAGTTGGGTCAAACCAGAGATAGAACTGCTGCTCTCTGTTGCCCTTGCCTTGGCTGAACACATTGGTGTGAAGGATGTAAGGATCGCCACTCAGATTCCCCAAGAACTCAAAGTCTATCTCATCCCAAGCTGATCCTTTTGAAGATAACTGTAGGTAACGTAATCAGTTATATGCGTTAGCTATTGAACATTTAGTTTTGGATAAAATGTAAGAAAATACCAGTAGCGGGTAAAGCTTACATAATAGGCAGTGACAGTCCCGGCAGAGTTTCCGGGGACAAGCTTGAGCTGCATATCGATCTTTCCAAATAGATATTCATTCTTGGACTGGAATCCTGAACCAGAAGCTTCGTTAAGCGAGAGAGTAAGAAGCTCGCCGTCGTTGAGTATCTTAGCACGGCCATCTCCCCAAGTAATTTCAAAGTCCTGGTGAAAGGGATTAGCCGAGGTCGTGATGATCATTGATGGAAGAAGAAGAATAAGAAGGGGCAGCAGAAGGATTGACAAAACACTTGAAGAAGACGTAGAACTCATGAGTGCTAACCGTGCTATATTAATGCGTGACAAAAAATACGAGTTATTGTAATGTAAAGTAGTTAGTTTTGAGGAGAGAAGAGGAAGGGTGTGCTTAGCGTTAGTCTGGACGCTAGCTTTTATACCAAGGGAATGAGGACCTAAGACGACAGCATGGGAAGGGCCATAGGAAGGAGGTCGAGTCCCCGATACATGCTGTAGCCAGTTCTTGCCTGTTGGCATCAAAGTTATTATAGAACTAGCTGTCTAAATCGCACTAACACGTAACGCCCAAAAAAAAAAAAAAAATTCAATCTTTCACACATTAGGACATGTCTAAAGAAAGAGAGATCGATAGACAAGGACGCGGTTTTGCACTGATTTTAAAATCCACGAAAGTGCGGAGTACTTACTGCTGTACAGTTCAGGTCAACATGCATGCCTACCTCTTATATTTTCCTACTTAAAAATGCATGAAAAATAGGGAATAAAAAATATATATTATTACTCAACACAGTCACCACTAGGAAAGACAGCCTGAACCAGAAAGAATAATCCCAAGGCCCAATGGAGATCGGTTATCACCTCTCTCTTTCTCTCATCGTCGTGGGACCGATGTAGAGAAATCGCGACTTTTTGAGAAGTAATGGGCCTGGGGCCCGAAAAGAGAGAAGTAACTTATGATCCATATTGATCCATGGCCGCATCGGATTTCCACATATGCCAATCATCAACAATTTGAGAGAAGTATGAAAGCTAAACAATTTGGGATATCGTACTTGTGTATGATCATCGGTTGTTTTAATCTTGATCCTGATGATGAAGTTAACATATGTGATGTGACAACTAATGCTAACACGTGCCGGGCTAAATAGAAATCGATCCAAGGCATGTTCTGTTCGGCTCCGTTGGATCACTTGGGGTAGGTTTTGCTCTGGATTGCTAGTTAAATTCGTTTCTGTCAATCCCAAAATTGGTTTAGGCTTGTGACCATCAAAATCTAATCAATACCAATGCAAACAAACACCATTGAAGTCAAACCATTTTAAATTATTATTTATCATTACTATTTAGATTTTATAAATCGGTTTTTGTCATTTAACGATTTATCATTCTAGAAATAATTTAAATTTTGCAATGTCAAAGCATTCCAATCTTCATAATTAACAATGATGGTATCACGCTCCAAGCACATACTTGTGGTTGAATATTTATATATATATTCTTTATTATATATACGAAGATGAAAGTCCACTGATCTGATCGATCTCTTAAAGTCTTTATATGATTTTAATTTAATTTTATTTATAAATAAATATTGGAGAAACACAGGCAGTCCCCTTCGAGTTCTAAAAAATTGGCATATGAACAAGTCAAGCTCCAGTCCTGGGGATGATGAGATTAATATTTTAAGGCTGAATCATCAGAGAGTGGAGGTCCAGAAAGTGGGCGATAGCAAGTGGCAGAGAAATTAAGACCTTAATTTATACAACCATCAAAAGAAATTTGAAGCACTCACGTACATGAGGCTCTGTAAATCCAAGCCCTCTTTGTTCTTTTTCATCTCCCAACTTTGTGAGTGCTGCCCTGCCCACAAGAAATCTAGACAACTGACTCGTATTTGCTTACGTGGCAGCATATGGTTGGTTGTAGATTTCATTATTTGGGGTAGGTGGACAAAACCTAGGAAGCAACCATTTAGTTTGTTCTTGAAGACCAATGCCGCCGTCCTAGAGCAGCATGTTGTTAATGGAGCAACTATATATATATATATATGATTATGAAAATGAAGCCCATTAATCCACTAATGTGTCTGTGCTTTTGCGTTCCAGCTGTTCGAATCCCACTTGAACCCACCCACCTAGTTTAATAAGCTCAAAGGACACAGCAGATTCCCGTTTGTGAAATATATTAGAACGGTATAAATAGACGAGAAAGTACAGTTTGAGAAATCGAACGTGGCTCACATCTAAAAACCACTTCTCTCTCAAACATCGATCAACATGGCTGCCTCTGTTTTTTCTTGTTACACAAATGTCTTGCTACTACTTGTTCTAACATCTCTCACGTTTGGCTCTCTGACGGTTGCCTTTGCTGCTAACTTTAATCAAGATGTTGATATCACATGGGGAGATGGCCGTGCTAAGATACTCAGCAAGGGCAGGCTTCTTTCCCTCTCCCTTGACAAAATCTCCGGCTCCGGCTTCCAGTCCAAGAACGAATACCTGTTTGGAAAGATTGACATGCAGATAAAGCTTGTCCCCGGAAATTCTGCCGGCACTGTCACTGCCTACTATGTAAGTTTCTTGTTCCATATGCTTAACTTATTCTAGTTAACAAGAAACTTACACGAATGAGTGATATCTTTAATTATGCTGCAGTTACGCTCGGAAGGTTCTTCTTGGGATGAGATAGACTTTGAGTTCCTGGGAAACCTGAGTGGTGACCCTTACATTGTCCACACCAATGTGTACGCTCAAGGCAAGGGCGACAGAGAGCAGCAATTCTACCTCTGGTTCGACCCCACAGCTGGATTTCACACCTATTCCGTGCTATGGAATCCCGGACGCATTGTGTAAATGATTAACTAAATCACAAACATGCATTATTCCAAGCCATGTTCATCATGAATTGGTTTCTATTTTGGTGGAGCTTTGCTTACCTTCGTTCTCTGTTTTTACAGATTTTACGTAGACGGCAGGCCAATTAGAGAGTTCAAGAACTTGGAGGGTTTCGGCATTCCTTACCCGAAGAACCAGCCAATGAAGGTGTACTCTAGCCTATGGAACGCTGATGATTGGGCGACGAGAGGCGGGCTGGTGAAGACAAACTGGACTCAAGCACCTTTCACTGCTTCCTTCAGGAAATTCAATGCCAACGCTTGTGTCTGGTCTGATGGTGCGTCTTCTTGCAGCAATTCTAATGCCACCAATAACGCATGGCTCTCTCAAGAGCTAGATTCGACGGGCCAAAAGAGGCTGAAATGGGTGCAGACGAATTACATGGTTTACAATTACTGCACGGACACAAAGCGATTCCCTCAGGGCCTCCCGCGAGAATGCAATGTCACCAACAAGGCATGAAGCATGGATACAAACCATAGCCGGCCATGGATTATTTACACGCTCAAGTCATTTTCACTTCATCGACGTTACATTCTCTGTGCCATTTTGATTGTTGAAATGGACAATTTTCACTGTGTGATAAAATAAAGCAAGATGAATGAAAAAGATTTTAAGTAATTGTGCCATAGGAGCCAGACTTAAATTATGCATGCTCATTTCGAATCTAGAAACCAAAAGTTGTCGAATATGTCACGAAGGGCGAAAACGAGGGTTGTTGGCAAGTACTGTACTCTGTCATTAACGGAGGAGGCAACGCAAGTCCCTTGAGTCTTGACCCCTTGGAGAGGACATTCTCCAAAAGTCCAACCCTTCAGAGCCATGCAGATGCAAGCTTACTGATTGAGATGGCGTGTATATTTCCAACTTACCAATAAGTACTGTCAAAGCATTAAATTCTAACAAAACAAAACACAGAACATGGTCACAATTAAGAATCTAAGATGGTAATTTGCGTCTATTTCCAACTCACCGATAACGGTTGAAGCATTAAATCCTAACAACCTTTAACATAATCACAATTAAGATGGTAATTTTGTCAAAAAAGTACCAAATTCAAAACTAAACTTATTATTTTTTTTTCTGTTTTTTGCTAAATGCCTAAAATCCCAAGATCCAAATTTCGAGATAGAAACATAAAGAATCAATCTTTATGTCCTACTTCATTTCTTAAGCGTTTAATGGTTATGTAAAAAAATTTAAATAGACAATAATCGCACTACTTTATGTATCTTTGGAGGCCCATCAAGTGCCGTTTAAGTAAGAACTTGAAGGAATTTTATTTCCCTAAATTATTCTGTTGATTACGAATTCAGTAGGATATCTAATGAAATTTGATTCTCTAATTTAATGATTAGATTGAGAGGAATTTGGATATTTTCTCCTCTCAGAATAAATTGTCATTCAAGAAAGTCTAGTTTCGGACAGATGTAAATACAATGTGGTAATTTGCACTGGTTGTTGTAAATTTCGCTTTTGAAATTAACTATATAAGACATGCTAGGCTGCTGGAAGTTACCAAAATCTGCCAATAGCACTGCTGCGCCGAAAAATCCCAGTCCTGGAAAATCAGCATTCGGCAAGCTTTGGCATGGAACGGACTTGAAGAGGCAATTGCCTCTATATAATGCCATCCAGCTGTCTACATCTCACCTTTTACATCTCAGCCTAGCCTTGACATGGAATGGACTCGACGAGTGTAACGTTCCAACACCGCCTAGCCTCCTATTCAATATAAATCAAACACTGCCTGCCTGCCTACGTACAAAAATCGCTCGCTAGATCTCTCTCTTATAACGTTAAGGAATGGCTTCTGCTGCTTGTTTGTTGTGTTACAAAATTCCTGCAGTGTTGATGCTGGTTCATCTCATAGTTGCCTTTATGACGGCTGCTTCTGCTGGTAACTTCTACGAAAGCATTGACAATACCTGGGGTGATGGCCGCGCTAAAATATTCAGAAACGGGGAGCTACTTACTCTCTCCCTTGACAAGGCCTCCGGCTCAGGCTTCCAGTCCAAGAATGAATATCTATTTGGAATGATCAATATGCAGATTAAGCTTGTCCCTGGCAACTCCGCCGGCACTGTCACTGCCTACTATGTAGGTTCCTTATCAGACAAATGTACCGCCGTTCATTTTTCCTATACTTAATGCCTTAGCCCTTTATGTTAATACGTGAAAATCAATTAATTTTATGATGCAGTTACGCTCAGAAGGGTCGTCATGGGATGAGATAGACTACGAATTCTTAGGCAACCAGAGTGGTGATCCTTATATTGTTCACACGAATGTTTACAGTCAAGGCAAAGGTGACAGAGAGCAGCAATTCTACCTCTGGTTTGACCCCACAGCAGATTTCCACACTTACTCCATCCTTTGGAATCCAGGACTCATTGTGTAAGTACTTATCTAGCTGTTGTATCTCCTAAAAGTATCGAATTTCTTGGTTGTAATCTGGTTTCTGTTTTAGCTTCTATGTGGATGGCATACCCATAAGAGAGTTCAAGAACTTGGAGTCCATCGGGGTACCATACCCAAAGAACCAGCCGATGAGGATACACTCCAGTCTATGGAATGCTGATGACTGGGCAACAAGAGGTGGTTTGATCAAAACAGACTGGACACAAGCTCCATTCACCGCTTCATATAGGAATTTCAATGCCAATGCCTGCGTGTGGTCTTCTGCAACATCTTCTTGCATTTCAAATTCCAAATCAATCAACAGAGCTCCGCACTCTCGGGAATTGGATTCCGCTAGCCAAGAAAAACTCAAGTGGGTGCAGAGGAATTACATGATTTACAACTATTGCACAGACACAAAGCGATTTCCACAAGGCCTCCCTCCAGAGTGCACACTCGCCAACAAATCCTAGAATGAACATCTGTTCTGGCAGGTGTAGCTTTTGTACATCGGTTCTTTTTCCATGTTAATAGGAAATAAGGGATTGTATACTATGTAATATATGCCACGTAGTACGTGATGTAATATATGATATTAGATGCTATACTTATCCTGCAAAAATAGTTTGTACAATCTACCAATGGTCTTGCAAAGTTTCCATACTTTCAACTTGAGTACAATCTATTAAAAATGCCGAACAATAAAATAATTGTTCTATCTATGAGAAATATACTGTTCTTTCGAAGACTAGAGAACTATGATTTCATACCATGTTCAATAAATCACCATGCACCACGATAATTGGCACAAAGAAATATTCGAGTTGGTATAGCAAACAAGTGTGTAGAGATTTTAAAAACATTTTAAACCTATTTAAAATATATTAAAATGAAATGTTTTTCATAATTAGAAATATTGTTTTTCCTGCACATCATGCATAATGCGGATTTGCTATTAATTCTAACTTCTAATAATTTAAGGAAAAATTTTATTTGTAAAGTTGGGTGTAAAGCACACATCCCATATGCATGTTGTTGACATGAATACATTATTTCTAAGAAAATTTCAAGTTTAATTTTTTTAGAAATCAAGTCTTGTCATGTCAATAATATAGAGTAATTTATTTTATACACCAGTTCACAAGTAGCAAAACTCCAATCTAAGTGGGTTTTTTTTTTTTTTTTTTTAATTATGAGAATAATTGGGGCGGCTTGTTTAAAGAGAGACGTTTAGATATCAGATAGTGGTGAATATCTTGGCATGCAGCTGTCTGCAATTAAAGAATTTAAGCTAAAAGAAGTAGAACGCGCTAAAGTAATGGACACATTTTATGAACACGAGATTCAGATAACTCTTGACTAGCTAACCAACAATTTTTTTTACAAAAAAAATATATTGCAATGGCAACTTAGGCAATATTATAACCATAGTCTATTCAATTATGATTTTTTGTCTTTGAGACCTTTACTTTTTTAGCAAAGTTGGTATTGGGCCCAGATCTTGAGAGAAATCATTTTGGTTTGTATGATAAAAGGCTGACCCCACTTGATAAAGAGTGGGTGGGAGCTAGATGAGTAAGAAGCAACTTCTGAGCTTCCTGATTGTTAGATCGATCTGCATTGAACCACGTTGTTGGATAATCATGAGAAGCGGGGCGGCACCGAACCTAGTTTGGCCAGTCATCGGTAGGTGTCAAGGCTGGCTACTTACCCGGCCCCATGCCCATTTTTTATGTCACAGCCAGCCCATTTACAACCCACATTTTCACCCATTATAACTCTTACCAATCATTTCAAATATGAAGGAACTTTTCTAAACACTCCGCTTCCTTCTTTTTTCTACTTCCTTATATTTTCTCATCCTATTTATATTGCTCTACCAAAGGCACATTACTCGCAGAATCACAAAAACATCAAGCTTCATAATATCGTAAAAGACACTTACTCACCACCTAGTTCCCTTCCATCTGCTTGCACTCATGGCTTCTCCTTCGCTTTCTACTTCTACTTCTACTTCTTGTAGTTCATTGGTTCTTTTTTCCATTTGGGCATGCTCCTTAATGGTTGCTTCTGCTGCTAACTTCAACCAAGAGTTTGACATCACTTGGGGCGATGGCCATGCCAAGATACTCAACGATGGCAAACTTCTAACTCTTTCCCTGGATAAACCATCTGGCTCAGGTTTCCAATCCAAGAACATATATTTATTCGGGAAGATAGATATGCAGATCAAGCTTGTTCCTGGAAACTCTGCTGGCACCGTCACTGCATACTATGTAAGTCCCTTTACACACACACACATACTTGTGGCCAAGAATTGTCTCACGAATTCATGCATGTTGATCATATGCTAATATCTGCACATACATGCAGTTGCGGTCAGAAGGGTCATTGTGGGATGAAATAGACTTCGAGTTCTTGGGAAACCTAAGTGGCGATCCTTACATTGTCCACACTAACGTATTCAGCCAAGGCAAAGGCAATAGAGAGCAGCAATTTTACCTCTGGTTCGACCCCACTGCTGATTTCCACACCTACACCGTCCTCTGGAATCCCCAAGGCATCATGTAACTTCTAATCATTCTAATTTTTCAAGTATTTGATATTTTTTCTACTTTCTTCAACTTCATTAACCTTTCTTTTTTTATTTTTTTTAGATTTTCGGTGGATGGCACTCCCATTAGAGAGTTCAAAAACATGGAGTCGATTGGTGTTCCTTACCCAAAGAACCAACCGATGAGGTTACAGTCTAGTCTATGGAATGCCGATGACTGGGCCACAAGAGGTGGGCTTGTCAAGATTGACTGGACGCACGCTCCCTTTACTGCCTCCTACAGAAACTTCAATGCGAATGCTTGTATATGGTCTTCTGGGGCGTCATCTTGCAGTTCAAGCTCCTCAAGTAACGATGCTTGGCTCTCAGAGAAGTTGGATTCCACGAGTCAAGAAAGGCTTAATTGGGTCCAGAAGAACTACATGATTTACAATTATTGCACAGACACAAACCGATTTCCCCAGGGTCTCCCTCCAGAATGCACTACCACCAATTCGTCCTAGATAAAAGCTAGATTATTTTACTTGATTTTTCTCTTTTGAAATATGAAATTATTTATTTGCTTGTAATTTTATCTCCACATAAGCAATTAGTCACTATTTTTATCGTTTGAAATGGCAATAATTTCCTTTTGAATGATTAATTACAAGAATATGGTTATTGAGTTTGAACTTTGATATGCAGCAGCCATTGTTTGTGATTGGGAACTTCCAACTAAATTGGAATCAAAATATAGCTCATTTATTTCGATAGATCCATCTTCTATCTTGAATCTTGGCCAATAAATGAGCTCATTTTCTAAAACAAAAGGGAGATAAATTAAGAGTAATGCTATATATAATCATATACTGTGTAAATATTGTGTAGTCGTATTGAAAAAAATAATCAATTATTAAATAATTATTATATTTTTATATAAGTATTGTATTTATTTATCTTTTTAAAGTGATTATACGACATTTAATCTACAACTGCAGTTATCTTTCTCGTTTTACAATGTCCGGACATGTTTCAGTAGTTAGGGAGAGTATACGTTTTCATGGTCCGCAAATAAAATGCAAACATGTCTTATGTAATCCGTACTAAATATAGCTCTGCTCAGTGCTCAGGGCCGGCCCAAGGGGAAGGCCCTAAGGCTCCACCCTATACAAGGCCCTAAAATTAAGAGTGAAGATATTTTTCATGTTAATGTTTTTAAAAAAATACAAAAATCATTTTATTAAATAAAAATTTAAATAATTTTTTATATTTTCAATTTGTGCAAGGCCCAAAGGTACTAAATTTAATATCTAATATAATGAATAATTTATAATTTTAAATAATCTGTTTTAGAAGTACAAAATTTATAAGGAGACATCATTTTAAATTGTTGTATTAAATATAAATCAAGATATTTTATTTAAATACTTTAAATAAAGCCTCTTTTTATTGAAAATTTTGAAAAATATTTAATATAATAATTTAGATTTTATTATTTTATAATTAAGAGTTACTAACTTAAATTTTGCATTAAGCCTCAATTGTATTGAGCCACTGTTGGCTCTGCAGAGGAGAATAGCTAGCTAGGGATCCTCTAAAAATAAAAAAAAATAAGAAATAAACACAAAACATGAACTTCATGGCATTTAGAATACACACGTCGTATGTTTATTTTTTAAAAATTATAGAGAATTGTCCGAGCTAAAATTATAGTGGATTCTGATCTGCTGGAGGGATCTTATCTACATGGAAAGGGCATGAAGTTTGGGGAACAAAAAAAATCATGTGCTGTAAGCTGTAGTCTATGAGCAACATGAAGTGTCCTTCAGCCGGAAAAATGAAAAATCTTCTTGACATTTCATGTGATAAGGCATGTCGTTTAATTAAATGTACCAATTTTCCCGGCCAATAGATGATGTGTCGTACTGTCGCCTTATAGTTGAAGAAAAAAAAAAGTTTACAAAACATATGGATGGTGAAGTCTCATTAAATCTAAATGGTGAATCCACAAAAGGAATAATTGTGAAAGGCTTCTCTTGTGGCCTGATTTTCCTTTTTAATATGGGAGGAGGGAACATATACTGTTTTTTTAGATGAGGAAAATCTTGGACTATAACCTTTCTCTTTCGGTCTTTTAAGGATGTCATGCACTATGTAATTAGTGCTGGTTTGGTTACCAAAAATTAAATTATCTCATCTTATTTCATCTCATATAATCATTACAATTTTTTTTTTAATTTCTTAAAATAAAATTAATATTAAAAAATTATATTATAACAATATTTTATTTAACTTTAAATACAAGATTTGGAAATAGTATATAATTAAAAATAATATATTCAACATTCAAACACTTCGTCAAACCAATTAATGAAAGTATTATAGTTAGAAATAGTGTCCTTACGGCTTACTCGTCACATCGGGGAGTGTCTATGATTTAATCTCGAAAAAATGTTGGAAGAGGAAAGAAATGACTCCATTTGATATCATAACCAGTTGAGCAGCTGCGCGATGGCCTTGAATGTAATCTAAAAGTGATTTTTATTATCATTAATTATGATCGATTAAAGCAGACGCTAAAAGATAGAGTCAATGGAAGTGGCTCAAATATATATTAATTAATATTTAAAATTAGGTAATGTTTATTAACATGACTTCTCAGATTGCGTAAGTGATTAGACCTAAATTATCACAACCTAACTTGAAAAGATCAAAAAACCCTTATTTCAAAAATTATATTATTTTATGGATTTGACGGTGATCAAATGGTCTCCAACATAATCAAGTCACGCGGTATTACAAACACCTAACCAATGTGTGGAAAATTTCTCATGCGACCATATCATGGCTTTTGATAACAGGGGATCCCATACCACCTCAGAAGAAGAAAAAGTTCAATACTTGAAACAATGAAGGAAAAGTTGTTCACGCTTTCACGTACTCATAATGGAGGAGTTGGTAGAGGCAGCAAAAGTGAGCCCACACGCTCAAGGCATTAGGCAAAGCAACTTCGGCTATAAACGCGTGTGCCGGCTGGATATTAATCACCAACGAGGCGACACAGAACCCATCTGGCTCTGTGATGGCTGGAGGAAAAAAGCAGAGTCAATGTCCAGCTGTTCTCACTAGTCACTACTACTATATCCCTAACACAGGCCCTACTTAGCCCACACGGCAAGGAACCTTCTCAACCCTTCGTTTTTCTCTTTT
Source organism: Carya cathayensis (assembly GCA_011037825.1). Classification (NCBI taxonomy): domain Eukaryota; kingdom Viridiplantae; phylum Streptophyta; class Magnoliopsida; order Fagales; family Juglandaceae; genus Carya; species Carya cathayensis. The sequence goes on along the minus strand of QGSO01000287.1, from coordinate 1,167,129 downwards.
TTGGCCTTTCTCTTTCCTCTTTTTCACCCCTATAAATGGCGTGGCAGTTCGCCTTTGGTGCATCAGTCTCATCTGCTCAAAAAACAAACCAAAGCTTCTCCCTGCTCTGTCAAAATTAATCACTTTTCGTACCTTCAATTCTTTTGCTATAGAATCAAATACCAATTACTGATGTCTTCTTTCTCTTCACTTTGTTCAACTGCTCTGCTAATCCTGGCATTGGTCAGCTCTGTGGGGATTTCTTCTGCGGGTAATTTCAATCAAGACTTTTACATTACTTGGGGAGATGGCCGTGCCAAGATCCTCAACAACGGCGACCTTCTTACTCTCTCCCTTGACAAAGCCTCTGGCTCTGGTTTCAACTCCCAGAACGAGTATTTATTTGGCAAGATAGATATGCAAATCAAGCTTGTCCCTGGAAATTCGGCTGGCATCGTGACAGCCTACTACGTATGTTCTTGTTCATATATTTGTTGCTTTATCTTAATACTACGTGCATGATCATATCACGATTGTATTTGCTAACAAATGGCTCGGATATTGCAGTTACGCTCAGAAGGGTCGTTGTGGGATGAGATAGACTTCGAATTCTTGGGCAACGTAAGCGGCGAACCTTATATTGTTCACACAAATGTTTTTGGACAAGGCAAAGGCAACAGAGAGCAGCAATTCTACCTCTGGTTCGACCCCACGGCTGACTTCCACACCTACTCCATTCTTTGGAACCCCCAACGCATCATGTAAGCACAAAAATCCAATCCCATAACCCATAATCGGTTCCTACATAATGTTCTCAGTCCTCTCTGCCAGCTATGATACTGACGCTTTTCATTCGTTGCTTTCGTTCTTGCTTTTCAGCTTCTCTGTGGATGGCACTCCCATTAGAGAGTTCAAGAACCATGAATCGATTGGCGTTCCATTCCCAAAAAACCAGCCGATGAGGATACACTCTAGCCTCTGGAATGCTGATGACTGGGCCACAAGGGGTGGACTAGTCAAGACAGATTGGACACAAGCTCCTTTTACTGCTTCCTATAGGAACTTCAATGCGGATGCTTGTGTTTGGTCCTCTGGGGCATCTTCCTGCGGCTCAAGTTCACCTACCACCTCCGCTACCAATGCTTGGCTCTCCGAAGAGCTGGACTCGGCAAGCCAAGAGAGGCTCAAGTGGGTGCAGAAGAATTACATGATTTACAACTACTGCACGGACGCAAAGCGATTTCCTCAAGGTCTTCCTCCAGAGTGCACTGCCACTAGCGAGTCTTAAATACCACAATATTTTAGAGCTGTTGCCATTTTTTTGTAATATTTTCGCTTCTGAAATTTGAGAAACACAATTATTTCATTCATTGTCGTTGTAATGACACAATAAAATGGATCACCGAAACAGAGTTTGGATTTCAGTTTCACTGTTTGAAATGCATCAAAAGAGATTATTTTTTTATATTTGTGACATCAAATATAAGCTTTACAAAGTAGAAGTGATGTGTCATTTGACTGTATAATTTCGTTCTTTTAACTGTGCAGGCAGTTGTATGCTTGTATTGGTGTTTGATATGTTCAGGATAGCCTAAACACATGGAGAGTAAGCTCTAAACTCTTAAAAAATAAACTTCTCTCAGTGAACTCATTTTGTTAAATGGAATATGGAATTTCAGAGAGAACTTTTAATATTAAAATGAGAAACCTTTTGCATTAGCCACTGGCATCAGCCAAACCATACCTTACGTGGCATGAGCCAAACTCTTCACTCCGAAACCCCCGAATTCGAAATACTATTGGGCAATGAGAGAGAGAGACCCGAGGAGGGAGAGAGAGAGATGATGAGTGAGAGAGACCCCGACGAGCAAGAGAGAGAGAGCTTGATGATAGAGACCCGAGGAGGGAGAGAGAGAGAGAGCTTGATGATAGAGAGACCCGAGAGTAAGAGAGAGCTGATGAGTGAGAGAGCTTGATGAGAGAGCCTCGTAGACGAGAGAGAGAGAGAGAGAGCTGACGAGAGATAGGGGTAGATGAGGCATCTGACATTTAAAAGAAATAAAAAATAAAGTGTATGTAGTGGGCAACAGAACAGTTGGGGATGCATAGCAAATCTCTATTAAAATTTATGATAGATTTAAAAAAAAAAAAAGTTGTGATCCTATAATTGTATTAGTTTGTTTTGATTAAAAAAAAATCAAAACAGAAAACACTATTACTAAAGAGATAATGTGATGTGAGTCTTAAGATAATTTATTTTCTGTTGGGTCCAAATTATGTAGGCTTCAAAATCCTAAATTTAATGAAACTTATTTTTCTAGAGTTTAACGAATATTTGAAATAACTTTTTTCGGTAAGAGATTTTGGTTCAAGTTGTACAAAATCATTAAAAGCCCAAGTCCAACCCAAAACTAACATCTACCAATGTGTCGGTTCCTTATTGCCTGGGCCATGCTCTGACCTTTTGCACCCGGAGTCGCCCATAGTTATTAGTTATCGAATAAAGCATGACTGCAACAAAAACTCCATATATGAACCGGGGGGGTGATTTTGAAAGAATATGGAACAAAAACACTGTGCCGGCAGCCTGGCACTGATCTCCTTTAGGAATCCATGCCTAGGCCCCTGTTATTTGCACCATCATCAAGTCAATTTACCATAAACACTAAACAATATTTTTAGACTCAGACCGGAAATATTTAAATACATACCAAGAACGAATTAAATAAAAAATCATTATTATTTTCCCTAGGGGATTCGGACAGAGCGAATTAAAGGGAAATTGTAGTTCGACGAGTGTCCCTAAATTGACAATAAGCCCAAACAAATTATTAAATTAATAAGCAATGGGAAGGAAGGAAGGTGTGTTTATTGGAGGACCCAAGTTCGTGGTAGCCCACTAACCCTTTACGTTGCTGCCACAACCATCCACTTTACAGCTCACTTTCCGCTTGCTTAAAACCATCCGAGTCTTAACATCCCACGTATTACTTGCGATTCCTTAATGCTACCTAGTACCTACCATGATCATCAAATTATTAAGCTAGACTCGACGCTAATATTCTATATATTCCAATTGCTTTTAGGCCGTAGAACATCAATATTATGGGTGCCATTGCTTCAAATGCTTCTGCAGGGCTGCAAATCTCTCTTCTGTTTTGCTTTTTGGTGGCTGCTTTTGCCGGTCACTTTTACGATGACTTTCGCATAACCTGGGGAGAGGATAAAGCCAAGATACTTGACAATGGAGACCTTCTTACTCTTTCCCTCGACAAAATCTCTGGCTCGGCCTTCCAGTCCAACAAGCAGTATCTTTTCGCAAAGATTGATATGCAGATCAAGCTTGTCCCTGGCAATTCTGCTGGCACCGTCACTGCCTACTACGTAAGTCTCCTACATTTTGTTTCGTTTCTGTTTGTGTTTTTACGCACCACCTTTTCTTTCATCCGGTTCCAACGACTTAGAAGATACTCATGATCATGTCGTATACATGTGTGGTTTCAGCTGTCCTCACAAGGGCAATACCATGACGAGATAGACTTTGAATTCCTCGGGAACTTAAGCGGTCATCCTTACATCCTCCACACTAATGTCTTTTCTCAAGGGAAGGGCAACAGAGAAGAGCAATTCTACCTCGGGTTTGATCCCACTGCAGATTTCCACACCTACACCATCCTTTGGAATCCCCAACGCATTGTGTAAGAACTAAGAACACATATTGAAAACCTACCTGCATTATTAATTATACTGATATGCGTATTAAGTTTTCTTTCTGATCTCTCTGCCTAATTCTGTATTTCAGCTTCTATGCGGATGGCATTCCCCTCAGAGAGTTCAAGAACCTGGCATGGATGGGTATCCCATTCCCAACATACCAGCCAATGAAATTATACTCCAGTCTTTGGAATGCTGATAACTGGGCAACAAGAGGTGGACTTGTGAAGATAGATTGGACCCAAGCACCCTTCAATGCTTCCTATAGGAATTTCGATGACAATAATGCTTGTGTTTCATATTGGGGTCCCACTACTTCTTGCACTACTTCAGGGACCAGGGGAGGCTGGTTTTGGCAAAGGCTTGATTACAGTGACCAGGGAAAGCTTAAATGGGTTCAGGACAATTACAGGATCTACAATTACTGCCAAGACACAAAGCGGTTCCCTCAAGGGTTGCCCCCAGAATGTTATATTTCCACCAACAACTAGCTGGAACGCTACGCTACTTACGTACGTCTTGCTCGAAGCCTAAACTGAAGTTTTGCTCTTTTCTTGGGTTTCCATAATTCCTTCCCTCTAGCTTTTAATTTCTTTTTTCACAATATCATGTCGATTATCCCCCAATAAACTCGGTCTGTTTTTACAGTTTACGTACGTGATATATAATTGTATATCATATACAATTAATGAAAAAACTTTCGTTTTCCATATTGTACGACAGGATTGATGTGCGAGCTGATCATCATACAGCAGAGAATCAAAACCATATTAATATTGCAATGTTATTTATGCAATTTACTAACTTGCAGTTCTAGAGATCAAATGGTTAGCTAGATGGCAAAATTTTATTGGTCCCTCAAAACATATTGCATGCTAAATAATGGTCCGGGTGATAAATTATTAGCCAGTTCTAAATGACGGGGGTGAAGCATATAATACATGAAGAATCCTAATGATTTGTTTAATTAGAACCCAATTGACATAGTTAACCTTATTACAATTTCATTAAGGATGAGTCGATCGAGTACGTTTCCTTTAAGCGACCGAGTACCATATTATTGTAGTCTCTGTCGATCTTTCCTCATCACGAGCCCTAGCTAGCTAATTAATTAATTCATGCATCAACATGGCAATTGTTCGAGCCTTGATTACAACATAACTTAATTTGAGCCTTGATTAATGGCGATTACAAAACATAACTTAATTCACTAATTGATTTGAATACAAAATCAACCATTAATCAGTATATGCTTTATATATATACGACCTAGCTTTTTATTTCTCCCCTGATTTTAAGCAACTCATGTGGTTTTTGGTTTGAAGAATTTCATGGGTATATCAATTGCCTAGTTAATTTGAGTCACTTCAAAGATTGGATCATTGATTAAAATGTTCATGATCAATTTATAACCCAATTACTAGCTCTATGAATTTAACTAAGGCCTATATATATAGCTAGCCGTAGAGATCGTAATTTTGGAAAAGTAAACAAAATCATTATAGACGTCGTTTAAGAATAATATTTAACCATGCATAATTGTAAACTAGCTAGGTTTTCCAAGTACTAGCGCTGTAGAGATGTTTGGGACATGATATCGCGCGCCGTGTCTTCGGCTCGTACCCTTGTCTAGTTTCGAGGAAACCGACCTCATAGTCGGTAAAATTCCTGTAAAAGACTAGCTAGTGGTCCGTTCTTTCCTAATTAATTAACGAGTTTCATTCGATTTATTTCCCGTAATTATAGGGATCCTTTCATGCTTATATATACCTTTCACGTACTTCCGAAATAATTTCCTCTGACACGCCTATAAACCACTAATCTTAATATATACATGAGGATCCTGCGATATTATTTTCCCGAATCCTGAAATTTTATTCCGATCTTCTGGTTTAATTACCAAACCTCTTACAATCTTGGTGCCGTATCTCGCTAGGGTTTTGTTATGTCAGAAAAGGATAAACACAAGGCCGGTGATATTCTGGTGAAGGAAAACAGTGATGGAGACCAGTTTCCGGTCGGCATGCGAGTCCTTGCGATTGATGCAAACTCAGTCTGCCTCAGATATCTAGTCGCTTTACTTGAAATATGTCGATACAAAGGTTGGTTCATTTTGAGTAATTATTTTTGCATGATATATATATTTATTCGATCGATAGCCGGCCCCAAGGGACAATGTTCCAATTCATGTCTATGTATCTATGTATGCCCTTTAATTTTTCCCTATATTTTTATCACGATCTCATGTGCTGTTCTATTGTTTTTTTAGGTAGTTTGGTTTTTCTTGTTCACCAGCTAAAGTTGTATGAATGTGCTAATTTCGTTATAGATCGAATTTCTTCAAGTACTGCATGCGTTAGAGTAGTGACGAATAATTACTTGCATCATACGCCCTGATACTATCATATTGCGTACTTGCATATTATATAATCAATGGATTCAGCTTTCTTGTGGAGGTTTATAAAATATATATGTACATTCTAAAGTCCTGATACTTCCTTTGTTCGATATTTAAGCAATCGATCGCTCACGTATGTAGAGCTTCTGAACACGATATATTGTTTTTGTACGTAGTTAGGGCGACAACTAAAGCAGAAGAAGCTCTTCGAATGTTAAGAGAGAATAAAGACGAATTTGATATTGTGATTACTGATTTCGTCAGGCAGGATATCGACGGGTTTAAGCTTTTGCAGATTATAGGGATTGAAATGGATATTCCAGTAATTAGTAAGATCTAAACTCATGATCCCCCTAGCTTCTTTCTTTATTTGCTTGGAGCATATGACTCATTACGTACGAATGACGTGGTATTGACAACCTACTACAATAAACTATCACATTAAAACTTTTGTGTAGGCATGCATTAATTTTTAACGGCGTGGCATTGTATGATCGATAGGTTGTAAATAACACGTATCCGTATGTCAAGACTACCACAGTGCATGTTTAGTCGATGAACTTAATTGTTAGTCTGATTGTAAATTTGGAACGTCTGCAGTGGTGTCTGCAAATGATGATTTGGCAAATATAAGCAAGAGTGTAACTAATGGGGCCCGAGACTATTTGTTGAAACCTCTTCGACTACAGGAGATGAGGAACATATGGCAACACGTCTACAGGAAAAAAGTTAGTAATCCTGATCAATCTTGCATTACGAAAGATATAACAGATCGAAAATCTTTGCCTACGAAAACAGTTAATGTCAAACTGAAAAGGGAAGAAGATGAGACAACTCACACTGATCAGTCTCAGAGTCTTTTCTCTGTGAGGAAGAAAATGAGGTTTACCTGGACCTCCGATCTGCATCTCAAATTTGTTAATGCTATTCAGGAACTAGGAGACGGTGGTAAGTCGTACAACACAAACATCACACGCATCTGCATGTAGTACTAATGTTTTCAACGCAAGATACATACATACATTTTTTTTTTTTTTTAAGAGTCAAGAGTCACATATATACATAGATACATACATACATACATGATATATTTATATATATATATATTATATGGTCGGTCCTTAATTTGTCGAATGCCTCTTAACCTTACTACTGTTTATGATTTTCTGATATTCACAGATGCAGTTCCAAATAAGATACTCAGAACCATGAATGTTCCTGGACTCACTCGGGAAAATGTTGCTAGCCATCTTCAGGTGAGTTCAGGCCTAGACTACTATATAATTTGCAGATTCTTGGCAAAGATCAATGATTCTTATTACTGTAGAAATTTGTGTATTGATAATTTATAGCTAAGTTGACAATTCGATGACAGTCAAACTATCTAGCTTGATCTTTTTATTCCTTTTACCGATCTAGAAATATAGAAATATATTGAAGAAGCAAAGCGCTGCAGTGATTGAAAAGGAATTACATGGCGAGCCTGCAGATTCGAATATATCTAGTGGAAATTCAAACAGTAAGAAAAGTTATGGCACTGCCTATCGAGCTATGAGAGAGGAATTAGTACCAGCTGGTGATTTCTTCGACCATCTTGGTAATATTATTTCAAGATCTGAAGCATTAGACAGATCTCCCATAAATATTTGTCCCACGGATATAAAAGAGAGAAATCTAAAACCAAGGGATCATCAGCTGGAGATGTTCCAGTACTACATGCATTCTCCCGGCCATTCTATAGGTCAAATACAGCAAGGCCGGATACATAGTCATCATGTGTACGAAAACCTCCCTCCAACTCCATTGCCGACCAAAACCTACCACCTTCCTGTACTGGCAGATCACTTCAATTTTCCAAATATCTTTCCGGGAATCAAGCTGCACGATGGATCCATGGGAATTTCTTCTCAGCCTTTTAGTTATAGAATTGGGAGCCAAGGTGATGCGGGTAGTACTCGACCTCCTTCTAGCTCTAGCCTTCTTGATCATGAAGCTCTTTATAGCATTGTTGACCAAGCAGCCGGTGCAAGTAGTACAAGATTGTATCCCAATCGGCCTGCCGATGATAGCTACTCTCCGCCCTCTCAAATGCTTGTGGATGCTTCAATTCATATGGGTTCAACTTCCCATCAACATGCTTCAGTTCCCCGGCCCCTTCAAAACTTTGTACTAGGTACTTGTCTGTCCTTACTTTCAACAGTCTGTCACTTAATTTATAATATTTAATTTTTTTTATAAGAGAACGATAGATTTATGCTAAAATTATTATGAAAAATGCTTGATAAATTATAAATCAATCTGATATATATGATGTTCCTATCCAAATGGTAAATTTTAAAAAAAAAACTAATTTAATTTAATTTTTTAATAAATGAATTTAATGATAATTAATTAAATGAGAGATAAATATTGAGTTAAAATTTTAACGTAACAACCTATCTTAATAATTTTTGAAGATGATGTCAACTATTGCAAGGGAGTAGTGAGTACTGTGGGAGACCGCAGACACGTGTTCTAATTGCTTTGCTTTTTTTTTTTTTCTCTTAGTTAAGCTCGGTAGTGGGGTAATATTTATTATTAAATATTTTATTATTACTATTTACATATACAAACGTAATCTGACAAAAAGTTGGTTCAATATCTAGAATGTAGAAACTGCAGCCGCCACAAATCTCTGATAGAAAATTTTTGTGTATAGACTGTCCAGACTACATGCAATATGCGGCTATGTCAGATTTGAAGGGAAAAGGCAAGGCCGCCAACGCTTTCCAATATTTTCCAGAGCATGGAAACGCGGAAAGTGGTTCCCATCATTACAGCAGCGGCTTCACGGATGATGATCTTGCTGCCATTGTCGAAGAGGTAATTAACAAGAAAAGTGCTGACTCGCTCTATGATTCTTCGTTTTGACTCTGTGTATATTTTATTTTTAATTTTATTTATTTAATGCTTAAAGAAGTTATTGATTGTCAATTTGTAGATGATTTTTAAATATTTTAAGATGTTTAATCACGTTTAAGAAATTTTAATTTTTGAGCAAATTGCTTCAGTTTCATCTTAAATTTAGTACTTGTGTCTCAAATCCTCCCTTTTCGATCCGTGATTGTGTTTCTTCTGTAATCTGTATCGCAGTTTACTAGAGATGATGCCCCCAAAAGCTGTGATCACGATCGGCTTTTGACCGAAGCTGAAGCTCGCAACTTTCAGAATCCGACATAGATAATTAAACTTCGCGCGAGATAGTGATCAGTTGCCTGTGACTCTTGCAAGTAAGATAGTTTTTTGTTTTTTGTTTCTTTCGTTCAATCTAAAACTGTTTAGAGCTGCTCACGTCTTGTGGCGGTGGCCTGTGGGTCCTTATGACCCTGCATGATAATATTAGTTTTTTTTATAAATTTTAGTTCAATCGTTAGCTTTTTGGCAATGATCAAATTAATTAGCCATTTCGTTAGAGATTTGTATAAATTTTTGTTTGGGAGAAAAATTACAGAATTTGTGCAGGAACTTGAGTTTCAAGATTGTGAGGATCCTGATGCAATTAATGTTTTATCTGCTATATATATATATATATCTATATCTTCAAATTCCAATATCAAATATCTGTATCCTATCCACATAGGTGGTTTGGATTTAGAAATATGAAGAAATGATTTGAGCCGTGCTATATACAGTCCTCTCAAGAGGACTATATTGCAGTCCCAATGTGTAAAATAACTGAATTATCTCCGTTTTACAGCTAGAAATGACTATAGCACCCTTATTTTCAACCTAAGCAAAATAGAGGAGAAAACATTTGAATCTCTTTTGCAATACACATATGTGGCGCCCCCGACCAAATCTCCACCATCATCGACCACCACAACCCAATCTCTTCCACCATTAACAGAACAACTACCTCCACCATCGATGGAGCCACATACTCAATGTTTGTTTTCTTTTTAATTTTTGGTGTCTTACGCATATTTTGTTCAAATTTGAGCAAGTAGAAAGAAGACTACAAGATGAGAACCTCAAATATGAACCAACAAGCTAAAAAAATACTCGACTTAAGTTAAAATTACAAAAGAAATTTTGTTAATTGCTCCTACCATAAATTTGCATCTTCGGGGAGTAGAATAAAGAGTTGGAATTGGCTCAGAAAAAGAAGAGGGATGCATATGGCATTGTTCCCCTTGTGGAGCTGGGGTCCATTTGGTTGTATTTTGGCATCTTCCCATCGGTGTAGACAATTTTTGTGCTAAAACTTATTGCAGTATTGTGCTAAAAACTTATACACTTGACTTGATTGTTTTAGAAAATTTAGTGAAACTTTCAATAGTCTCATCCTCTATATTCTCGAAGAGAAAAATAAAGACGAATCTGCTTCAAACAAAAGAAAGAACACAAGGCAAATTAAAGAAAAGAGAATAAAATGAGATTTATCAAACCAGATAAATGTATCCGTCTGCATTCAAACCAGATTTATCAAACTAGACAAATGTATTCAAACCAGATAACTCAAACCGTAAGTATTGAAAACATCTTCACAAATTTACAAAGTGACTTTTCATACAAAGCGACGGCGATGGCGGTGGGGTGATGGGGTGAGGGGAGGGCGATGGGGACGGCGTTCTCTGGGTATGCTTTCTGCTTTCTGAGAGAAGGATGGGGTGAGGGGATGTGATGGAGACTTTTGAGATAGGGTGAGGGGAGGGCGATGGAGTGAAACGCAGCGTTTCATTTAGTAATGAAACACTGTCGTTTCATTTAAGCCCGCAATGCAGTCCACATTTGTGGACTGCAATAAGAATTTTTCAAATGATTTTAGATAAAAGATAAAAATTGAATAAAATATTATTAAAATAAATAATAATATTATTTTAAAATTTAAAAATATTAAATTAAGATTTAAAAAAATTAAATTATCTATTATAATTTATGTAAAAATTTAAAAAAATTATAATAATAAGATGAAATAAAATAAAAGACAACACAACACAACGGTGGTCACTCGAATATATTAAAATAAGTAATGAACTAACAGTACCCGACCATCAGCAGCTGTAAAGTGTCATGAGTATGACAAATATTCTTGGCCCACTTCCCAACGAGTTCCGGATTGATCATATGATCTAACGTGATCTGAAAGCCTTTTATTTCATTGATTTCCCAAGTTTTTTAGATGGAATTGATGGTATATTACAGTTTCAATGGTACATGAGTAAGGTGCATGCTCTCTCCTAAAACTTCTACAACAACAGGCCGTGGTTGATTTGAACCGTGTTGTGATTAAAACAGGACACCATAATTCGTTTTCGAAATTACGGATTGAGAGGAATAGCGAATGATCATACATAAACAGCAGCATGGGATTCATAAAGCAAATACTTAAAAATTGACACGTCGTCAACAAAGAGAACTGGAGATAGAAGTAGCTCGCTCTCCAGTTATTTCAGACTAGGTAGAAATTGGAAGCACAACTACCCTCCGAAACAAATAACGTACTGAATTTTGAAGAACCCCAAAATAAACACAGATCATTGAGATCAATGCAAAGCAAAGAGAAATTTAGAAGAGACTAGATTTCTCTGATTACCATCAATTACTTGTAGAAGAACGAACGCCTTGCCAAATTTCTCAGCAATAAGGGGTGGGCTTGCGCACCAGAACAACTGAGTTGATCACATCATTAGTTGGATGAAAGATAGATAGGACCTCAAAGCCCACCAAGTCATGCTCCTCAACAACGGGATACAAGAATGCTCGAGCCCCTTTTGCACTCCTCACCAGCAAAATGCCTCCTTGCTTCATGTACTTCCTCACGTGTCCAAGAATCTTCACCTTCTCTTCACTGCTCATCCCCACAAGGGCTGCCAAAAATATGCAATCATAATCCCCAAGCTCCTCTCTAACATGCATTATGTTGCATGTCATGAATTTCATCCTCTTTTCAAGCTCAGCATCCGAAGCAACAATCCTGCTAGCAACCTCATTTGCCTTCTCATCGATATCAAAGTTGTCAAAGTGAGCAGATTTCATGTGATGGGTAGCCATTATGATGGAGGTGAGAGGCATTGGACCAGACCCCACGAAGGCGACATTTTTGGGTTGCAGGACCCTGTTTTCAATAAGGATTTCATGTTCCATGTTGGCTAATTTGACGTAGTTTTCATAGTAGGGGAAGAGATTGAGATTGTTTAGCGGTTGAGGAACTTTGGATAGGAATGTCGAGAACTCAAGCCCTAGAAGGCCTTCAGCACGGCCACATAGATCAATCAGACTTTTGCGCATAATTTGAACATCTTGGGGTAAAGCCATAATGTCTATGGATGATGGGAGAGTACAAAGTTTGACAAGATGAGTGAAAAGGCTATTGACTTGCTTCGAAGGCCTAAGCGATCCGAGCTTGGATATGCTTTCATTAAGTTGCATAATGCGAGCTATAAGAAGCTCAGTGGAAATTTGGCTTTCGAAGCTAAAGTTTTGGGGGGAAGCCATTGGTGAATGTATTGCAGCCGAGATTGAGGTAAGAAAGAAGATTACGTTCTGCGCTGGCCATCTTGTGGCAAAGGGTCCAAAGTATTTATAGAGGCAAAAAGTGGTATATTTATTTATTTCATTTTGTCATATGTTAGTATTGGCCGAAGGATGTTAAAGCCCTCTATATCTCTAGTACTGTTCAACAATGAGTGGTGTTCCATGCATGCCAGGGGGTCTAAACGAGTAATGGGCAAGTGCAAAATAATGATCAGCATTGCAAGAGAAGTACTCTGAAAAATCGATCGCCAGTAGCATCACAGTCCTAAATATTTAGTTTATTTACTATTAATTGGAGATACGTAAAAGGATAATGGAGCTAATTAAATAAAAAATTGGTTTGAAAATGCTGGATTGGATTCGTTTCATACTCGAGTTGTCTTCGCATTATTGTCAAAGGGGCTGATGAAGTAAGCAGATCCAATAGGAAGTTCGTGTTCACACTCTATACACGATCGACGAATTTGGACTCATCCAGGCATGGGAAATGCCTGCAACTGTATTCTGGAGAATCAAGCCAAGGGCCCAATGTCTAATTATTTTAATAAACTATTTTATAAATAGCATCATGACCCAAAACACGACAAACATTTCCAGTCTTAATGGTCCAAATTTAGATCAGCATTAATGTTCCATTTCTCATCAGTTTAACCTTATACACCATTTGAATCGATCGATCGGGTCCAACTTCTTCACATACAAACCCTGATTTTTTCATCTATTTTATATATTAAGGCTAAAAAGCCTTTGCTTGATCTCCCTATATAGATCTTCGTTAACATTTTATTCAACTGAATGGTTCAATACATAGAATTTTTAAAATACATAGAATTTTTAAAAACATTTTTAAAATATTTTAATTTTTCTATTTATTATTTATATAACAAATATTTGATAAAATAAAAAAATAAAAAAAATTAAAAAAATAGGTGGTGTGTGGTGTAAGGGCTTATGAGTAGAATTTTTCAATAAGTTATGACACTCGATCTTTTGGAAAGTTATCAAATGTAGGACTAGATCATGTGTGTAAGTTTGCATACTATCGTCACAAAACTAAATTCACTAATTGATGTAATTTTTTGATGTGATTAGATCTAATCCATTAAATTTATTTTAGAATAAAAATTATTTTAAAATTTAATGCATCACAAAGAGTCATATCAGTTTATAAAAATTTTATTCTTTTAATTTTATTTATTTTGTGAACCAAACATTTATAAAGGAGAATTGTTTAGTTTTCAATATCAATATGTAGTGTGTACTGCAAAGGAAGGTGAGATCAAGAACAGAAATGCTACTCTCACCGGCATTTGGGTCCATATTGGATCTTGAATTTTTATTTTTATTTTTTTTAACTTAGTGATTAAGAAAGTATTTTTTAATGATGTTGTGAATTTTTTTTTAAAAATTATTTAAGAATATTTATTAAAAAAAAAAAAACTCTTTTGCTCTTTTCGGGTGTAGCACTAGCACTGCTCTCAGAAGAAAGGGTTCCAACGGCATGGATTCTCCCCACCGCATTAGAGATAGGTTGGGTCGACGCTACTCATAGTTATACAGTGAGCATCGGACTTTGCATTCGGCCCAGTGGACAACGTATTTTGGGGCAACATTAAACAAGACTATGTCCACTGGCCCAATGCCAAACCTCAGACGCTTTTTGTTCATAAATTGAATTGATCAATTTTTTAATGAATATAGGAAAATGATACAAATGCATGCAATCATTTGGTAACTTTTTATACAATTTTATTTTAAATGATGAATATTTTTTTTAAAAATAATTTATAAAAATAACATCGCTTTGCAGAAACATGATCCTCAATTTAAAATATAGTTGTATAAAAAGGGCCTCTGATACCAAGACATGTAGTTTGTAGGTAATGATGAAGACTTTGATCATGATTTGCAGTGATGATACACATACAAAATTATTGCTCAAAAAATTGAAAGGACGTTCCGATCACGTTGGCCATTACGTGTGAAATCACCTAATCTTTTTTTTTATTCCCATTGAATTGCCTAAAGTTATCTCAACTTCGACTTAAGACATCAAATCAAGAGAATTAAAGGGCAGGCATGGTGTATATGTTGAGGGCGTGAGGAGGACGTAGTAAGTGGTTACGTTATCTCGAGGGGAATTAGGATAATGACTTGACAAAAAGGGACAAAATAACAATTGACTTAACCAAATAGAAGATTCTCATAATCTTCACTGATTTAAACCCACTACGAAGTGATGATCTAGATCCAAGAGTAGGCATGCATATGCTCTTTTGTTTCTTTTCTTTTTTGCTTTTGTTTTTCTCTCTTTTATTGATTGAATTTGAGTGGTGGGAGTGACATATATAAATATATATATATATATATATATATATATATATATATATATATAATATTATATACATATAAGCATTTAAGACCTGTTATCTCATAATATTTGTAAATAGTAGTGAAATGATTTGTAAATAATAGTGAAATAGTTTGAGTTAATATATTTTATTGGATTTTACAAAAGAATAGATAAAAAGTTAAATCAAAATATATAAATTTTAAAAAAAGTTTGAATATAATCTTTTAATATTATTTTTATTTTAAAATTTAAAAAAGTTGTATTATTTTTTTGTCTTTTTATTTTTTAAAAAAATTAGAAAAGTTGTAATAATTAAAAAATTATTAGATGAAAAAAATGAATATTTAAAATTAAAAAGTGTTTCGTATTTGAGCAGTGTTTGATAATTAAATATTTAAGACTGATTAAGAATATTTGAAAATACCCTAGAACACTTATGTTCCCAAACTGATTCTTAATTTCATGTTGCATCCGCCACTATTTAAGCTAAGGTGATGGATGTGTCATAAAAAATTACCGATGCACTAATTAAGCACACTGCTGATGTACAAGTCTACATCAATTTACATAAAAAATTAGTAAGAATTTGACTATATATTTCTATGAATATGATAACCTTTACAATAAGTGAGATTTTACGTACAAGCCGAACTTGTTAATTATTCTTAAAAAAACTAACCAAAAACAGAAATGCTTGACACATGCAGAAAACTAGTTGTACGTATTTACCAAAAAAAATCTATTAATTAACAACTTGTTCGATTTATTTAGAAGTTAATTCATTTATCAAGAGAAATATTTCTACTAAATATTATTAATGGAAAACAAGTTATTTTCAGTCATTAATTGGTTTAGTAAAATTCCTTATATAAATCAAAGAAAACTTGTTTGCTTCATTGATGTACGTGTATATTCACATTAAAATAAGTAAAAAAATATATGTATCAAAAAAGCAATTATTGTCCCCGGCCATAATACACCATACATGATGAGAACCCATCGCCAGCCTCCGGCCTCCGAAGAACTTGGAGTGGTGGTGGAGATCCGGGATCCAATTCAACCTGCTGGTGGCTAATAAGGCGCTATTAGTGCATGTCGCTCCGAAAAAGGAGTTCCCGGTGCCGACATCAGTCTTTGTTTTTGCCTATATAATATATATAGGCTTTGAGCCTTTGTCCGAGCGTGTTGAAAAGAGACCATTGAGTGACACCAAAACTGTAGAGTTGAAGTACAGCGCCATAGGATGTTGTGTAAGAGGAAGCTCATTCTCAAAATCTATCCAGGATATGAAAAGGGTTCCTTTTTTTTTTTTTTACTCATTTCGTACCTATTCAATTAAAAATTACAGCTTCACTCCTTTTTTTTTTTTTTTTTAAACTTATATTATTATTTATTCAGCTATGTCGTTTCCAAAGCACATGAAGGAGTACTGAGTGAACGACAGTAGAACCGCGTATAAAAGAAATTAACTCTGTTCACCCAAAAATATGACAGTAACTATATATATATATATATGTATTTCAAAGATCTGTATCAAATTAAAGGAGAAGAAAGAATGGATTTAACGTCTATCGGGAGACTGGAGAGGCAGGATCATATTCCAATATTGTATACGATGGATGATCTATCTTGATGATATAAGAGCGTCACGGGGGAAAGCATCTATAACAAGCTAACAAATTGAAATCAGAACACTGCAAATAGCGGATCTCTCAATCCTAATGCGTAGAGCCACACGGAAATTAAAGTACTAAGTCCAAGTTATACATATTTATTAAAGCCTTCTGGCAAATTCCAGCACTAGCTGCGATCGACATTCAAGGATGAAATTCCTTTCCTTAATTTCTCACTCAAATGTCCGTTTAAATTCAACAATTGTTTGCCAAAAAAAAAGTGAATCAAGCAATCCAAGCGAATGAGGTTTCGTCAACTACCATATATGCTTGCAATTGTGATTAATAATGTTAGTGAATCCACTGGAGAAAATCTATTACTCGTACCGTATCATGTGGTATATAACAGGACTCTGAAATGAATAGGTAGACCATATTTTTTTTATGAATAAAAAGTACGTATAAGTACAGCATTTTTTTTATAAAGAGGGGTCATTAGACAAGAATCGGGGATATTTTTGCAGGAATAATAATGCCTAAATGATAGAGAGACTGAATCTACAAAGATCCATCAATCAATCATTAAATGATTTCTCTGTTTCAGCTAGCCTGCCTTTTAAGGTTCTTGTGGAACAAAACAAGATGTTATAGCATACTTTGCTATACTATAACATTGGCCTACTACTACTACTACTGCATCTCCTTGTTGATGGCTCATATATATATACAGAGAGAGAGAGACATCAAAATAGTTGAGAAAAGAGAGGGCAAGTTTATCTGACACTAGAAACTCAGCATCTCCAATTGTGATGGGGATCTTTTCAGCGCAGCAGCATTATTAATGCATGCATCCCTTCAGGTATATTACTATCCTGATTATAAATCAGAATGCATCATAGTGTATCATACAAAAAGGGAAATCAAATTTTAAAATGTGAGTGCAGTTTAAATTCATAGCCTTAAAGACAAATCCAGCTGGTTTAACTCTTCTTGGACGTTTTCAGGCATGTAGCCCTTACTCCTCCAAGAGCCCGCCCCTTCTCTTGAATCATAGTGATCCATATCTCCGATCCCCCCATTACATGTATCTGCAGCAAACCTACTAGCATTTCCATGATGTTCAAACCCGACTAGAGGTGGCTGAATGTGGCGAAGGTGACTTGAACCACTATAATTCGATCCTCCGGATGATGACCGATGGTTTGATCCTCCATGAGCTCGGGCGCCCCCTGAACTTAGCTCCTTGCTTTTCTTGGCCAATGTTCGTTCTAGCTTGTGAGCATTTTGGTGACCGCCAAGCGCTTGAGAACTATAAAACTTCCTTTGACAGTAGTTGCAAGAGAATATCCGAGGTTCGGCCTGACCACCCTGTGATGAGGACAAAGAAGGTGACGGCTCGAGGAAAAGATCTAGATTGGGCTGATTGTTGGGCAGGCTGAGATGAAGAGAAGTATTGGGTTGAAAAGCCATGAGAGAGAGAGAGAGAGAGAGAGAGAGAGAGAGAGAGAGAGAGAAGTTTGTATATAAGGTAGGTTCGAAAATGAAAGAGTGGAGATGGGAGTAGATATAGGGGGAGGGGGTTTGTGTTGCAGTAAATTGGCTTCAAAGGTTCACTGTTCCTGCACCAACAACAAATAGTATTAAGGGTGGAAAAATGTTGGGCCGCCCTCTAGTGAGCGAGTGATCAGAGAGCTCGAGACAGATAGCTGCAAAGATCGGTGGGGAATCGAAGGGTTGTCTGCTCCATTAATGGCAGCATCAGAGTGGCTTGTCGTTCCATGAAATACGTCCATGGTATTTGCTACAAATATACAAGGGGGGAAGAAATGTTTTCCATTGAAACTATAAAATATAGAGCTGTTTAAATAAACAAATTATAAATGCAGAGTCATTTAAATGTTTTGATTTTTATTCGTGCTAATTTGTCTTTAGTGTTTCCTGGACAATTGTAAACTAGCCCAGCTAATCATACGTCTAATCAGACACAGTTTTGATTCTTACAACCAAAACAAAAAGACCTAGTTTTGACCAGCTTTACTCTCTACCCAAAATCAACAAGCTGGCCTGAGTTCGAGATCATGGTGTATATTATCAAATTTCTAGTATTGGTCATAGATGGTGAACAAGATAAACCATCTTGACTTGACAAAACCTGCAACAAGATAATACACCATTTACTTACGCATTTGACACAAATCATCCCGTAATCATGCACTGAACCACCCATCTTATACATATATAATTATTAAGATCTCTAGATTAATTATAAAGCCGAATTAATCCGTGGTGCAGAAATCAGTCATACAGTACTACACCATACATGCATGATCATGATCGAAGATAAACGTCTCAGTGGTCAGACAGAGATCACTGACCAAAGAAATCCAACCCAATCTCATAAATTACTTTGTAGAAACTATCATGTTGTTCCAGTACTTCACTCGAGCGTTTAGAAAATAAAAGTTCAAATATTGGCTTATATATATATATATATATATACATATAAGAGAAAATAAAAGTTCAATTACGAATATTTCAACTGAATGTAAAAACTAAAAATATCTAATAGTTGGTGATCGAGAAAATAATAATTTTTTCTATTTCCTTTCTTTATCTTTTCTTTTTCAGCGCAATTTTTAGTTTAATACGAGATGGAGCAAGAAATTTGGCAGGGTGAAGGAGCTAGGAGATCATTGCCGCAGCATCCTCACATCTGACTCATCAATCAGGCACAAGTTACGGAGGCTCCTCAATTCTGCCAAAGCAGTTATTCCGTTCGATTAAAAATATATATATATAAAATGAGAAATGAAAGATTGTAAAAAGAAAAATAATATATATAATCATTGAGTGCACAAGTACCTTGTATTCATTTTAAAAAAATTAAATAAATATATATAAAATTTATATAAAAAATTAATATTTTAATAATAAATTTTACTATTTTTCAAAATGAATACTCGACACTTGTATAACATGACTTGACTGTTGCATTACTATTTTGGTTTAAATAGTATAAAATGATTATATATTATAATAAGAATTTTCTTTTAGACTATTATACTAAAATGATGTTAGGATTGAGAGTAAAAAGAATTTAACTTCTTTTTAAAAAAAAAAATTAAAAAATAATATCACATCATTGTCCATAATGCCTTAGTAGGACCCATGCACGTACATTCCTATGCAATGTCTCAAGTCGTTTATCTTACATCACAGTACCCCCATACGAAAGTTCTTGGAATATTGATTAACTGAGCCGAAGCACATGGCCACCGGATATACGACTGTGGGTTAGGAGACAGACTAAATCCAAAATGCGCCCCCAAACAAGCACTACCATGTCTATTCATATCAATTACGTTATTAAAGAATTCGTGTTGAAACATGATTATGGGATCATAATCTTGCAGGTCGGCTATTGTTGCGCTGAGCCCTGTCTGCCATTCACAAACACAACACAGGCCACGGGAAACTGCTCCTCACTGTCGCCTAGCTTGTTTATCTGCATGCTTTGAGTCATAAAATCCCGATCCATCGATCGAGTTGGATACATAAATTCCTTGCTGAAAAACCTATAGCTAGCGCATATGATTAGCCAATGGATCTTAATCATCTTCGTACATACGTTGTCCGCAATCCCATGTGGACATTGGGATCATGCAATCATGACTGAACCATGATTAGTACATTAGAAATTAGTAAACAATTAAGACACATGATGCAAGTCGACCAACCTTCAAACTTCAATATTCTTTCTAAGGAATAATTTTACAAAAGTTATTCTACATGACGCCGATATATATAGCACATGCATTTCTTTGTATATATGTTTAAGTTATTATTTGAGAAAATTTAAAGCGAGTGTCACTTCAATATTGTATAGAAAATTTAAATCGACACAAGACTATAATAACTTAGAAGTAAGTGTCGTTAAGAATATAAAATAAATATTAATTAAATGTACATCTTTTCATAATTTTTTTTTTATTTTTTAGAAAATATTATGATTTCATGTGATATCAAAATAAAAATACTGAGTTCATTAATTTGAAAAAAGCGACACGATGGTGCTCCTAATTTGCGACTTGTTTGGTCTCAAGTGCGGTCCAGAAATTAAGATTGAGCCACTTCACCATGTCGGTAAAAAGCTGCATGCAATATTATTGGTCAAAACTTATTAAACCACCTGCAGGTTATTTTAGTTTTTAAACTAATTCATTGGCCCGGTTACGTTGTTCCTCCAAATGCGGATTTGGTCAATTCCATTGGTCACAGAAGTTCAAACAAAACTGGGAGAATAATTAACTTGGAAGATAATATACGCATGCAAAATGTCTAGTACAAATATTACTGGCTAGATGTGTATCCCAAATTCTTTTCTGAAGTGAACTTGGCGTGAGAAACATTGCAAGAGGTCATTAATTAGAATACACTGAACATTTGACATCATCACTACATCCCTATAGACAATGCCATTATCTACTAAAAGAAGCAAAACCATCGATCACTTACGTACGGTACTCTATATTGGACTAAGTACTGATCAATCATCAATCTATACTGTAATATGAAGCATTAGGAAAGTCGCAATCCAAAGACTTAAGCTAGGAGAGAGAGAGAGAGAGAGAGAGAGAGAGAGAGATGACACAAATGGGAATTAAAGTGCATGTATCGTTTAGGTGGGCATGTAGATGATATGGGGGCACCTGCTGTTTGCGTTATCCTAAGAAGCTGATAGTGGACATGCATGCCAGTGATTTTGTCGTGTTTCATAGAAATAAAATGGGACGTCGGAGGACTACAGTTTATGGGACGTGATCATATGGCTCTCGTTCCAGCTGCCTACACGCGGAAAATGACTTTCTACTATGCTTTGGTCATCAACTGGGGTTCCACACCTGTGTATGCAAGCTCGATGGATTTAAATATTATACCTTCTCTCTCTCTCTCTCACACACACACAAAGTGCTATTACAGTGTAACAGTACCAGTTCTTCTTATGTTTTAAGGTTGAAAGTGACATATATACATGAGCTAGGCTCTAATGGATATAACCTCATCCACCCTTAAAGTTGTTGAATGACCATGCGTGGCCCGCGGCCTTCACTAGCTAATTTTGAAACTGATCAGCTTTTGTTCTTTTCTTTATTTCTTCTCTCTTCTTTTCTCCCCGGCCCTCTACCTTTTGAAACTACTCCACTATATATTGAGATTGAGACTACAACAACGTCGACCATGATTTCCCAAATATAATCATTTGTTGCAAACTTTTTATCCTAAAAATAGTTGAGATGAACATACTATGTGCACCTCAAAATATATAGGAAATATTTAGAAATAATTTTCATCTCTCTCTATCTCATCTCATCTCATCATCTCATCTCATTCCATCTCATTTTCTTCTTAAACATCATTCAAATACAAAAGCTTTCAAATTAATCCTTGTAACTTTTTCAAACGAATAATTATAACTTTTCCAAATTTTTAAATAAAAATAAAAAATAATTCAACTTTTTTAAAATCGCAGCATGCATGAACCCCCCCTCCTCTGCAAGCATCTTCAAAAGCCATCCATCGAGAGCCCCTATGTTAGCCACCCTCTAACCAGCCGAGCCAATATTTCTAGCATGAACAACCAAAAACTAGCCTATATTTTTATACAACCCAAAATAGAGTAAGAACCTCCTCCCCATGTCTCAGCTTTCAGCCCCTTGACATGTTGGTGAAGCCCAGCGATGTCGGCAGCCCTTCCACATCGCCTCCACCAGCACAAAAGGTGCCACCGAGCACTGCACGTCACCCTAGTTGTTTTTCCTCTTAGTAAAACCATTGCCTCTTGTCCGTTTCTCCCCCTCACATCTCTCTCTCTCTCTCTCTCTCTCTCTCTCTCTCATGCTCTACCGCCCTAGATAGCAACTACCGCTCACCCATGCCGAAAGTCACTGTTAAAGCCACGGCCACTACCTCACGGTAGGGTCACCCTCCCTTATACAATAGTAAATGTTAGGTGAAACTCATATAAGGGATGTGTTACAAAAATAATTTAGTATTTATGGTTTATTATTTCCTTTTATAAATCAAGAGATTAGATGGCTGGGGTGGATAATATTTTAGAGTTTAAATGATTAATAGGAGAAAGTACGTGAAAATCAAAGCATTTGGAGAGTCAATATGTTTTTGGGTTATGATTATAGGCTAATGAAGTTTAGGTTATTTAGGTATTTTAGGTTTAATTAGAAAACATATACTTAATTAAATAGTTACGTACTATTGAGAATTTCATAAATTAAGTGAGTATTTTATATGAGACGATTGAATTTCATTGAGCATGGCTATTAAAAAATTCATAAAAGTTAAAAGTCGAGATAAACAGGGTTTCTATATTAGATTTTCCATAAAAAGAAAATGAAACGAAATTGATTTCAAAATATGCATGTTTGTTTTGAAAAGAAATGTAAAAAGAATCTCAGTTATTTGTTCTACATTGCTTTTGAAATCTGTATAGAAGATAAAAGTATTTTTGTCATGACTGGTGTAGACCTGAGCTTATTTTAACATTATGTATCTAAACTGCAAAAAAGAGCGAATATGAGATCCAAAAGTTTTGCTTTGATTAAATGAAGATGCTTTGATTATGTTATTTTGAATATGTGAAATGATCTAAAACTATTAAGTACTCTGTTTTAATACGATGTGTCATCTAAAAACCTTGGCATGAATTTTTGATTATGTATCTGAATATAATCTGGTTTCGATGTTGTTTCTGTTATGTTTTTGTTAAGGCCTTGCCACGAGTATAATAGTGGTATATAGCCCCGCTATGGGTATAATAGTGGCATACGGCCCTGCCACGGGTATAATGGTGGTTTATTACTCTACCACGGGGGTTAAATACAGTATACGGCCCAGCCATAGGCATAATAGTGGCATATGGTCCCGTCAAAGGTATAATGGAGATTTATAGTCCTACCACAGGGTGTTAAATATGGTATACGACTCAGCCATAGGTAAGAATGTTTTCTAAAAGTTTTGCTCTGATATTTGTTAACATGTTTTAATTCTACATTCTAAAAGCAAATGTTCTTATTCTGCATTTTGAAAGTAAATGTTTTATTCTTCATTCTGAACTCTGTAAATGCTCATATTTACATACTAGTATATGTTCTTTACTTACTGAATTGTTGATAAATTGCTTCTTATCTCTATAATATTTTTTAGATAATTTAAATATTTTAACTAAGGATCAAAATTATGAAGCATGGATGAGATGATTTAAGCATAGAAGATTTCTATTAGTATTGGTAAATTTTATTAAGTAATTTTTTCTGTTCCAATGACTTGGTGTTTTGGGAGGATTATTATATTGAGGTAATTGGTTTGAAACAATATGTTTTGTATGGAATTAAGAATTTGGAGTCTATAAATATATTGTTGGAATGTAAATTTAAGTGATAGAAAGTAACTTTCAAACCCCTTGGGCACCGGAGCATTACATAAAATGAATCTATTCTCCTAATAGTCATTTTTATCATAAATAAATCGTCATAAATACTGAATTTTTTTTATAATAACTTTTATATAATCAATTTATAATTAAAATATTTCTATACATACACGCTTTATGGATGTATATTTTTAAAATAGAAATGATAATTGCATCAGGATGGATCCCGATAAATTTTTTTATTTATTTTTTATTTAATAATTAAGAAAATATTTTTTAATGATATTGTAATTTTTTAAAATAATTACAAAAAAATGAATAATACAATTACTCTTATCGGGAGCCCTAAATGGGTGTAGCACGTCTCTTCTTAAAAGAATAAATCTGCGCATCAGTCATTATTTGGCTGAAGCAGGAGTACACCTGACGTGGCCTTATATGTAAATTTACATTTTGGTCCTTGTTGAGCATCCCGTTCCCTCTCTGATTTTCACTTCATTTGAAATTCATCGTACCTCTCTCGCCCCTCCCTAACCCGAGTCTCATCCTCTCCCCCCAAGCAGCTTCGCACCTCTCACCCCTTCACACCCCCGCGTCGCAGCCCATCCCCACCTCTCCTCCCCATACTCTCACCACCACCCCCCCCAACAAACGCCTTCAGATCTGCCTTGCTCGTTCCCTCCTAAAGTCCCCCTCAGCTCCCCCCATGCGAAAAACTCGAGTCCTTCAGGTGCAGAGGTAGAAATCTCCTTCATATCCCCCCTCCCTTCATCCTCATCAGCTCGTTACCTCCCGAAGCCCTCAGACACCCCTTAGTGAACCGATGCGAAGCCCTTAGACCCATGCGTCATCTCTAGAAAGCCAACGCACTGTGCTTCATCTCCCCCTCCCTTCATCCTCATCGGCTCATCCCCTTGATTTTCCCATTGGCTCATCCCTCGATCATTTGTTCTAGATCCGCGACAAGAGGACTCCACACCATGATTTGAAAAAAACCCACCAAATCTGCTGCAAGAAAGAAGTAATGTATCGACAAACCCATTAATGTTGTTTAAGTTTTTCTTTGGATACCTCTTTTTTTTTTGTGTGATTCTAGGGTTTACATCGTACATTTGTTTGGCTTTGTGATTCTAGGGTATAATGTTCTTCAGTTTTTTTTTTTTTTTTTTCTTGTCTAGTGAAGAAGAATACCAATCCGTTATTTTTCCAGATCCAAGTATTCCAATCAATCTTGTAAGTGATATATATCTTCTGGTGTTGGAGGCTTAGCTCAATTACATAGAAAACTAAAAAGTTCCAATTTTCAACATAGTAAGTTTGCACCCTATTGGTAAGGAGCCAGTGGAAAAGATCCCATGTGGGGGGCATTAAGGAAATTTTTTGCCTGCCCTAAGTTATGCTTTCCATGCAGTTTAAAGTTACTGCTAACATTCAATTATTTAAGTTCTCAATGGATTTCATAATGTGCAGGCCTTTAACTAGTACAATGAATGAGGTGTGGTGGAATTGGTGGATCATTTGATGGAGGAAGTCGTCGATTCAGAGATACTTATGAAAATGTTTTCTTTGGCAATCCACTGTGCGGCGCTGATTCGAGCCAATTGCTCAAACATGAAATTAGTGGGAGAACAGTTGTGGGCAATAAAGGCAGACTATCTTGAGTGCAAGGAGAGGGCATTGACTGCAATTTGGGAGTTGTCATTTATAAATCAATTGTATTTTTTTCAACGCTCACATGACAAAGCAGATTTTTCCTTTAAACAAATCTTACTTTTTTGTTCTTTGCTTTATTCTTAATTCTTGAACACATACGAAGATGTTTATTGTTTTTCAACTTCTCATCTCAAAGCAGTGCCTAATTATGACAAGCATCAAAAGGAAATGAGGAAGGCATTTGCTTCTTGAACTTTGCTATGTTGTCATGTATAATTGAGAACGTATAAGAGTTTTGCTTCCCTTGAACTTTGCAATGATGTCATATAAGAATCGAGAATGGTGTCATGGAGACACTTTCCATGGAAAAGCAGGCAGTGGAGAACGAGAATATGGGTTCAAAGGGAGCAAAATTATATCCCTTAACCTCCTTTGTTTCTATGTTAGTCATGACAGCCTCGAAAGTTCTACTTGAATGATGAAAGGGACTAAGAGAGATTTGTTAATGTGCCACCAGTAAACTTGGCCGTCAAGAATTAAAATTGAAAATAAAAAAAATTGCACTTTATTCTATCACCTGGTTACGCTACATTTCACCTGCATGCCAGTATTCTCACTGCTAGCATCATTTTGCAATATTGCTTCATTACTCATCAGTCATCATCCAGATGATGCTCTAATGTCTAGAAGATAAAAGCTTCCCAAAAGTGGGCATTCATAATTTATTTTCCTGTAACATTGAGAATTATCACAACTAATGGTTCATGAAGCATACACTTCGTTCATTGCATCATCTAATGTATAAAATTTGATGATATAACAAAACATTATTTGTCCTCGTCTAGCCCTCTTCAGCTCTAAATTTATTAAAGATTTTGTAAATGAAGAAACCAAAGCTGCTCCTCTAATAATTCTGTAATCTGAGCAGCTCCAATAAGACTATTGACAAACCTAATCTCATAATTAAGCTTCAATGCTTGTTGAGGTCCTCTAAAATAATTTACTCAAGTGGGAACGGGAATCATAATCTTTTCCACCGGCTCCTTAACAGCATAGGGTGGAATAAATATGTGCTCCGGCATGAAATCGTGCCTTGTCAATATGCCCACCACAGGGGACTCTGCAATTGAGAAATAAGGCATTTAGATGCAGATAGTAAGTGAAATGCTACAGTGGAAGTAATGATTATTAAGAAGTGTTTCTTTTGGACCAAATAAGCAATAACAGCTCTATTGGTGTCGTCCCTACAATGCATCGTATCAACCAAAACTGGCAATAGCATTAAATTTAAATGGAAAATACTAGATGAATAAGTTATTAGCACCAGAAATGAATGAAACTAGATTGTTAAGGCAGTGATTTCCTCTGCCTTAGATCAGAACTAAGGAAATGCTTTTAGACGGACCAGCTCAAATACAAATCAGAAATGCAAGAATACTACACCAGACCAAGAAAACTCTAGATAGATTCTTTATAACAAAATTAGATAGATTCCTTATAACAGAAATGTTGAGGTGTAATGCAAGGTGTCCTAAATCCCGAATTCCATGGGACTTCTCTCTGCTATGAAGCTGGTCTTATATATATCTTGTAAAACCTTTATGCAATAGAAATAGCAGAATTAAAAACCATGAACAAAAGAATTTTCCTTTAAAGTCATTTCTTCAAACACCTACCTTACATTCATTTTATTTACGCCTTTATAGATGGATAAATAAGCAAGCTACTATGACAAGAGGAAAAAATTGAAATTTCTTGAAAGATGTATGCTAAAGAAATTTAAATTGGCTGAGGAAGAGTAACATACATAATGAAAAGTATAAATCAGGAAGACAAGCTCTTCGATTTTTAGGGTAAGAGACAACAATTGACTTATTATTCAAACATGGCATAAATTAGGTTGCATATGCTTAATGGAAAAATATCCATGCATCAGGACTAAAACAAAAGGAAATGATGTAGCAGTACATGACCAATGACCAAGGTCGATTACGCAGAAAAGCATCAAACTTGTGCTAGAGTCCTATGTACGTGCATTGATTACACTATAACTTTCTCCAGATAAAAAATATTAACCAGTGTTTCAGACCACCTAATCACCCATGAAAGGTGTGAAATTGGGCAAACAATATAACACAATCTTACATGGGATGGTCGACGGGGAGGTGCTGGGTAGAGGGGGTGCGGGCCAACTAGGGCATTGTTTGGGCGACAAGGGGGTGGGGGTGGGGGAGAGGATGGAAGACACGAGTGGTGGGGGTGGGGGACAGGATGGGCGACGCGGCTGGTGGGGGTGGGGGGCGACGTGGAGGGTGGGGAGAGGAAGAAAAGGAGATGAGCTGGCGACGGGGAGGGAGGAGAGCTGGGTGATGAGTGGAGTGGTAGCGCTGCACAGATGGCCTCGGTGTTGCTGGAAAGAGAGATGGCGGTGGGCAGAGCACAATCGACGCAGGCGAGGTAGGAGTTTCGACGCAGGCAGAATTCGAGAGGTAAGAACGCGGGGGGCAAATTTGAATCGGAGAAGAAATACAAACCTACAAACAAAACAAACGTTATGTTTTTTAAAAATAAAAAATAAAAAAGAGATGCCACATAAGGTGTGTAAAGAGTGCGCTGCTACAGGGGCTGATGCATAGCAATCCTCTTCTTAAAAATACTTGCTGTATAATTTGCATGATCCACAAGTAATTATTGAATTTGCATAATTAGGTTATAATTAATTACTACTGACGTTGTTCATCTGTCCGACGTTATCATCACCACCTAGCTAGCTAGGGAATTGAGGAACAAAATTTA
Organism: Carya cathayensis; assembly: GCA_011037825.1. NCBI lineage: Eukaryota > Viridiplantae > Streptophyta > Magnoliopsida > Fagales > Juglandaceae > Carya > Carya cathayensis. The sequence goes on along the minus strand of QGSO01000287.1, from coordinate 1,138,660 downwards.
GTGTGGTTTAGATTTAAAAGTGAGACAAAATAATTTTAGATGAGTTAAATAAATATTATTATTATTATTTTAAAATTAAAAATAATTAAATTATTTATTATATTTTATATAAAAATTTAAAATAATTATGAGAATAAAATGAAATAAATTAAAAATAATTTATCTCTCTAGCTCACCTCTCTCCGTGTCCTTGATCATTATCAATCTAATCAGACTAACGACCCCCCCAGTCCCATCATTACAGTGCATGTTCACTACCAATCACGACTCTCTCTCATGGTGTGTTACAAGAATGAGAATTGTCTATCAAGAAATTACATAAATTAAATTTATAAATTAATATAATTTTATAAAATATATTAAATTATTTTATAATAAAAATAATTTTTTAATTTGATGTAATATATTAAATTATATTAATTTATAAATTTAATTTTATAAATTTTTTTTAATTAAAATATTTTCGTACAAAAATATAATTTCAAGTTTCAACGAAAGCATCTTTTTGTCGCATCAAGTGCACAGATTATGAAACAGATCTATCCAATCTCTTCTCGGCGGAATTAAGAATATATTTAGGGAATTGGGAAGCTTATCAATATCATAAATTAAACTTATTTTATTATTTTACATTTCGTGTTTTTCTCTTTTATACTGTATGACTTAATATTAATTAGAAATGAAATTTTAGATATTAGAAATATTGTCAACATATTTATCAGTACGTATATGAGTGTGAGCTTGCATATATAAAGTGAACTGCAATTAATTACAAATAAATATTTCTATCTTCAACTTAAAATTTGTGGTCAACCAAGCATAGACCTGTTGCTTTTCAAAAATAAAATTTCAAATGAAAGTTTTACATCACACGGCCTCACTCGATCAACACGGCCTCACTCTCGATCAATACGTAATTTATTATTTTTTTTAATATTTAAATATGTGTGTATTTAAATATATTAAAATATTAAAATAAAAAGACAAATAACAAATTACATGTTGATAAGGTAGAGATGTGTGATGTAAGCCTTCATTATAGGATTTTTCTTTAAAAAATGCATAGAAAGAAAGAAGATACTAAGCTTATGTTTGGAAACTAAACTGTTCTTAGACTATTTTACTACTATTTATAGTTGATCTGAGATACTATTAGCATCTCGAATGAAACCTAAAAGAGTAGGAAATTTACCTAATATTAAATTAAAAAAATATACTATATATTGCATTTAATTATTAACTTTAATTTATAGGGTCAAAGTTTATAATTCTTTTTATAAAGTAGGAACTAAAGGCAAGTTTGGGCCTGATCTGATAAGACACAAAATTCTCATTTGATCTCATCTCATCCCATATTATTTCCAAATATCATTCAAATACAAGATTTTCAAACTGATCATTTCAATTTTTTCAAATTAATCATTACAACTTTTCTAAACTTTCAAATAAAAAATAATTTCAATTTTTTCAAATTTTCAAATAAAAATAATATTATAAAACTATATTCTAACAATATTTTAATTTTATAATATTTTTTATTTAATTTTTTTCTCTTATTTTTTAAAACTCAAAAAATATTGAACTCAAACTATTTCAATATTATTCATATATAATTTTCAAGGGAGAAAATGTGTTTATTTTAAAATATTTATGCACTACGGTGATTATATGCTTTCCGCGGCCTTTGCTTCTAGAAGATCTCTCTAGCAATCTAGCTATCTACATGTTGGGTCTGACGGAATTAGAATCTTTCTTCGAAGTACAGGGGAGGGCCGAACATATGCAAAATATTGAACTTTTTTCTGTAGCATCTGGCTCGATCAAGACCAGTAAACTCGGTTCTCCCCAAATGCAGTTACATGTCCATATAAGACTAGAAAAAGATGTGTCGTCGTACATGCAATGCAATTTTGTATTATATTATATATAATTTGAGGAAAAAACTTATAATATTGTTATATATTTCGTAAGGACAAAATAAACCTAATAAATGGAATTTCAACTCTTTGGGAGCACAGCAAGTATGACGTACTGAATTTGGCAAAGCATCTGGCTATCTTTTAGCTTTTAAAGAGCGGATGACAATTTGCAAGTCTTTTTAATTTCTCTATGAACCGAGAGAGAGATAGAGAGAGAAGGGATAACGTACGATAAAGACAAAAGGGCACAGCTTCAAGTTGAAAAGTCCCTTGTGTTTTGTGAGTGTCTATGATAGGTGGCAGACAAAAGCACAACACAAGTTGACATTTAAATTGACACGTCGGCCGGTGGAAGCTGAGGTGTCCCCACTCTGGTCCTTAAAGTGGGGATTGGAGATAACTCTCCTTGTTAAAACCAAGCATGCTGTAGGGTCTAGCAACTCTTTTTTCTGGGGAACCCACCTATCAATAGCTATCTTTTTAAAAACACAGAGAGATCGAGTTTAACGTTTTACATGCGTCTAAAGATATGGGTTTGAGTATTAAGATCATCATATCATCATCGCTAGCCCCTTTACCAAATGTAATGGTATCTAATTAACCATTTCCCTCGTGGAGATTCCAATTAAATATGCGCATTCCATATGGTTTTAGCAAAGTTTGAAGTTTGGATATTTAACTTCAATACAAAAAACCTAACCGTTCTATCAACTTCAATTATTATTTCCCTTCTAAAAGTTATGTTCTGTTCTTGAAGATAAGATTCTGAATCATCGAAAAGCATTGTTATTGATCACGAACGCTTACGATCAGGATCACACCCTGATTTGCCTAAGAAATTAAGTTGAGTCCAAAAATCCTTTGATCAGTAAAAGTTTAGCTGGGCTTGAATTGTGCGGCTAAAGATCTAGTTGACTTGGGTATGGGCTCAAACCCAACCTCAAGAATCAGATTTTTTATGTTAAATTACGGCTGGGCCGGGCTAATAAAGTCGACGAGCCCAACCCACTGCCAAAAATAGAACCTAAATAATCAAACAACAATTATAGAAACGACTCAAAGTATTAATTTATTAAACTGGCGCGCCGCGAACACAGACCATTTATTTTTAGTTTCTCCAACAGGACCAGTCGGAACTGGACCCAATCCAAACCCCATATCACTCCGTTTTGGACCCTAAGAAGAACCAACAGAGCAACTAATAATATAAAACAAAAGGGCAATGAAATAAATAAATAAATAAATAAAATTCAATGCTAGAAACTAATCAGGTAACGTTTCTCCCGTCCATTTCAGTAGGTATTGGAGCAGATACTGTAAAATCTGTTAGGTGGGGGACTAAGTTGCAATACCTGCTGCGAGTCTTGCCTTTAGGTCTTTCCTTATGATTTTGCCTGACGGAGCTTTAGGAATTGAGTCTGTGAAGAAAACTCGGTTGATTCTCTTGTAGTACACAACCTGCACAAATAATAAATACAACTAAGCTAGCAGTCTGTAACATTCCAACTCAATATTATAAGAAAATCCGTAGGTCTAATAATTGATTATTCCTCAATCAAGATTTACGTCCGACAGTACTAGGATTTTGTGTTCTCGGGTAGTTCAAGAAACAAGCTGCTGCATTGCTATATTTAATATTAAATCTTATTATTTTTAATCATAATTATTGATGTCCACCACTTAATAGATAATTAATATGTTACATTTATAGGTATGAAAGATAATATTATAAAATTAATAAAATATATCTCAAATTTCTCCTAATCAAAATGCCGTGAAGAAAATATTACAAAATTGTAGTACTAGAGAGTCACGTGTCATCTTCTCCAAGAAATGTTCTCGTTGAAAAGACCGTAAGGGAATCTAGAAAAGGTATGCTTGTACCACGTGTCTTTTTTTTAATAACACTGTGTTATAATAATGTTTCAGGTTCACCTAATTTTTCTGCTTAGAGGTGGTTGGGTAGTTATTGGCTAGCAACTTATTCCCAACTTACAGAAAATTTTTAATATAATAATATTTTTTATTATATTTAAATACATCAAATCAAAGTAAAAGTCTAAATTAAATTTAAAATAATATTATTTTATAATTGTATACAAATTGTTTTTTACAGTAAATTTATCATTTTTCAATAGGGTTTTCCAGCTAAGGTTTCAGATGAAACAAATAGCGTTACTCTTTGAAAATCTCGAGAGTAAATCATAGATCAAAACTGGAAAAATTTATCATTTTTTATTAAAAAGTTTTAATTTTTAAGTTTTTTAAAAAAATTCATAATATTATTAAAAAATACTTTTTTAACCAATAAGTTAAAAAAAAAAAAAAAACTATTCAAGACACTGTTTTGAATTCGGGTCTAAAGTACCGTTTTTTTAGTGGTCTAAAGTACTTCTGAAAAAAAAAAATACCTGTTCTGAAATATATTGCTTGATGTCATCCTCGTTGAGTTTGGAGCCATTATTTGACTTTACAACAAACGCTACAGGAACCTCACCTACATCCTCATCTTTCATGCTGATCAAATCAAAGCAGATAAAAAGGATATTATATATTAATGGGACGTGTATATATATATTAGGGATAAATCTACAATGTGCCCCAAGTCTACCGCCAATGACCGCTTCAAATTAAATTTTTTTTTAAAAAAAATTATTTAATAATTAAAAAAGTAATTTTTAATGTATTAATATTTTTAAAAAATATATATTTAAATATACTAAAAAAATATAAATAAAAAAGAACATAAAAAAGAAAAAAACACATTTATACTAAACGACACACTCAGCTATCATTGCCGTGCAGCTGTGCGGCAGCCTAGCGCTACTCATGATATAAGAACCTAACATTCAACTAAGCAACTAACTGATCACTTAAATAACCTCGATCGTGAGCTTTATTATAATAATATATACAGCATATATTGGCAGTGTGAGTAATTAAGTAAGCTTACGGGACAACGGCGGCATCGGAGATGTTAGGATGGGCGATCAGCATTGCTTCGAGCTCGGCGGGGGCCACTTGGAACCCTTTGTACTTTATCAATTCCTTCAATCTGTCAACAATGAAAAGTTCGTCGTCGTCGTCGATATACCCGATGTCGCCGGTGTGCAACCATCCCTCTTTGTCTATGGTCTTCTTTGTAGCCTCTATGTCATTCAGATAACCTGACCATAATTTTTATAGTTCGATTACTGATCACATTTTTTTCATAATTAAAAAATTTATAAAGCAATAACCGATCAACCAAAATAAAAGAATTAAAATACATGACTATATAATATGTACGGAATTTTATCCTTCCTTTTAATTTTAGGCCACAGAGAGCGATAAAGGTCCCACTAAGCTAATATCATGTTCAAGGAATTATATATCCTCCAACCTAATTTAAATTTTTTTTTAAATGAATTGTACTATTAAAAATAGAATACATATATCCTCCAACCTAATTCTATCCTTAGAAAATATTATCTCAATTGCCCCGTAAAAAATAAAATAGCAAGGAATAAATAATGTTAATAATATAATATAAATAATTAAATATTTAAGATAAATGATAATTTTAAATAATCTAATACGACGTGCCATTTGAAGGAGACCAGTGATACAATGAGAGCCACAATTCTGTGAATCATTGGAGGAAGGAAAACTCACGTGTCCCGGAGGAGCAACAATAGGGATCTGACGGGTCGTCCACCTTAGACTTTACCGATAAAAAAACACAAATTAATAATGCGGAGTTGGTCGACTCACGCCCACCGTCACCCATTCTTGAACGGCACCGATAACTTGTAAACCTTAATATATAACTAATACTTTTAACTTTCTCGTTTGATAACTCACAAGTTAAGCAACCTTATTTTAAATAAAATAAATACTTAACTCTAAAATAATAATTATATCCAATATAGAATTAGTCAGCCCAAGATTTCTAAGCCCATTAGTCCTAATTTTATATACTTAAATGCTAATCCTAATTTTATCTACTTAAGTGCATAGACGACCTTAAATATATTAAAGATACATTTACAAAATCTATCACGAGTAATGTTAGGTATAATTATAAAGTATATAAGTTCTGTACACCCATTTAAGAAAATTGAGATCTACAATTAAAAGATATATTTTTTTATACGGATCTTAAATTTACCTATTCTTCTTAAAAACCCATTTAAGAAAATTGAGATCTACAATTAAAAGATATATTTTTTTATACAGATCTTAAATTTACCTATTCTTCTTAAAAAGAGTGCACGGGATTTTGATAATTTAAAACTATAAATATCATTTATTAATCACGAATACCGTATAAAAATATATTATTATATATTAATCGATGTTATCTTTGTCCGCATATTTAATAACGTGACATATCGAGCTGGCACTGAAACTTAATTTTTTTAATATCGGATGATCATAATAGTTTCACTTTTTCAGTGATTCTATAAATTAATTAGTTTTTTTTTTAAAGAAAAAGACATAGAATAGAGCACATGAACTGAATTATAATAACTAAAAATAATAAAATTCAAAACTATATAACATTATTAACTTTTATTAAGTAATACGTACCTTTCATGATCTGGCTACCTCTGATGCAAATCTCTCCGGCTTGGTTACGGGGAAGCGAAGAACCGGTTTCTAGATCAACGATCTTCATCTCAGCGTTTCTTACGACGGTCCCACACGCCCCTGATTTTATGGGGAATGGTTGCTTTGCAAATGCCAGGCACATCGATAGCGCTCCTCCCTCAGTCATGCCATAGCCCTGTACTCAAATAATTCGTCACATGAGTATAACGTACCCATTTTATATTTCTTAGCTACCATTCACCAGCAACCTTTTTGTGTATGTTATAACAGATTTCTTCATATATTTTTCTGTGGAATATATAGAGCAGTACATGTCACTTGCATTTATTTAATGCTACGATAGGTACAGTGCTCATATATATATATATGTATATATATATTAAATAATGTCCCCACTCCACACCAAATCAAAACCAAACAAGTCATGATCTAACATCATTTCCCCGATTTGAAGTTGAAGCACTAAATAAAGATATAATATTCAATTGGAATTAAAACCTCTTAAGATTTCTTAGGAATCCTATCCGTGAATTCCATTCAATTCTAGTCATTGTTTTTATATTCACAATATCAAAACCATTTAATTCTAATTTTTGTGTATACTGCTTAATTAATATTGAAATTCTATGAAATTAAGAAAATCTATATAACGTCAAAGTACTCCATGAACAGAATCAAGGACAAACCAATTAACTACCAATCTACCTGTCCAAGTTGGGCGTTAGGCAGCTTCGTTCTAACCGCATCCTCTAACTCCTTCCCCAAGGGTGATGCTCCTGAGATCACCATTCGAATCGACGACATGTCGTACCTATGTACATCGGGGTTCTTCACGATATCTGAGACAAGTGGTGGAACGAACGGCGCGATCGTGACCCTGTATTTCTGAATAAGCTCCAACAATTTTAGAAGCTCGAACTTCTGCATTATCAGAATCTTCGCTCCTGCTCTCATACCGCAAAGAAAAACAGCGTTGAGCGCATATATATGGAACAACGGCAACACGCACAGTATCACATCTTCGCTGTGAAAGTACAAGTTTGGGTTTTCGCCGTCAACTTGTTGTGACACGCTAGTGACCAACGCCTCGTGCGTCAACATGACCCCTTTTGGAAGACCCGTCGTCCCTGACGAAAAAGGGAGCGCCACTACATCGTCCGAGTTGACCTTCACGGCCGGGATATCGTTCTCGTTGGCTTCGATCAGCTCGGAGAAGTGCAAGAAGCCCTCCGGCGGAGAGTCAATGCACACGACCTTCCCGTCGTTTTCTTTTGCGAACTCTTCCACCTTGTTTACGTATGCAGCTTGAGTAATAAAGAGTTTAGAGTTTGACGCCCGTGCTTGCTTTGCTATCTCAGCTGGCTTGTAAAAAGGGTTAGCGGTCGTGATCACTGCGCCGATGTGGGATGCGCCGAGGAACACGAACATGAATTCGGGACAGTTTTGGAGTAAAAGCATGATTACGTCTCCGTGTTTGATGCCCTGCTTGTGGAGGCCAGAAGCGACCCTACGTGAGGCGAGCTCCACCTCAGCGTAAGTGTATGTGACATTGTTAGCGCCATTAACGAGACAGGGACGGTCACTGAACTGGGATAGGCGTTCGAAACAGTAAGTGTGGACTGGGAGATGTTTTGGGATGTAAATATCGGACAGTTTCGACCGGAAAATAAATTCTTGAGGCTCTCGGTTGGAGTCCATCGGTGTTGCCTTTAGGGAAAGGGAGGGGAAGAAAAAGAAGGATTTCCGGGAAGACAAAGGGAAGGTGAAGGTTTGGTTTGAGCTCTGTTTGGGGGGGGGGGGGGGGGGGGGGGGGTGTTGTGGTGTCTTTCTCTGGATCGTTGCGACTTCTTGTTGAGAGCTATAGAGTGCGTATATATTATCAAAAATTCAATGTGACTCACTTTTCTTAAATATAAAAAAATTATTTTAATCAATTATATTAATAAAGTCTGTAAAAAAAAAAATGCAAAATATATTTAATGGATGAAGACCCTCTCTATGGCAAATCTAACGGTACTCCTAATCTCTTGCCTTCTAGAGATCGTGGACCTGGCCAAGAACGAGCTTGTGATATAATTTAAGTTAAGAATTTATTGAATTAAAAAAAAAAGAATAAATTGAATAAAAAATATTATAAAATTAAAATAATATCTTAATATTATTTTTATTTTGATATTTGAGAAATTTGAATTATTTTTATTTTTTATTTAAAAATTTGGAAAAGTTATCATGATTAATTTGAAAAAATTGTAATGATTAGTTTGTAATTGTTTATAGTTGAATAATTTTTTAAATAAAATTAGATAGAATGATATAACATGGAAACTTTTTCCAAACATCCTCTTAATCATTAGCGAATTAAAATCTTGGACTGTACAAGAAAATAATGAAGTTTCGACTGATTCAAGTTCAATATATGGCATATTTTGAAAAACCTAATTGAAGGGGATAAAAATAGCAGCCCAAATATATCAGCCTAGTTCATCAAAACGCCATAATAAAGGGACAAGTGGAAAAATGAAAAGAAAATTAAAGGTGTTAACGTCATGTTTTGTACGCCCTAAAGTCGAGTCGCTCGGTCGGTCCAGACCTTTGCTCGATCTACTGACGGCGCGCCGATGCTGGCGTTGGGCCCGATGGTGCTTGGTTTGGACAAGGTTATGTAAGCCCTCGTTTGGTCCGATGCGGGTGTACGGAGTCTATGCATATGACCATGGAGGTGAATCACATATGAATGCAGGAAAAATAGAGAGAGATAGACACATGGATTTATGTGGTTCGGCACTAGGCATACGTCCACAGGAGTTTGGGGATGAGAGAATCCACTATATAAGATTTATTACAGTCTCTCGAAGTCTCTCATCCTCACTGTACAGTAGATTTACAAATCACTCTATCGTTTGGACGCTATCCATGGACGCAGGGTCTGGAGGTTGAAAAAAACATTCCGTGAATCCTTTTAGAAGTCTAGCCAATAATCCCTCGAAAAGTTCCCCCACTCAAAAGTCCATTCTAATCGTCTGTCCCTTCCATTTTATCTCTTTATTTCTCTTTCTTTATGTCACATCAACTCACCTCGCGTCTTTTTTCCCATTCCCTACCTTCCTGACATTACTTTCTCCCATCTCTTTCCCTTTGCTGTACTCCCTCATTTCTCCATATATCATCCTCTAGTGAAGCCCCTTTCGTGGGCTTGGGTTTGAGGGCCCTCATGGGCATAGGACAAACATTACCCCTAACAAATGGTATTAGAGAAAAAAAAGAAAAATAAGAGGAAAACAAATCAGGCACACAAAAGGAGACATAGAGAGTTGTCTTTCCTCACCACTCCAAAGGACCAAAATAGAGAGGGATCAAATCAGATGAATAAGGGACTTTCAGACTTATAAGCAACGATTTTACGAGAACACAAAAGTCATATTCAACCTCAAGATGAGAGCTCCAAGATATTATCTTCTCCATGCAAATGGGATCTCCAACCTTCATTATACAAAAAGAAACGAGTGATCATGAGAGAGTGTAAAATATTCATATTGTAATACATTTGCCTTCCAAGCGACTTGTGGACATAGCGAATTAAAATCTTGGACTGTACAAGAAAATAATGAAGTTTCAATTGATTCAAGCTCAATATATGGCATATTTTGGAAAACCTAATTGAAGGGGATAAAAATAGTAGCCCAAATATATCAGCCTAGTTCATTAAAGCGCCATAATCAAGGGACAAGTGGAAAAATGAAAAGAAAATTAAAGGTGTTAACGTCATGTTTTGTACACCCTAAAGTCAGGTCGCTCGATCGGTCTAGACCTTTGCTCGATCTACTGACGGCACGCCGATGCTGGCGTTGGGCCCAATGGTGCTTGGTTTGGACAAGGTTATGTAAGCCCTCGTCTGGTCCAGTGCGGGTGTACGGAGTCTATGCGTATATCCATGGAGGTGAACAGCATATGAATGCAGGAAAAATAGAGAGAGATAGACACTTAGATTTATGTGGTTCGGTACTAAGCATACGTCCACGGGCGTTTGGGGGTGAGAGAATCCACTATATAAGATTTATTACAGTCTCTCGAGGTCTCTCATCCTCACTGTACAGTAGATTTACAAATCACTCTATCGTTTGGACGCTATCACTGGACGCAGGGTCTGGAGGTTGAGGAAAACATTCCGTGAAGCCTTTCAAAAGTCTAGCCAATAATCCCTCAAAAAGTTCCCCCACTCAGAAGTCCCTTCTAATCGTCTGTCCCTTCCATTTTATCTCTTTATTTCTCATTCTTTATGTCACATCAACTCACCTTGCGTCTTTTTTCCCATTCCCTACCTTCCTGACATTACTTTCTCCCATCTCTTTCCCTTAGTTGTACTCCCTCATTTCTCCATATATCATCCTCTAGTGAAGCCTCCTTGGTGGGCTTGGGCTTTGAGGGCCCTCATGGGCATAGGACAAACATCACCCCTAACAAATGGTATTAGAGAAAAAAAAAAAGAAAAATAAGAGGAAAACAAATGAGGCACACAAAAGGAGACATAGAGAGTTGTCTTTCCTCACCACTCCAAAGGACCAAAATAGAGAGGGATCAAATCAGATGAATAAGGGACTTTCAGACTTATGAGCAACGATTTTACGAGAACACAAAAGTCATCTTCAAGCTCAAGATGAGAGCTCCAAGATATTATCTTCTCCATGCAAATGGGATCTCCGACCTTCATCATACAAAAAGAAACGAGGGATCATGAAAGAGTGTAAAATATTCATATTGTAGTACATTTGCCTTCTAAGCGACTCTTGGACATAGCGAATTAAAATCTTGGACTGTACAAGAAAATAATGAAGTTTCAATTGATTCAAGCTCAATATATGGCATATTTTGGAAAACCTAATTGAAGGGGATAAAAATAGCAGCCCAAATATATCAGCCTAGTTCATCAAAGCGCCATAATCAAGGGACAAGTGGAAAAATGAAAAGAAAAATAAGGGTGTTAATGCTATGTTTTGTACGCCCTAAGGTCGGGTCCCTCGATCAGTCTGGACCTTCGCTTGATATACTGATGGCGCGTCGATGCTGGCATTGGGCCCAGTGGTGCTCGGTTTGGACAAGGTTATATAAGCCCTTGTTTGGTCCGGTGCAGGTGTACGGAGTTTATGCGTATGACCATGGAGGTAAACAGCATATGAATGCAGGAAAAATAGATAGAGATAGACACATGAATTTATGTGGTTCCGCACTAGACCTACGTCCACGGGGGTTTGGGGATGAGAGAATCCACTATATAAGATTTATTTACAGTCTATCGGAGTCTCTCATCCTCACTGTACAGTAGATTTACAGATCACTCTATCGTTTGGACGCTATCACTGGACGCAGGGTTTGGAGGTTGAAGAAAACATCCCGTGAAGCCTTTTAGAAGTCTAGCCAAGAATCTCTCGAAAAGTTCCCCTGTCAATCCCCTAAGAAGTCCTTGATCCCCCTACTCAGAAGTCCCTTCTAGTTGTCTATCCCTTCCATTTTATTTCTTCATTTCTCCTTTTTATCACATCAACTTACCTCACGTCCTTTCTCTCATCCCTTGCCTTCCTGACATTATTTTCTCCTATCTCTTTTCCTTTCCCGTACTCCCTCATTTATCCATATTTTGTCCTCTAGTAAAGCCCTCTTGGTGGGCTTGGGCTTTGAAGGCCCTTATGGGCATAGGACAAAAATACCCCTAACAAAGGGTATTAGAGAAAAAAAAATGAGAGGAAAAAAATCAGGCACCTAAAAGGAGACATAAAGTTGTTTTTTCTCACCACTCCAAAAGACCAAAATAGAGAGAGATCAAATCAGATGAATAAGGGACTTTCAGACTTATGAGCAACGATTTTACGAGAACACAAAAGTCATCTTCAACCTCAAGATGAGAGCTCCAAGATATTATCTTCTCCATGCAAAAGGGATCTCCGACCTTCATTATACAAAGAGTAACGAGAGATTATGAGAGATTGTAAAATATTCATATTGTAGTAGATTTGCCTTCCAAGCAACTTGTGGATATAGGCCCATTATCGAACCATGTAAATTTGTTTGTCTTCCTCTCTATTTACATTTCCAGTATTAGTTTTCTATTTTCTGTTATGAATATACATACGGGCATTGTATAACCGCTCCGGACCGTCATAGTGGGCTTCATATCGCTTCATCAAGACCTAAACCACATCAGTGGGCCGATTATAACTTTTTCTCCATTTTCGATTTGTTGTGCAGTTTTTTACATTAACACTAAGTGTTATCCCGAGTTTAGCATGAATGATTAACTTTATTTTGAAGCACGAATTCAATATTACTTGAGTTGATTAGTTAGGCATAAGGGACAAAAATTCCTTGAATCCTCTCCTCTATAGTTCTCTTTTTGTTATCTCCAATTTCTATTCGAAGGTGTGTGGACTTCTTGGTTGGATTTTGAATGGTTGGTGACATGGTGTTTGGTGGCCTCTAGCAAATCTCACTCCTCGAGATAAGATTATACACAGCCTGGCAAACAATATTTTATTGATGAGTGCTTCTAACTTTAATGAATATGATATGAGCTTCAAATGGAGGCATCGAAATTATGTAATCTTTGCTTGGATTCGGGTCCACGATCACACTGGCCAGTAGTTCTAACCAAAAACTTTACAAATTATACCACTATTCTAGTGACACTGTTCATTAATTTTTTTTATTTTTTTGTAAAAATAATAAATTATTCAAAAATTATAAAAAGTGTCACATATTTTAAAATAAAATGAAAATAAGATAGTAATGAAGTTTGTAGCATTACCTGATATTCGAGTAGGAAATCTATCGACAATACTGATCTTTAATCCCATCGATCCATTTCTCCCAGATCGAGTACTCGACTACTGCAGCCTGCAGTTCTTTTTTTCTTTTTATATTTTTTGTTGGTCTAGTTGTAGCTTGCAAGTGGGCCTATTAATACACGATCCACTTGAATTATCAGTGTAGTCAACCCAGGATTAGAAGCTCAAATTGAGACCAACAACTCTTAAATACATGTTGCACGTGTGAGGCTGAAGGTCCTCAATCAGTATTTCTGAATGACCAAGTCCACACCAGGGTTGGTTGATAACGCGAAGTGACCAGCTGAATTGGGCCAGTATAAAAGAGGAGCCCAACCCTTTACCAAAAATAAATGCTAAAATAATCAAAACAAACTATAATTTAAACGACTCATCTTCAAAATATTAAACTCGTCTCATGAACATTGATGAACACAAACCCTTTTTTTTTAAAGTCTTTTTATTCGGTTGTCCATAACATTAACATCATATATCTACGTAAACAAATGTTCTTCCCACCGAGCAACAGATATATATTACAGATTAGGCATTAAAAAAATCAACATTGTAAAAATCTAATTGGCTTTCATATTTCATTTCTCTCCCGTCCCCTCCAAACCCTGTATTTATTTTCTACTTGGGGCCGGGGGCTAATTTGCGGCGAGTCTCGCCCGCAAGTCTTTCCTTAAGATTTTGCCCGTTGGAGCTTTAGGAATTGCATCTGTGAAGAAAACCCGGTAGATTCTCTTATAAAATACAACCTGCACATATACAACACGACACCACAGTCAACTTGAGAAAATAAATATGTTTAATTAGCTAGGAAATTAAAATTAAGTCTTATACACCAAGTTTTTCGATGATCAACATGAAGTTAGGTATCGGCGACAATATAATTGGAAAATTAGTTCAGAGTTAGGTGTCATTGTCACCTAGAAATGCACTTTGTTGCACGTTTGTAATTTAACATAAATTGGAGGTCGCTGGCTGGCTTGCTTCTGCCACGTTGAAAATTTTTGATCGATCTGCTAAATATATAATAAAGCATGTGCATGCTATAGGTTCACCTAATCATTTGACGTGGTCAGCTAGCTGCATTCTGCCTAAAACAAGTGTACGACAGCCGAATGACCAAAAGGGCAATGTTAAATATATTTTTGTTAGAATAAAGTTGAGCCCATGGATAAAAGCCATCAAGGGTGGCTATCGATTGAATTTTTTATTTTTTGTTTTATTTGATAATTTAGGAAATATTTTATAATGATGTTGTGAATTTTTTTAATATGCTTTTTTTTAATATTTAAGAATATAAAAAAAAATTGTATGAAAAAAAAACACAACCTTATCGGTAAAATGTCCCGTGCTAGCACGATTCTTTTTGTTATAGATTTTGTCGTCCTCGTTATAATTTCTTTAAATTATATGGTTAAGCATTTTGCTACGTGAAAGGTCTTGAGAATAGATCACGATTAAGATCTTGAGCAATAATAAAAATAAAGAGATCGAGAAAGAAGAGAAAAAAGAACATGATCCATCCATCCATCACATACCTGTCTTGAGATATACTGCTTGATGTCATCCTCACTGATTTTGGAACCATTTGACTTCACAACAAATGCGACAGGAAGCTCCCCTGCAGCCTCGTCTTTCATGCTGTTCAAACAGAATTCGAGGATGAGCTTGTATAACCAGACATTCAACAAATTAAGTCAAGCAGTTACCGACCAATTAGCTAGCCTAATTAATTAGACACGTGAAACACTGCATGCCAGAGCGAGCGTACGTAGGAAAACTTACGGGACAACAGCGGCATCGGCGATGTTAGGATGGGCGATCAGCATTGCTTCCAGCTCGGCGGGGGCTACTTGGAACCCTTTGTACTTAATCAATTCCTTCAATCTGTCAACAATAAAGAGTTCGTCATCACCGTCGATGTATCCAATATCGCCGGTGTACAACCATCCGTCTTTGTCTATGGTCCTCTCCGTAGCCTCCGGGTCATTAAGATAACCTGACCAAAATTTTAATGGTTCAGTTATTAACATGCTTTTCCCCATTAAAAAACAAAAAATGTAAAGCAAATTGTGTCAAATAAAGATTAGGCCAAAGAAAAAAACAATTCTTTTAACTCTCCATGAAATTGTAAACCAAATTAACTTTTGAGATTATCCTGATTTCTTATAAGTGCCTAATTATTCATGAGTTGTTTCACGAGTAGTTATTTACAAGTATTTCGGGAGTAAGGACACTTAGCATTTTTTACTTATCAGTTAAAATTGATACTTAAATAAATAATTTTAATTATATAGCATATTGTAATAAAGTGAAATTACTGCCACGTCGTAATTTGTATTTCGAAATTACCTACTAATTTTTTTTACTTCCACCATCAATGTAATAAACTCAAGAAAAGGGTCGACGCTAAAGATTTTCTGGCAAGTGGGAACCCATTATGTGAAAACCAATGAACCAAGGTGGAAATGAATTCCTAGTTCATTCGAAATAGAAATCGGTAGCTGCCAATGAAAAAAGTATCATTTGGTGTAAGTAAGTGGCCGGTTCCCCGCATGATGAAGACAATGCGCGCAATGATCAATCAGCATCATCAACATCCAGGTGTAGTGGCTTCGAGTAATACTACATATAATTATTTTTGCGTATTCTCTATGCACCTCATTGATATGATTGACTCGATCAAATTTTTTTTAATATACAACCAATCATATCAGTAAAGTGCGTAAAAGAATACGTAAAAGTAGCTGCACATAGAATTTTTGTTTATATAATACTGGTAGGTCAAGGAAATTAATGTATTATACCTTTCATGATCTGGCTACCTCTGATGCAAATCTCTCCGGCTTGATTTCGGGGAAGCGAAGCACCAGTCTCGGGGTCAACTATCTTCATCTCGGCATTTCTTACGACGGTCCCACACGCCCCAGATTTAATCTCGAAGGGTTCCTTAGCAAATGCCAGACACATTGCAAGCACTGGTCCAGCCTCTGTCATCCCATAGCCCTGCATTAAGAAGTTTGGTGGACAAATACACACCATTATTTCTTAGGTGGCCCAAATTGACCAGGACCATTTCTATATTTTATTTATGTCTAATATATATATATATATATATATAATACAACAGATATCTTAATTGTTATGTGGAACGCAGGCCCCTTTTTTTGTAAGAAAAAAATAGGCCTGATCACATTAACGGCGTGATCTCTTCTTCAATACCTAAAATAATTAGCAACGTTGCGCGCAACCGTTATTGGTGTGGATCAAATAGTAACACTAGCTACTTTGAATTTTTTTCTTCAGTCTTTTTACAGGTAAGATGGAAAATTGACTAGTTTTATTTCCCTTTATGCAGCTTTTTTCACACCAAAAGCAATACTAATATTAACGTACGGAGGAAAATGAGTGCATAATTAATTAAACTCCTTCGTTGACTAGATGATCTCATTTATATAATTAAATTACAAATAAAATCAATTTAGTTGCAATGATTATGTAGTAAGGACTAGTTGTAGTAATTATAAGTGGTAAATTATGAATTTAACTACCTGTCCAAGTTTGGCATTAGGAAGCTTAAGTCTGACTGCATCCTCTAGCTCCTTCCCCATCGGTGCAGCTCCTGACATAACCGTTCGGATCGACGAGACGTCGTAGTTATGGAGGTCGGGACTCTTCGCTATCGCCAAGACAATCGGTGGAACAAAAGGTGCCACCGTAATCTTGTATTTCTGAACCAACTCCAGCAATTTTACAATCTCGAACTTTTGCATAATTAGAATTGCCGCTCCAACACGAAGACCGCAGAGGAAAACTGAATTTAACGAATAGATATGGAACAGCGGCAATACGCACAGTATCACGTCCTCGCTATGAAAGTACAAATTGGGGTTTTCACCGTCGACCTGTTGTGCCACGCTCGTGACCAATCCCTTGTGCGTTAACATAACCCCTTTGGGAAGCCCTGTTGTCCCTGACGAATAAGGAAGCGCCACGACATCGTCAGAGTTGATTTTCACGGCTGGAATATCTTTCTCGTCGGCCTGTGTCAACTCGGAGAAATGCAACACGCCCTCCGGCGGAGAGTCAATGCACACGATCTTCACGTCGTTTTCTTTTGCGAAGTCTTTCACCTTTTCGACATACACAGCTTGAGTAATAAGGAGTTTAGAGTTTGATGCCTGTGCTTGTTTTGCAATCTCAGCTGGCGTGTAAAATGGGTTAGCGGTCGTTACCACGGCGCCCATGTACGAGGCACCGAGGAATGCGAACATGAATTCGGGACAGTTTTGGAGCAAAATCATGATCACGTCTCCCTGTTTGATGCCCAGCTTGTCGAGGCCGGAAGCAACTTTACGTGATGTGAGCTCCACCTCTGCGTAAGTGTACGTGACACCGTTGGCTCCATTGATAATACAAGGACGGTCTTTGAACTGCGATATGTTCTCGAAGCAGTAAGTATGAAGTGGGAGGTGTTTGGGGATGTAAATATCAGGGAGCTTTGATCGGAAAATGAATTCTTGATGGTCTTGGTGGGGCTCCATCGGTGTTTGGCTTTTGAGAAAGGGAGATCAGAGGTTTTCCAGGGAGGGAAAGAGAAGGTAAAGATTTGGTTCGAGCTCGATTTTCTTGTGGGGGGGGTGTTTCTCTGTTTTGGTTTGAGTTTGGATTGGGAGGTAATATACTGCAGGCAGGTGATGGCAGGGGGAGATGATGTCAAGGGGTAGAACAGTAAGAGCGAGGTCCCAAACGTAGGATTGGTAATGTTAAACTAACAGCACAGTCGAAAAATGTCTCTGAAGGACCCATGTGAGGTTTGACACGTAGCTATCCTTAATGTTGGTCAAAGTTTCATGCCTGATTTTGCAGTTTGGCCATGGAATTAAAAATGGGTATTCCTTGCGATTGGTTGTGCATTGTCATACGTAACAACATATTGCGAGGGTAATCTAATCTTCATTGATTGCGACTTTCAGGGTTGGTAAGGGATATTTATGGGAATTGGGGTGGTGGGAGAGAAATTTGGATTATAGAAATATACAAGACAGGAAGAGGTCAGGGAATTTGACTGGAAGCCGAAAACACGTAAGATTTTGCACCTAACGCAAGAGGATCGAAGAGGGAGGGGGGCACTCTGGCAGGCAGGTCGTGTGCAGTGGACGCACCCACAACATTCACCTACTACAGTCTACATACAACTTGCCGCGCGAGGAGTGCTATATTTGCTTTCACGCGGCTTTTTGCGATGGAGCCTCGAGTCTCGACTGCCGACTCCTTGACATCATTGTCCACCAACTCTCTTTTTTGTTTTGTTATCGGCTTGGGCGCTTAGCCTCCCAAATACGGCCAGATATGGGTTTACCAATTTGATTCTGATCAGCAAATAGATCATAAGCATTCATTCGAGCTGAGAATAAAGTAGAGAGATATTATAATATCTATCTTTGCACGTGAAATTGTAGAATTGTCAAGAAAAACTTTAAGTTGGGCAAGGAAATTCCTCTTCAAACCTGTATTAAAGTGTCGCTTGTTCACATGTTTTTTATAAAATCATTTATATAATTCTAAAATAAGTAAGTTTTACTAATTATATTCCAAAAAATATGCTACTTTAGTGAAAAGAATTTAGCTTTTTTTACTTAAAAGGAATACTGAAAAATTATCCTCTTAAAGTTGTATATTAATATAATATTACTATTTTTTCAATGATTTAGAATGCCCACAACAATAACGTCGGCATTTCTCCCTATTTCTTTCTTCATCAGTAACGTTGATGTTGATTTTGATAGGTCTGGTGCTAGCGGCCAAGCATAAATTGGAAATTTATTTATTTGTATTATTTTTAATTATTAAAAATAAATTATATATATAATTTTATTAATAATCACTTTTTTAATGATTAAATAAAAAATAAATTAAAATAATTAAAATAAGATTTGAACATAAATTTATGCGGTAAGCGCTGGCCGGCTATTGGCTAACACCATCCCACAAGAAAAGGCCGACCTGGATCGGCAATAAGTGCAGACTGCAAAGCCGAAGAAGACAACAAGTCGTGAATCCCAACTATTTGAAATGTGAATTAGTTCTGTCTTTTCGACAATAATTGATAAAAAAATCCTACTCGGAATCTTTTGGAATTTAACAAAGCATAATGTTTCTATGCCGGCAGGGTGGTATGGCTCACATGTACTGTTCGTAATTTTTTTTTAAATTTAATAGTTGAGAAAGTAATTTTAAATATATTAATATTTTTAAAAAAAATTATTTAAATATATTTTAAATTTTTTTAAAAAATTGAATTGGCCCCACCCTTTTTTAATAATCAAACTGATATATATCACATGTTATATAAGATTATTTTAAATAATAATAATATTATAATATTATATTAATTAAAAATTTAGAATATAATATTATATAAAAATTATATATAATATAAAAAATTATAAATATATATCAGTTCAATTCGGTTTAAACTAATTTTTAAAATATAAAAACGGGTACCTACCAAATCACTTACAAATTAGATTGAACCCACCAAATCCATTGATCTAGTTCGGTTGAATTGACTTTTTGATTTTTTTATTTTACACCCTTATTCCACCATACTCAAGTCAACTAAATTAATAAAAAAATTATATATACAAGTCTCAAATGTATAAATTTTATACAATTTTTTTTCATAAAAATGTAGATTTTATTATGAAAAAAATGTGATTTTTTCGGGAGTCTATATTTTTATAAAACGCTTGTCCATTTGAAATTTATAGTTAATATTATATTAATAATTCATCACAAAAGTTTAAAGAGCGAGAGAGAACAAAAAAAAAAAATTATTAGTATTATTTGTATACTACGAAAAAGGATTATTAAAACGCTGGAAGTTGTCATCCTAAACACTCGAGTCATGGCTGTCGATAATGCGGAAGGAAATGGAGGAGATATATATCTGATATCTGATATGGTTTCATCATTCATCCGGAACCCAACTACCATCAGCTGGCTAAAAAGTTAGCCAAGCCAAGCCACCAAAAGATACGAAGAATCACTTTCAGCTTCCCAACGTTGTAGGACCGGATGTAAACAAGACCACTGCGAGGACATAGCACGAGACGGGTCCTAATAACAAAAAAGTTGTTTTTTTATTTATTTTCTCTTAGTCTTAAATATTTTTTTAAAGAAATTACAATATTATTAAAAAAATACTTTATCAATCACTAAGTAAAATAATAATAATAATAATAATTGACAGGACCCAATCGTGACTCAACTGTAAGTGAAAATAGCATTTATGTGCAAACAAATAAAAAAAATTATATTCATCACATTCACATCACATATTGGACATAATTTTTTTTATTATTTTATTAAATATAAAGTGTATGAATGATGAGTAAAAAAATATAATTATTTTAAGAAAAATAAAAAAATATATATGTGGTGTGTGAGGATGATGATTAACAAAACTCACGAAATGTTACTTAGCATTCCCACACAACACACTAACGTCCGATTTATCATTTTTATCAATTTACTTAAACACATATATTTACACATCAACATGTATATGTTAAAATAAAAAGATAAAAATGATGAAGCACATATTGGTGTATGGTTTTTTCTAAATTAAACCCATACAAAAAACTATTTGACTCCAATTAAAATAAGATTTAGAGCTCGTTTAGATACTTAGAACATTTTAGAATATATCTGTGAATAGTTGTGAAATAGTTTAAGTTGTGATGTTTTATTGAGTTCTAGGAAATAAGAAATAAAAAGTTGAATAAAAATATTATAAAGTTAACAAATTGTTTGAATATAAATTTTTATTTTAAAATTTGCAAAAAATGTATTATGTTTTGTGTTTTTTTAAAAGTCTAAGAAAGTTGTAATGATTAAATTAAAAATTAAAAATTTTGAAATTAAAAATATTTTACATTTAAGTAATCATATTCACATCACACATTAGACATAATTTTTTTATTATTTTATTAAATATAAAGTGTATGAATGATGAGTAAAAAAATATAATTATTTTAAGAAGAATAAAAAAATATATATGTGATGTGTGGCGATGATGAGTAACAAAACTCACGAAATGTTACTTAGCATTTCCACACAACACACTAACTTCCGATTTATCATTTTTATCAATTTACTTAAACACATATATTTACACATCAACATGTATATGTTAAAATAAAAAGATAAAAATGATGAAGCACATGTTGGTGTATGGTTTTTTCTAAATTAAACCCATACAAAAAACTATTTGACTCCAATTAAAATAAGACTTAGAGCTTATTTAGATACTTAGAACATTTTAGAATATATCTGTGGATAGTTGTGAAATAGTTTAAGTTATAATATTTTATTGTGTTATAAGAAATAAGAGATAAAAAGTTAAATAAAAATATTATAAAGTTAACAAATTATTTGAATATCATTTTTATTTTTAAATTTGAAGAAAATGTATTATGTTTGTGTTATTTTTAGAAGTTTAAGAAAGTTGTAATGATTAAATAAAAAATTTAAAAATTTATAATTAAAAATATTTTATATTTAAGTGATATTTTAAAAAAATATCCGAAAATACTTAAATATGTATAAAATAATTGAGAGTTCTTTATTTGGTGACGCACTCAAGAACAAATAAATTTGAGAAATGATAAGAGTCATATTTCTAATTTTTCTACAATTCTCAAATGAAATAATATTTTTTGCTATATTTATTTTAATTTTCATTTTGATTTGATGTGTTTGAATTTAAAAAATTATTATTTATTGATAACTGGTAAACAATATATAAATAGATCTTAGAGCACTCTCAATTACTCATGTATAATACAAAAAATGTAAAATATTTGAAGTAATGTTCATAAAATGAGCTCCATCTGATTAGGTAAAAGATCTTGTAAAATACAAGTTGCTACAATAACTCGCTACATATAGCGGGTATTGTTCATCTTTCAATTAATTTTTTTTATTATTTATACTTCATTTACTCCCTCATTTCATTTTACTTTTTTTACATTTCAATACAATTTCTTTTTATTGTTCAACATTTAAAACACCTCTATTTAATTATTTTTTCTAAAAAACATCTTAGAAATATTATTTATCCAATTTTTTCATATTTGATTTTATTTTTTTATTCAAATTATATAATTTTATTTTGTGTTTATATGATTGAATTATATTACATTATATATAATAATATATTGTAAATATAAAAAAAATATATGGATATTATAAATTTATTAGTAGAAAGGAAACGTTTAAAAAAATAAAAAATATTATTCAAATGATACGAAGAATAGGATGAAGAAATAATTATGAGTGCTCTAACACTACGATTGCTCAAATTTAGCCGTCCACTCGTTATTCAAAACTTGTTTGAGCTTTTACAGGATCTGAAAGAAAACGTAGCAGTCTCAGCTACCACAAATTCGTTTTGATGGTGTATGTGTGTGTCTATATATATATAAAATACTTACGATTGTGAGTATATATATAATTATTTTTAAAAAATAAATAAATATAAGATTTATGTGAAAATAAATTTAATTTTTTAATAATAGATTTTAGTATTTTTCAACTTTTTTCAAATGACTATATTATACTTATACATTTCATGATTGTATGTAACATTATTTATATAGAATAATTTTATTTATCATCTTAATTCTCATCATCGTCTCATCATTTCATGATGTGATATTACATGATTGTAGAGTATTTATTATATTTTATTTATAAATTTATCATCTAATATCAAATAATGAGATGATAAAAAAGTAATAAAAAAATAAATAATAAGTAGATTTTTTCACTCATTTATATATATACATGGCCCTACTTTCTCTCTATTTTTATTTTACATCTCATCAGTACTGCATGCCAAGTGACCCATATTGCCACGTCCTCACGTATGTTTTCACAAAAATATTGGTGAATTAGTGGACCACACGCTTTAACTTTGCTGGTGGTCACGAAAAGCAGATTGCATGCCCTCAACGACAATTTACAAAGAATTCCCTTGCTAGCTTTAACGTTTATCCCAACAAAATAAGAGGAAAAAAAGGTCCACCTAACACCCTTCTCCTAGCTCATTACTTGTATTTTTGTACAAATTAACAAACCGCCATCTAAAAAGTTACTTGTTTGAATGCATTTAAGCCGGTGCATGGGTGGATTAGGTCAATTTTCAAGTATTCAACCATCCACGTTGTAAACATTAATGGGTTGATCGCGTAATTGCTTACCGTACCATTTTTATATATATGGTGAATATCAGACCCAGAAAACGACAGTGATATTATATAGTATATATCTGCCCTAAAATTAAGTATAGAATGAAACCTAGGAAACAAAGTTATAAATGGGAAATTTATCTGTGTGGATGGTAGTAGTTAGAGGCTAGCCATCACGATGCTAATATATATATATATATATATATATATTTTCCCTACTCCAATTAATCTTAGTCAATCTTAGAAAATTGAACCCAACCAATCCACACCAAACATTGTCTAGTTGATCTAGCTCAATTTTATGTGTCTCTAATCTGTTAATTAGAATACTAGCTAGCCAGACAATTAGGTTATCATGAAGACAATATAAATATATAATAAATGATTCCATAAAAGTATATATTTTATATTAGTCTGGCTACAGCTAGCGAAAGCTAAATACAATAGGTTTGGTTTGGCCAAATGAGAATTCTCATATGAGAATTTTGAATTTTATGATAAAATATTAAAATATTATATTTTATTATTATTATTTTTTGAGATTTGAAAATTTTAAATTGTTTATTATATTTTGTATGGAAATTTAAAAAAATTATAATAATAAGATGAGAATTTTATATTTAATATGAGAAATCTTATTGGTCAAACCATGTTCAAGGAGATATATAGTATTGAGCATTTTCTATTCATATCATATTTGTTTGCGGGGGTTAGGGGCAGGGAAATTTCAAAGTATCTGAGGCATTGGATGGACCTAAAAATGTGAACATTTCCTATATTATATGTTGATTCTTATTTTTATCTCCAAGAGTTTCATAAGCATTGCGATTGATAATTAATCTCAGCACATTTCCTAAAGAAACCAAATATATATCATGGTCTAAATAGTCAAAATGAGTGTTTTCGACACGTGGGATCTCTCTCTTTCTCTCTCTCAGATAAAATGAGAGATAAAATATTAAAACTATTCCCATGATCTGGTCCTATTTTTGGTTTCTTTGAAAGGGATATTTCCCATTGTTTATCATACACGTTTTTAGACCTTGTGATCTTCTCCCATTACAAAATCGTGTCAAATTTTGTCTCTGTTTTTATTTTTTTGTGTTCAATTATTCACAGAGGCTAGGAAGGTTAAACTAGGGGTGTACAAAAACCATTAGAACCAACCATAACAGCTTCGTACTGCCTCTTGGAGCATGGAATAGGCTGAAACCGGCGTAGAACCAGTCGGCTAGCAGTAGAATTATGTCAAGACCGTTATCGGCCAGTTCGATCTTGGTTTAAAACTAGAACAAACCGTCAAATCGGGTGATTAAAAAAAAAAATTTCATATATATATCATACTCAAAACAATGCCGTTTTATGTCTATAGCATACAAAACACAATTGAAATGATGCCGTGGAGTCGTTTTATGCATAACGTATGAAAAAAACAATGTATGAAATGAACCAAACGGTGTCGTTTTGATATTTGATTGTCTAATTCCCCTCCCCTCTTATTTTCCTGATTTACTCTCTCTCTCTCTCTCTCTCTCCTTTGCAACACTCTCTCTCTCTCTCTCTCTCTCCTTTGCAACACACTCTCTCTACTCTATCAGACAAACCTTGCTACTAGGGGCATCAAGAACCGTTGGAGTTAATACGACCGGCATATCTCCTCCCCATCGATCGGTACGGTCGGTTGCTCAATGCCAATTTCTCTTATCGGTCGGTGTCAATTTTGCTTAAAAACTGTGTCGATTTTCACCCTTAGGTTAAACCATATCCTAGAACATTTATGAAATTTCTTAATGAGTATGGAATTTTTACACAAGGGAATTAGATCATTTGTAATTTCTCTAATGGTTAATATATAAAAGGTCATGATGATCATTTTCGTTTCATTCGAAATAGATACTATCCACTCAATCGAAAATATATGAGTTGTTATATATAATTAATCAAGGTCATTTTTCAACAAAAGGCGCCTCAAAATACTCTCTCATTCACAGGCCACAAAGCCAGACTTCGGCCATTTTTCATTGAACGGTGTATTTTGTTGTCCCAATTATTGTGTTGTCTCTAAGATAGTTGGGCCGGCCCGCCAACAAAATCATGTTATTTTATCGAAGAAAACGTTCCCTGTACACTTTGTTCTTAACTAATGCACAAGGAACATATTCTGTTAAGAGGATGTCTGACTAAAAGTAATTAAAGAAGTTAAGCCCTCCATCCTAAATGTTCATAAATACTCGAATAATTTATTTTAACATATGATTTGGTCCCTCAATTAACTTCGATCTTCTAACCAGACAACCCTTATTGGGCCGGTTTCAATAGGGGTTTTGGAATTATAGTACCCCGTCATAATTATTACGCCCCTGACCCAGGCCAGAGGCCTTGATTCGGTTATCACAGATTTTTGGGCTTACAACATTAATCACAGGGAAAGCCCATAATCTATGCGTTCAGAACAAGAAGTTCGTGCAACCAATGCACGGGCCCCGTTACTGAATTGGTTCTGAGACCAAAATCCAAGCACTGAGATTAATAATGATTTGGACATCCTAATCTGGCCTATGCGATTGATTTATTCCCTAATAATATATCCCAGATTTAATGATGGGCCCATAGCATACGATAAGTTGGGGTCCATGATGCCATTATTTGTTTTACATAGGAATAATATTTCTAAAATGTAGCTCAATTCAGTGAGGCTTGTCATGACTTGTAAAACCATCTTATTAAATTATGTCTCTCAGTACCTTTCGCGATTAAATTTCGTTTTTTTATCTATTTTTTGTACTAAGCACCTTTCCTTCGTATTTAAAATAGCACAGTTGTCGCCTCTCGGTTATTTCGGATTGTTACAGGCCGGGGCAATTTTTGGATATGTTTACTATTCTTGTATTATCCATTTATTCTATTTTTTATATTTGATTTTTTTAATTTTTAATTTTACTTAATAGTTAAGGAAATAATTATTAATAAAATTATATATTTTTAAAATTTTTTCTTAATGGCTAAAGATATTTAAAAAAATACTTAAAATAAAAAAATTCCTAACCGTCCATATTTTTTTTTTCACTCTGATTTTAGCTTTCCTCATTTTTTATTTTCTTCTCCAAAAAAAAAAAAAAAGGAGACACAGAAATGGCGAGCTTGTGTGGGTGAGTGAGTGTGGTATCTTCGTCATCATCGTAGTCTTATCAATTATATGTTTCCAGTTGATCCTGTTTGGGCAAGTGGGCGCAGTGTGCACAATATGTGGCAACCTTCGGAATTTCAATTTTTTCAAATATTTTGTCGGAGTTGTGTTTTGAGGAAGAGGATGGAGTCGTTCTTTTTGAGGTGGAAATTTTTTCACTTCAATGAAACGCCATTGCAGGGCATGCAAAAGCAGTCCCTATTAGAAATTTTCTAATGGTTCTATCATCAAGGAGATGAAATTTCGAGGAAGAGAGAGGGAGAACGAAATGGAGAGAGAGAGAGGAAGAGAAAATGATATGAGTGAATGAAGGTGGGGCTAGATTGGTCGATTTTGATGGTGAAAGATGGAATGGGTGAATCATATTAGGTCTGGAAATTGAGAGGGGTGGGAAATTGCAGTGGGAATGAGGGGGAAGGGAAAGAATCGAAGACGATTAAGGAAATGGGAAAGGGGGAAATGAGAAAATGAAAAACGACGTCGTTTTTTATTTTCCACATGGACACGAGGCTGCGATGGGGACGCAACAACAGCTGTCCATAGCATTTTTCTATAAATGATAAATGTATAATAATGGGATAGTAACCCTATCCTTCCTTTCTTGGAAACTTTGTTAGGTACTAAAGGCTGCGCATCTCCCATGGTTTTTTACTTTTCCAACCAAAATAAAGTCCCCATGAAATTAGCAGCAAGCACCCCTTGCCTTAGCTAGCTCAGTCGGAAATGTTGATTATCTTATTTATATCTGTCTAAATTGGCCACGTGGCCCGCGTATGCCAGGTCAAATCATAACCATGCAAGCAATAGGAAAAGAGCTGCCTACCTGGCTGGCATTGATGCGACTTGTCAAAGTTCCCTCACCCTGCATACATGCCTACCGAAGCTTTGTAATGCTGAAGCGTTTGACCATGACAGCTGGCCGTTCGTGGGTCTGGTTTTGAAGGGCTGGCTGGCTGGCTGGCTGTGGGCTATGGTTCGAGACTACTTGCTCTTATTTTTACTGATCATAATTCGAGAATAATCCTGCTTTGCATGATTTAAAAAAAAAATTAACGGATTAATCAAATTAAAACAAACCTCACACTCGGAATGCAGCAGCTTCGTAAACAACCTTGTTGCACTTATATTTTTTAGTTATTAATTTACATTTTTTTTTGTTGGTATTAATCGTAGTGCATGCATGATCGAACCTGAGATGCGCGTTGGGTGCGAACTAAAAAGTCCATGTTATGGAACTTATTATAATTATATTAGTTGACAAAACTGCGCGCTTAAGAGAACCTATCAACCTTTTGACCATAATTTAAATTTATTCATTTCCTAATACAAAGTTCCAACTTCTAGTATCATCGATCATTACACGGTACTCCTCTTCCATACGCATCATTCTCTTTGACCACTTCTTCCCGCCCAGCAGCTTCCTATTTCACGTACAATCTTGTGTGTTATACATAACCTCTTCACCATATAAATTCCATACAGCCTACACTTACCCCACTTTGAAAGCATACATACCTCCACAGTCCACCACATTATCATCCACAAAAAGCTAGCTGCCCATATTGTTATTTTGTAACCCATTATTCTCATCAATCATACAAATCTTCTCTGATATGGGCATTGACAATTGGTCTGTGTTAACTCGCCTGAAGAGGGCAGTGAAGAAGGTCAGGTTTTTGTTGGATTTTAATGTCAACCGGTGGCGTCTAGCTTCGATGATCAACCGTACTTCTTCGAGCAACCACCACAGGCTAAGTTTCAATGATCGGCCAGGCTTGAGAGCTTGTACTGATGATAATTTCGATACAGAGTCTGAAGAATCAGGCGCCTCTGCAAGGAGTTTACAGAGAACAATAAGCTATCCATCCGAAGATGATATCGACAAGAGAGCTGACATGTTTATTGCTAATTTCTATCGCCAACTTAAGATAGAAAGGCAGATTTCGCTCGAACTTCATTATTGTCGGGGCAATAGTTTCGAGGCAATCTCTCCATGACAGTGTTCACCTTTTTTTTTCTTTTTTCTTTTGTAAATCTTCTCTCTCTTGTTTTGTTCTTGATCATTATTTGCTGATGGAGGCTTTGATATTTAAAAAAAAAAGGGCCTGAATATTGAATTTGTTGTTGTGCTGCTTTTGATTTTGAAGAGAGGCTTTGTTTGGTACGTGATCGGGTTGATAGAAGAAATGGGTACGAGATTGTAGTACTGCCTATTGGACAATTCCGAGAGTGTTCTTTCGTTGACGACTTAAAAAATATTGTAATACGAAGTATCAATTCTTTTGTGTACTTGTAAAGTTTCAATGTATAATGTGTTTTCTCCCCCTTCTTTTCGCTCTTTGATCTCAATTCAACATGCTTATGAATTGCATAGATCATATATAGGAAGAATGCAAGCAAAAAATGCGACTTCCGGTTTCTTGTAAGTTATATACACAGTATATATATGGCCGATGCAGTAGTTGCCTGATTGGCCGGTTTGTGTCCTTGTTTTGAAGTAGAATAATGATAGAGTTACTACTATATTCTACCACCACTTACCATTTTTTTAAATTTTTTAAATTTTTTAAAAAAATTTCTTGTATTTAATGATTAAGAAAGTGATTATTAATAAAATTATATATTTTTTAAATTTTTTCTTAATGATTAAATATATTAAAAAAATACTTAAAAAAAACAAAGAAAAAACAAATACATTACAAATAATAAAATGGTAATAAAACAGTGGTAAGTTTATCTTTACCCTTTAAAGAATTATGGAATTGGCACAATTTCTATATTGTTAATTAAATTTACAAGTCCCAAGACAGAGTTCCTTAGACAAAAACAGTCGAGAGGATAGAATCCAAGAAAGAGATTTCACATCAAAGGTACAAATTAATCGATCATAGGCCTGGTTTTTATTTTTGAGGCTTTGGATTTAACAGATATGAAAGGTTCTACTTTGCCATATTCCCTTATCACATACATGGTGTTAAGGGCGATATATTGCAGATCGATATATAAATGTTGAAATCTCCGGTGCCAATTGAGGCTCTCTGAAACTTAGGCCGGTACAAGAATGTTCATAACTAATTACAGTTTAAAACAAAGAGCAGATAATCTAATTCAAAATTATACAAGCAATTTAGACTTCTTTTCATGTTGTGGATGCTCTACGCGTATCACGTGTCGGCATATGTTCAGTATATTATTTTATGCTTGGAGATCAAGAACGCTTCCGTGCTCCAATTAAACGCGCCCTCATATTGCTTCCATCACGTGCACCACTAATTTGTGCGTGATTTACGCTTCTTCTTCTTCTTCTTCTTTTTTAAGATTGTGTTTGGATACCGTAATGATTTCAGATATTTTGTAAATAGTAAAAAGAAAATATTAAAAGAGTAATTATAATAAAATATTGAATAGTAATATAAAATAGTAAAAAATATATAAAAAGTAATAATAAAATAATAAATAATAATGCAGCATACTCATCCATTATTCAAACTGGTCCTAAGAGATTATTTGAATAATGAAATGAGATGAGATGAGATTATTTTAAATGAAAGTTGAATAAAATATTATAAAAATATTAATTTTTAATATTATTATTATTTAAAAATTTAAAAAAATTAAATTTTTTATTAGATTGAGTCCATATACGGCCTAATTTGAAATCGAGGCATTGAATCATGTGCTCAATCTAAAATGCTCCGACCACTCCGGCCGCCCAGTCAAATTAAGGAATAAAGCGCACATTGAGACTTCGGAGCAATTATCCTTCCTCAGGTCCATGAACTGCACGTATGCATCGTTTTTGGATTGAACAAACGAATCCAATCAATTCAAATATATTGATAGTTTTCGCAACTACACCGTCAGGGAAGAAGCGTCTCTTTTTTCTTTCTTTCTAAACCATGGAAGAAGTAAATGGCAAGACGAAGCAAAGCTTTTCAAGAACCATGCAAATAAATTTAGAGAAATGATCCAACCATTTTGAAAAAAAAAGAAGAATAAATATAATATCCATATAAAAGGAAATTAATTTTTTAATAGTGGATCTCACTCTTTTTTAACGTGAATGCACGGCACTTGTGTACTCTACGACTGTACGTAACATTACTCATAATTTTATGATAAGTAGTTCATAAATTTTCAAACTTTAGATTGAAAAATGCATTAGCTATAAAAAAATTTCGTAAAAGTAAAACATAGCTTAATATAATAAGTTAGTTTGTAAACCTAATGTTATTATAAAATAGATTTAATATCGTATCATATTAAGTCACATAAGTTTATATGTTTATTTTTATAAAATCTCTTTATAGCAATAGAACTTTACTTTTAAAGCGGTAAGCGCAACTCCAATATATGAAACGTTATAATCAAATTATAACGAGGCAATTGTAAGTGGCAGAGGCATACATGCAGTTGGGGACGTAAGTGCATTGCAAGTCTACATCCTGCTAGTTGGTTTTCGTAACACATGTTAGCAGCAGGTTTTTTGGATCACTGCAATGTGTTTTGAATGGCTAAATGGCATGTTTTCGGGGTCAACGGGCCCTTGCTTTCTATTCAAATTATGGCGAGTCTCGAGTAAGCTGAAGACATTGAAGCAAGCCGATTATGTTCGTCCACATTTACCTAATTACGAAATGTTGACCAAATCACTTTAGAAATATGCAAGCAAGACCAGAAAAATATATAATATATTAAAGTGTAGCTAACATTAGGCACCAATCCACCTTCCCCACTAATTCTCAGTGCTTTTCTTGCGCCTTTGGTGCCATAAACTGTGAGATTGCTCAATTCTTGCCCCATATTCAGACCCACAAAAAGACTGGAAACTCCTTAATTCAATATAAAAGGAAAAAAGAGAGTCCAGAGTTTACTCATTGATGCTGCCATCCACATTAAGGACAGGAGCGTAAATTAATTCATACGGTGTATGCATGATCTCTCTTATTTTCTTCGCATCTTCCTTACATGGGAGAAAAGTCAAAATATGCTAGTCTCAATACCGCGGTATTGACAAAGTACTAATGCGTTTCGCCTAAGAAAAGTTGGGAAATTTTATTAATATATATAGCACCTGATACATGTAACATGACTCCATCAGTCCTATCAGACACATCCGGCCCGTTGCTTAGACCACACCATTCCAAAATGGCTGAAGACCGGTTCAATTGCCGAATAGAGATGAAGAACGCTAGGCTAGACCGGCGACGTTTTGTACTTTCTTCTTTCTTCTTCATCTTGTTTCTTTGTTTCTTAGCTTCCATCAATGAAGTCCGATTTGATAGCCTGGTGAAGTTTGGTCAGTGTGCTCTAGCCAGCAGCGTGCACTCACAATCTTTCAATTCATCGTCGGATCAAAACTTGTTGGCCGCCTCGAATGCTAGCGCTTCCTCAGACGACATCCGAATCCTCATTGGCATCCTAACATTACCGGATCAATACCAGCGCCGCCACTTCCTCCGTCTCATCTACGGCACACAAGAAGCTCCAACGGGTGTCAAAGTCGACGTCAAGTTCGTGTTCTGCAATCTAACAAAGGAAGACCAAAAGGTCCTCGTTGCACTAGAGATAATGCGTTACGATGATATCATAATCCTCGACTGCAAAGAGAACATGAACAAGGGTAAGACTTACACATACTTCTCAAGCTTGCCAGAAATGCTGAGCGACGCAAATGGTCCTTCTCCTCCATATCATTATGTCATGAAAGCCGACGATGATACCTACTTTAGGGTGAACAATTTGGTGGAGTCTTTAAGGCCATTGCCCCGAGAAGACTTGTACTATGGTTATGTTATTCCATGTCCTAGTATGGACCCCTTTAAGCATTACATGTCAGGAATGGGATATTTGATTTCTTGGGACATAGTGAAGTGGATTAGGGAATCAGATATCCCCAAGAACCATTTGGAAGGGCCAGAGGATAAGACTTTTGGGGATTGGATTCGAGAAGGGCATCGTGCTAAGAATAGGTACAATGCCAAGTGGTCGATGTATAACTTTCCCGAACCGCCCACTGGATGTACACACGAGCTTTGGCCAGATACGATCGCGGTTCATTTGTTGAAGAACCAGGAGAAATGGGTTCGGACATTGAAGTATTTCAATGTCACTACTCATTTGAAACCATCGAAATTGTATCATATACCTTAGGTACTAATCTATATTTCGCTTACTATTTTGCTTAATTACGATCATATATATTCTTTTATTCGATCGCAAAATTTGATCGATGGATATATACAATCTGATGATCATCTTGATCAGATTTATAATTCATGTTTTCTGTCTTTGGTATTTCAAATTTGAAATTCCCTTCCTATAGGCAGTACTTCAAGTCTTCATGAGGCCTCAATCTCATAGTAAAGAACAATCTGATTTATTTTTTATTATTTAATTGTGGTGCAGTAGTATAACATGAATTCTTGACATTTGTAATTATCATGTGGCTCTTTAGTCTTTTACAAACGGTACATTTATATGATATATGCTGCTTAGTGCTTATTGGTTATTGCATGGGGACGAATATTTTTATGAATTCAGTTAGTTTTGTACCCATTTTTATATAGAAGAGTGAAGTTTTAGTATGAATTTTGTCTCAATTTTAATTGGGATCTTATCGATCCATTATTAATAAAGAAAAAGTGTAATATTAGATATAGTTTTAAAATTTGTAAATATTTAAAAAAAGTGGGACCCATTATGAAAACTAGAATTTGTTTAATATGTGCATATCTTTTAAAAACAGAAAAATGATAAACACACATAACTTTTCAAAACAATTTACACAACAATAGTTTAAAGTATGAGTATTTTTGTAAAATAACTTATAAAAGTGATATCATTTTATAAAAATATTCTTATTTTATAATATGTATTGTGAAATGTAAGAGGTTTGGTCTTAAAGTTGAGATGAAACCACTTCGTATAGAGAGATTCTCTCCTATTCAAACGCTTGTTTTAAGATTAAAAATCATCCCACTTTGCAATGAGAAAATGGTCTTGGTGGCAAGTAAGCATGTGTGTAAACAATGGAGGGTGGTGAGATGGTGTGGCAAGGGGCTTCCATGGTTGAGGAGCGCCTCAGCCACTTCGTGGGCGAAAAGCTTTTGGTCAAGTGATGGTAACGAGATCCTCCAACCTTGGGTGAGAAGCTCATGGTGAGATCTTAAGCCTGATGCTGTGTGATCGGCGTGAAAGGTCTCATCGACACTGTCTATTACTGGGAACCATCATGTCAGCTATAGAAAATGTGGCATGTCTAGTTGTGGCCCCTGGCAGCCTTAGCAAGCCGTGGAAAGCTGTATGTGACTATGTAACCTGAGAAGCCTGGGCGGTTGATGGACACCTTGTCGATGATATAAAAGGTGAGTCATCTTGGTGCTGGTTGGTGGTGGCCCCTGCCAGCCTACATGCGCCACTAGGAGGGCCCCTTTGGGTGCACGACAATGTACACCTATTGCCCACCCTTCTCCTCACAGATGCACTTTATGTTCATGGCCATTGTGGCTTAAGGCCACGACGAGCACAACCTCTGTGAGTTAGTGGCCATTCTCACTATGGCAGAAGGTATTGACAATCCATGAGGACCGGGCTCATGGTCAGAGGCTATGAGCCATATGGGTACATGCTATGTGCACCTATATTTCACTGTGCATGTAGTGAGTGCATGTGCTATGTGAACAGTGCAAAAGTTAATTTATAAAACAAAATCATAATTGATGAGACCCACATTTATCAAATTTCTAAAAAGTTAAAATAATTTCATTTTACTTCCTAATACAAATACACAAAATTTTCAAAAATCATCTCACATCATCTCAATTTAACAATCTCACTGTTATTCACAAATCATCTCATCTCACTGTCTAAATAACTCCTTAATCACATAAAGTAACTAGATATTTTTCCCTTTCATAAAAAATAAAAATAAAAAGACTTGGTGTACAATTGTACACAAATGGTGAAATGATAATGATAGAGTTATTACCTACTTACTACTATTTTTGCATTTGATTTTTTTTAATTTTTAATTTATTTTAATAATTAAGGAAGTAACTATTAGTAAAATTATATATATTTTTTAATAATTAAGAATGTTAAAAAAATACTTAGAAACTGAAAAAAAAAAAAAAAAAAAACTTCAAATATCTTGTTAGTAGTAAATGGATAGTAGATGGAACTAACAGATACTAACCCTAACACCACCCATCGTGAAAATCCTCCCCTGACTCGACGGTGACCTAGCTGTCTCACGGGTCAATCAAGAGTCTTACCGTAATAACCTGTTTCCAACCAAAGCTCACGGAGACGGCTCTTAGCTTGAAGCGGGTCGCTTACGCCGCATCGGGTTTATTGTCTCGGCGTTGCACTTTAGCTCCATCTACGCCGACTTCTCCCTGCAAGTATTCTCCTCCCCCCTCTTTTAATCCGTCGTCTGCTTTCGAAATGAATAGATTTGAGTTTGTGGGATTAATATTTGGGAGCTTGCTCTGGTTGTTTTACGATTGTATGTTGTTTTTCTTTGATGGTTCGATCTGCTGGTTGATTTGTTAAAGTCGGATTCCTTATATGGCTTTAGAATATGCTCCGAATCCAACTGGGAAATCAGGGTTCGAATCTACAGCTGTATGATTACTTGGTGCAAGAATACCAGTCAATCGGGTGGATTCTTTGAAGGCGTTTATTGATTTATTCATCGTGATTAGTGTTTTGAATTTTTTGTATTACTGTATAGACTTACTGTTGGATTTCGGCCAGAAGAATTCCCGTGTACTATGCTCTGCTTGCTTGCTATAAAACTTGTGCGATCGTCTGGCTTAAGTATTTATTTTTAATCAGGTTTTGGTCGGTTGATATTGGAGGAATAGGTTGTATTGCTCTGGTAGAGGGAAAAATCGAGTATTTTCGATCACCATTTTGTAGGGTTAGTTGTTGGGAAGTTGGAAATGTTAATTTTGGTTGTAGTAGATTTCACCATTTTGGATATACGTAAGTCAGTTTTAGTTTCAAATTGCAATCTCCGAATGGAACAGAGACTTACTAAGTTGTGTTGACAATATGTCTTTGCATTGGTCTGCCTCGAAGATTTTATACTTGGAGATGCTGATTGCTTCATTTTGAAAGCTTTTATTCCTCTTGCCTTTCGGCCAAAACAAAAAAGACTAATCCTTGTATGCGTCAAACACAGATGTGTATTAAATATTGAAAAGTGCAATGAGCTTGGAACATTCCATTATGCTTTTGCTTTCTCTACAAGTTTTGTTGACCATGAAGATGATTAGAAGGTTTCTTGCTGCAAATTTTTACTCTCGCAGATATAGTTTTTCACAAGGGAATTTCAGAGTTCAAATGTAAAAAGATTGTAATTTTATTAACAAAATGTTGTTTATGACTCCTAGATCAGTCGAATAATACTATCAGCAGAATCATGAATATAAATTGGAGGTCAAATACTTATTCCACCTTTCTGGAAAATTTTACAACTTGCAGTTCTTCTTTCTCCAAGAGTGTAATTTCATTAGTCCTCCTCAAGTTACTTCTAATATTGTTAGGTTGCTTCCATTTGGGGATGAGCTTTATCCATGGCGAGTTTAACTATAGGATACTATGCTTACATATGTGCCAGTACACAATCAATCATGCGTATATGCTGGTGCTTGTGTTTTTATGGAATGAGTCATGTCCTTCTGTTCACTTATGATTTTTATCCCAGTCCACAGATAATGCTGTTGTGCAAATCTTTAACTTCTGATATTTTACCACATTTGTGGCATAGGGTGTGGAACTATTTTTTCAATCTAATTGAGTATGGCCAGTGGTCCAGCATCATTTTCAGATATAGGCAAAAAGGCAAAAGGTATCCTCTCTATGAAATCATTGACTATGGCTATTCTTGTATTTGTTTTGGGCCAAGTATTTGGTTGATATGGGTTGTGAAATAGATTTGTCATTGAGTTATTGCCATACAGATCTTCTGTTTCATTTCCTTACAATTTTACCCAAAGTTTAACGAACCTAACAGTGCAAGTGCACATGTAACAGAACTTGTTTCATGGTGCATTCTTTATCATGTTCTGTAAGTGTTAGATTGGCGATGAGTGGCATTCTTGAATTTTGCTTAAAAGTGACACTAGGTTGCAACAATGTGGAATGTAACAATAATAAATTTGCCTGCTTATTTAAAATATTATATCGTGAATATTGCATACATACAGAATTTGAGTGTCTGCAGAGGTTCGGTCCCAGCAGATGCAAACATATGTATATAAGAGGGGAAGTGATGTAGATGATTCATAGGTATTTTGTGGCTGGAAAATATTATAGAAATGACACCATATGTAGATTTGATTAAACTTTCTGTCGACAAGGACCTTAAATACATAGAAGAAACTTGAAATAGTTAAAAATAAAAAAAGAAGCATAATAGTTATATGTATTTAACAAGGTCTGAGCCCTAGAAAATCTACAAGACTGATTTTTGAAAATATTGGCTCAAAGTGATTGAGACCATAAAATTTTTCATTAAAATGTTGACTAATTAATAGAAGGTGGTAACTTATAAAAAAAAAGGAGTAGAAGGTGGTAAGTTACACATATAAGAAACTTAACGTATTATTATCGGTTTGCTGATTTAGTATTTTTTTTGAGGGAATGATAATCACGGTTCTACCATGAGAACCATCATTAAATAGACTTGAATATATATTTTTCCATCATACATCAACTTGAGGACCTGTATAAAGGAACTCATGTCCCATGCATAATTTTAATCCTCTCTGATATCTCAGGCACTGTCAAGAGCCCTACATCTACATCTTTGGCTTTCTGTTCCTGTCAAACTTATTCCTTTGTTGTTAGATGCCATCGTGGATTAATGTAGAATATTCCAACTTGCAGTATCTTGCTCTGTCAAATTTAATTGTGCTTAAATTTGGATATCTATGCAGACTTACTGACCAAAGATTACAACTTCGGTCACAAGTTTACCCTGTCATTGCTGAGCTCTACTGGGCTGGTAATGTGTGATATTACTTCTGCTTAAATTGATTTCTTCCAATATGTGTTTATCTCTCTCTCCAGTCAGAAATCAATTAAGACCTCTGTGAAGAATCTCATGAAAATTTCCTGGCTCTGTTTTTCCATCTCCCACCCATTGTTTCTCAGTTCAAGGCTGTAGCATAAGAAAGCCTTTTACTCTGTTGTTTCAGGTATTCAATATATAAAAGAGAAGTGCTACAGTCACAAAGAGATCCCACAAAAATAAACACACAAATTAACGTCGCTTGGTGTGGTTAAAGCATTTCTATATTAAAAATTATCACATCTAATTAATGTCAGTTTTCCTCAAGTTTGGGAGCCTTAACCACAGTAGGAGAATTGTTGGCTAGGGCTAGAGAAGACAAGGCGGGCGAAAGGAGTTGGACTTTATTTGGGTCTCTCTCTCCTCCCGCCCCCCATAATGTATGGACAAGTCTTAAAAATGATTATGGAACCAAACCAGTGAATACAGAACTTACAATTTTTGTAAGAGAAAAAGTTTATGATTAATGGTTTCTTTGCATAATATCAGAAGGTTAAATTTTAAAACTGGCTTTCTAGTGAATTATTGTTTTCTAGTGATTCTGGCTTTGTCTCTACGAATAAGTGATATTTAGGAAATGGACAAATTATAATTAAATAGAGTAACAATGAGATAAGGTCTATCTGTGAATTATGCTTCTCCTTATTTTTCTCCATCTATGACTATCCCTAGCATCGTCAAAGAGACATGCCATATGTAAATTGAGAAACCTTTTTTTGATGTTGCTATCTTTTGCTAAAGCAGTCTTTAATGTTCTTCCCGCTTCCTTATGATGTTGTTTTGCCATACCTGTTTTCATACTAGAGTTTTACATGGCAGGGGCTTACAGCTACAGGTTTGAAGAAGGATCAAATTGCTTTTGGTGACATAAGTACCCTGTACAAGAGTGGAAATACTACAGTGGATGTGAAAGTTGATACTTTTTCTAATGTAAAGAGGAGAAAAACCTGCCTCATAATAATTTTTTTTTAATTGCAATTGTTGTCAGGATACTGGTTGTGCCCATGATTTTCCCTTACGGCATATACCAATATCTGGTGCTTAATCTCAAATCATAATAGCTTTAATAAGGTATTCCTAATTTACCTTTCCACAGGTGACCACGAAAGTGACTGTGAGTGATATCTTACTGAGCACCAAAGCAGCAATTAGCTTCAAAATTCCTGATCACCAGTCTGGCAAGGTCTGTGTCATGCAACTTATGGAAATAAAATTGGTAACAAGTTTTAGAAACACACCAAAAAAAAAAAAAAAAACATAATGGTCATGCTGCTTGTTGAAAGTAATAATGATGGTGATGATGAGGAGGTGGTCACCGGTTTAATTTCAGATGTCTCTATTGTTTTGGAAACTCTTAAACTGGGAATATTGTATTTCTGAAGAGATGATTTTAATGGTTGAATATGAAATTAAGTTCAGAGGTATTGCAGAAATATTTTACATTTTATCTGCATCGTACAGCTGGATGTGCAGTATCTACATCCTCATGCAGCAATCAATTCCAGTATTGGACTGAACCCAACCCCTCTTTTGGAGCTTTCAGCGGCAATTGGAAGCAAGGATCTCAGTTTGGGTGGTGAAGTTGGATTTGATACGGTTTCTGCTTCCTTCATCAAGTACAATGCTGGGATTGGCTTGAATAGGCCTGATTATTCCGTGGCACTTTTTCTGTAAGTGTAGAGGAATCCTGATTTTCTTTGCTTAATTTTGTTTTTTATGTACGTGTTTTTATATCGTGTTTCAACATGAATATTCTGGATTCGAAACGATTACAGAAATTTCCCCTTAAGTCCTTGTTGAGGGTTGTGCACCCTCAAGATTAGTTAGGACTTTCTTCTCAGACACCTGGTGCCAATTAAAAAATTAAAAAAAACAGGGATGTTCTCTGGTTCAGATTTGCATCTGAGACAATCTCAAATTGGGTCGGTTTTATTGGGTCTGGAGACCGGCACTTTTACATCCTAGCACCAGAAACTTGTCCCTGGGTGGGAGTACATGTTTTCAAATTGGGTCGGTTTTATGACCTGGAACCCGTTCGTGTCTATGCAGGACGGACAAAGGGCAAGCATTGAAGGCATCTTATATTCATTTTGTGAATCCTGTCACTGGAACGGCGGTTGCCGCGGAAATGACCCACAGATTTTCCAGCACTGAGAACAGTTTTAGCATTGGAAGCTCTCATGCGCTTGATCCACAAACTGTGGTGAAAACACGATTTTCCAACAACGGGAAAGTTGCGATGCTGTGCCAGCGTGAATGGAGGCCTAAGTCACTGATTACTTTGTCCGCCGAGTACGACTCAAAGGCCCATAATGTGGCCCCCAAGCTGGGTCTTGCCCTTGCCCTCAAGCCTTGAGATGAGGCAATTGTTTTGATCGTGTTGGGGCAATTTGAATTTAACAACTTTCAACTATTGCCTATTTCTTTCCCAAAATTTGAAGAGGGTATTCATTTACCCCTTAATGATTTTTGAAAACCAATAATTAGTTGATGCAAGGATGAACTATTTTCAAGCAGTGGTGGGAAAATTTGACCCATTTTTGAAGGAGAAAAATTGTATTGATATTTACTTCTGTATTTGCCCCCCATGGGAAGGGGGAAGAGATTTTCAGAATGTGTAGAAGAATCGTTTTCTAGTCGAGAGGTTGTGCCCGACAACTTGTCGGTATATTGTGTCGGGTGATCTAATTAACACCTTGAAATTAGAATAAAAACCAACTTTTTATACCTTTTGGTTAATTTGTTCTTTCCAACGTTTCGTCTATACATCTAATGCGTTTTGTTTCGTCGATGATACCATAATAGGAGGCTGCACGACTTCAGTCATGACAACTCAGGTGTTCATTACAAATAATATATTAATTGGAAACGGATAATTGTTATGAAACTAATGAAAAGAGAGAGAGCAAAAGATAGAGAGATCTTGAATATGAGAGAAATGTTTAGAGTACTTTGTTTTCTCTTATTTCTTGGTGCCTTACACAAATGAGGACTCCCTCTATTTATAGAGATCTCTTGGTACAAAGAATGGTTATGATTGTTACACTTGTCATCAATCCAATGGTAAAGAGTAAAAAGGAGGTTAGGTGTACCTAAAATCACCATTGGAGGGTAAGTGTACCTAAAATCACCATTGATGGCTAAATGTGGTCATACAATACAATTTGAACTTGGTTTATAACACTCCCCCTTTGGATGACCACATATAAAGAATATGCCTCGTTAAAACCTTGTCAAGGAAAAACCCAGTGGGAAAAAAAACCAATGACGAAGGAAAAAGAGTACAATATTCATGTATATCGCCAAGTGCTTCAAGATTGCCTCATTAAAACCTTGCAAAGGAAAACCCAGTGGGATAAAACCTTAGCGAAGGAAAAAGAGTACAATCAGCACAAGTCTTCAAGACTTTACTCCCCCTGAAAAGTGCATGATAATATGTCTTCAAGTCTCCGCATTCCAATGTTGCAGTTGGTAATGCTTTAGTGAATAAATCTGCCATATTATTACTTGACCGTATCTTCTTGACATCAATTTCAACTTTCTTCTCATGAATTGCAATGATCTTCTTGTGTGGATCTGATAGATATTTCGCATTTGTATATCCATCTAATTGTGGACTTGATCCAAATAATCACATATTAAGGGCTTCAATTGAACTGGAGATAAGGTACTTCAGGACCAAGAATTTCTCCATCGTCTTCAGGACGAAATTGATTTTTCTGCTCATCAAATTATCAAGCAACCATTGGAGTACTCAGGACTTTATATTGAAATTCACCATATTGATCCAAGATCATTTTAATATTGAATTCACTACTCTTCTGGAGTTGTGCTCTTCTGGAGTTGTACTCTTCTGGAGTTCTTGTAAATAACATAATTACTGGAGGAGTTATCAAAATTAAGCCGCAAACCTCCATATTCAAAAACGGTGGCCATCTTTTTAGGCCAGACAAGCATCACGAGATTTTACAGTTCTTATGTACTTGTCAGGCGCTGCATGGCTATAATGCTACATCTGCTGTCAGGCTACATCTGTTGTTAGGCGCCGCAGGGCTATGATGCTACGCCTCGTCTCTTGCATAGAGATGCTTCACGAGGGACGCCGTGAAGCAATAGAGATACTTTGTCATTCCTTTCATAATTTTCTCTATAAAAGAGATATTCAGCTCATCTTCATTCGCATCTCATCTTCTTCACTTTTCTGTAATCATACTGCATTCTTACTCTGCAATCTCTTTCTGCATTTTTATTCTGCAATATCTTTCTGTATTCTTTTTCTGCAATGGCTCAGCAATCTTCTCATGGCCAATATATAAGGTTTTATGCATAGGTGCTCTTTTAATGAGCTTGTAATCTCGGTTCTACCACAGGTGCTAATCTGACTAATAAGTCAGATGTTGAAGCTATCTATGAGCTTGTAAATCTCGGTGCCCATTACTCTTCAACTATTTATGCACTTTCTCAGAGACTACAATCCAAATCTTATGATTTGGACAAACTCCATGAGAAAATTTCTATACTTCAGCGACTTCTTCAGGAGTCTAACATGAAGATAGAAGCAATAAAGTAAGATAATAGGAAATTAAAATCTCTGCTTAAGTCTTCTTTTAGATTGTCTACTCCTTTAGATAAGGATGTCATGCAGATTTTTGAAAAATAAGAGCGTTTAAAGAATGAGGCGAAATGCCTCAAATTTCTGTAATTTTTTCTTCAAGATAATAAAATTTCACAAATATTCATATTTGTGTATCTATCTTCTGGTAGCTATTTTGTGTGCTCCATTTTATTTCTCATGCACATTTATCTCCCCCTTGAAACCGAAAGGGTTTTATATTTCAAATATGTGTAGTTCTTCTATTCTCTTCAGGAGTTTCAAGAAGATTTAAATCATCAACCGCAATAATAACAAATCCGGAATCTCTTAATAAAAACACATGGGTATATTGGATTACTTTCAAATCCTTCTTTCAATAAATATTCGCTAATGCATTTATACCACATGTATCCGAATTGTTTTCTGGATGTAACCAGATAACAAGCTTCAGGCAATTTATATCCTTCAGGGATTTTCATATATATTTCTGGATGTATTCAGATTAGAAGTTTCAGGCATTCTATATCCTTCAGGGATTTTCATATATATGCCTTGGTCTAATGACCCATAAAAATATGCAGTGACCATATCCATTAACTGCATATCCAATCTTTTTGTAACTACCAAATTAGTCAAAAATCTGAATATGATTGCATCCATAACAGGAGATTATTTTTCCTCATAATCAATCCCTGATTTCTGCAGTTTTTATGAGCTCTTCTGGAGCCTCATAATCAATCCCTGATTTCTATAGTTTTTATGAGCTCTTCTGGAGCCTCATAATCAATTCCTGCTTTCTGCAGTTTTCATGAGCTCTTCTGGAGCCTCAATGACATTTAAATTATCTATATAAACTGCAATAAAAGATAATATAAATACTGAAAATATATGAAAATAGTATGTTCCACATACGTTTAGCTTGCATTAGATCATATAAGGATTTTAAGACTTGATAGAATATGTACTTCAGGACTATATGCTTCATGCATACCCAAATTCTTGGTAACTATCAAGTTAATACAAATCTCAATATGATCTTTTTAACTTCAGAAATATATCAATATTATTTCTGCAGGAAATATATTCGTGATTTATATATCACATTTTCATTTCCTTTATACAAATACCCACTGATATTCAACAAGCATCACCTCATAGGTGTTTGGATTTCAAGTCCATATGCATCACATGATAACAATTCTGCAGGAATTGTTTATTTCTATTTTGGCCAATATTTTACGT
This sequence comes from Carya cathayensis, assembly GCA_011037825.1. Taxonomy (NCBI): domain Eukaryota; kingdom Viridiplantae; phylum Streptophyta; class Magnoliopsida; order Fagales; family Juglandaceae; genus Carya; species Carya cathayensis. The sequence goes on along the minus strand of QGSO01000287.1, from coordinate 1,094,959 downwards.
CGGTATTCTTCGACGGTTCTGAGCTCACTTTCTTTATTACTTCTAGTAATATCAAATGTCATCTTATATGAAAATACGTTGTCGATAACGGTTTTATTTCTCTCCATAATTTCTCATTTACTCATGAAATGTAATATCGAGATCTCATTATTTTCAGGTACCTGTCCCTCTTCAAGGGAAGACATTTCATGAAAACCTCTTCAGGAGGTACTCTTCAGGAGTATTATACTCTTCAGGAGTTTTCATTATGAGAGAATTTTAGATGGACTTTATTGCTTGTTTTGTGGGTATGGCCTCTTCAGGAGCACCAAATTCTTTTCTTTATGCTTTTCTCTTTCCGAGATGCTTTATCATTTGTATCAATAGGTCTCACATGCTTTCATACATGTCTTATGTTCATTAGACTGCTAAATTTCTTAATTGCCCTGCAGGGACTTCAATCCTCACTGGGATTTTAGCAGCTAGAATATGAGACCTTTTATCTTATTGCATCCATACATTAATTATCATATGAACTTCCAGTTCACCTATGATAATCATGATAACGTCGAATTATTTCATCTTATTTGCTTCTAGCAAATTTTTCTTTCCACTTCTGGTGGTAAAACTTTCTTTCCACTTCTGGTGGTAAAGCTTTATAGTAAAAGAATCTTCTGGTTCTTTTATGGACGTCCATATGAAAATCATTCGACTTATCATAATTGATTTTGGATGATCAAGATAATCATGAAAAGATACAAATATTTTGAATCATATCACTTTTGATTCATCAACATAATATCATCTCAAAGAGAAAACTGATAATATTTTTAATAGGAGCTTCTGGCTCGAAATCATTGAAGTACTATAAATATATTCATCACCACGTCCAATCTTTTGGATTCTTTGAAAACAATTCGTCATTCTCTTCTGGGAATGATATAAATCCAATTTCATTCACTTCAGGGAATGATGTGAAACTAGTAGGACGTGGCTCATGATTTCTTATCAAAATCTCATTATTTTGCTTAGCCACTACAAAATCAGATATAAATTTAGAATATATTATGAACTTTTACACTCGATATTGCTACTTCAGGAGCACATTCGAGGCGTTCATTTTAAACATATATTCTTTAGTGGTTTTTCTCAACACACTTTCAATTATGCAACTTCAGGTGCATAAATCATAATGAACCTTTTGGTACACATATTGCTCATTTAAATTATCTCACAAAATCAATAGACCCTTTATTATGAGATACTCAATAAAATTATTGATTTAAATCGATCCTTCAGGGATGCTCAATTTCTATTCCAAGATAGATCTTATCATCAATAATTCATAACAAGTATATAAAAATAAATAAAACTTATATGAAAAATATGTGAATAAACATAAAATCTAATCAAGTAATAATAATGAATATAACATTTCATATTCATTTGGGAACTACAAATAATATATTGAAACACTTACTTGAAGTATAAGCCTACTAGCTTCAAGATCGTCAGAACCTTCGTGCTGATAACGTGTTATGAAACTAATGAAAAGAGAGAGAGCAAAAGAGAGAGAGATCTTGAATATGAGAGAAATGTTTAGAGAACTTTGTTTTCTCTTATTTCTTGGTGCCTTACACAAATGAGGACTCCCTCTATTTATAGGGATCTCTTGGTACAAAGAATGGTTATGATTGTTACACTTGTCATCAATCCAATGGTAAAGAGTACAAAGGAGGTTACGTGTACCTAAAATCACCATTGGGAGGTAAGTGTACCTAAAATCACCATTGGAGGGTAAGTGTACCTAAAATCACCATTAATGGTTAAATGTGGTCATATAATACAATTTGAACTTGGTTTATAACAATAATATATTTTTTAGAAGAAATTAAAGAACTTTTCCTAAAATTAGAGGAGCAAATTAAGAAAAATAGATTGCAGGTTGCATGCATGGCATAAAACCAAACATAGCCACTTACCCATCATTTATTTTTTATCTTTTCAAGAATTTGTACTACTTATTATCGTTCTCCACAAAATATTTTATTTAAAAAATAAATATAAAATTAAATAATATTAATCTATAAAAATTAGATTATTGTTGATTTTGTAATTATAATTATTTTCGATATTTAAAAAAAAAATACTATATATAGTCGTGAATTGTATAAATATAATGTAATTATTTAAAAATAAATAAAATAAAATTTATTATTAAAAGATTATTATTTTTATATAAATTTCATATAATTTTTTTAAAAATAATTACAACACAGTAACATTCTATCACTGCAATTATGATCTCTCCGTTTTTAATACTACACCCAGCCCTCGCCGTCAGCACTCAGAACCGCACCCGCGTATACGCAAAACCAATAAGATTCCTTCGCTCTCCCGGGAAGATTAGAAAGAAAAAAAAAGATGTCGCACAGCGACACCGTACCTCTCCACCAGTCCTCCCAATCGGACATCGACGAGATTGAGAGCCTCATCAACGCCAGTGTCCAATCCGGCCCCGCCACTGTCCTCCCTGCGCGGCCGCCCAGCCCCCCACGCGCCTCCATCCCCGTTGTCTCCTCGTCTCCATTCATACAGTCCAATCTCCCACCACCGCCACCACTATCCTCTTCCAACCAGAAGGTGCCATCTGTCCCCGCACCTGCTCCTCCGCCACCCCCCAGTTTCGGGGCGAGCGGATTCGGTCCGGTTCCGAACACGCTTACCGAACCGGTATGGGACACGGTGAAGCGGGATCTGTCGAGGATCGTGAGCAATCTGAAGCTGGTGGTGTTCCCCAACCCGTACAGGGAGGACCCCGGAAAAGCGTTGCGGGATTGGGATCTCTGGGGCCCCTTTTTCTTCATTGTCTTCTTGGGTCTAGCTCTCTCGTGGTCTGCTTCCGTCAAGAAGGTCTGCGCCTTTCCTTCTTTTCCTTTTTTGGGTTTAATGTAGTTTCCGAGCATGATTTAGTTGGCACAGATTCAAGATTCAATAATGCTACGCGATTGAAAGGACCGTTAATTTTTTCTTAATTATATGTTTTGAAGGAAAAAGAGGCAACGTAATGAAGTTGATGGATGGATTTGGTTTTTTTTTTTTTATATATGCAGTTTTGAGCTTACTTATTAATTGTAGTTGAGGCGTGAATGTTATGTGGGAATGACGCTTTCCCATGCATTTGTAACGGCAAATTTAGGCGTCGCAGCAGGGCTTTGGATGAACTTGGAAATGCGACTTGAGTTGACTTTGTTCTTTAAACAAACAGAGCTTTAATAAGCCTCAAGAAAGTTTTGGCTCGGCTCATATGAGCTAATGTAACTTAATATAACTATTTGTTTAAGTTTGTTTAGGTTTGTGTTTGTGGGATTCAATCTTTGCGTGCTAGTAGTTTATGACATGTATATAAGTTTATTACACCTTGGGTTGAGAATAGGAGGTTGGCGAATGGAATTCCACATTGCCTATGAAGGAGAAGTTCTAGCTGTTTAAAGTGTTTCCAAATGATTTTTTCATAAACCGAACTAGTCTTTTTAGTATAAGCACAAACGATAACAGAGCCAATCTCAACTGAAGGTGTAGGACTTGAGTTGTCTCATTTATAATTAAACGACCTAATGAAGATCTCAAGCATTTAAGGGGGCATTGTAATATCTGAATTGAGTATAAGAGAGTGGTGAATGAGTCTATGAGATCACACATTATTAAGAAGGGAGAATTTCTATCAATTTGTAATGATTCTAACAGATTCCAATTGTAACCTTAACTAGTCTTTTGGAGTGTGCAAGTCCAGATTTGGTTTGGACTTCCCTTGGGTCATTACAATATGTGTTACATCTGAGGCTGTTAATGCTGTTTGTTTGGTCAGCCAATGGTTTACTTTTCCTGAGTCACTTGCAGCAAAACAAGAGCATGGCAGATTAACAGCTTAAGGGTTTGGGTGTTGAGCATTGTTGAGGTATGTTATGAATAGTAGTGAAAAAGTAGGTAAAAAGTAATAATAGAATATTGAATAGTAGTAAAAAGTAATGAATAGTAGTAAAAAGTATGTAAAAAGTAATAATAAAGTAATGGATAGTAGTGGAGTATGTTGATAAGTGATGAGGTACTCTCGGTACCCAAACACAGCCGGATATAAGGTTTTAGGAGCCATGAAAATGACTAGGGATATAATGAATATATATCAATTTTGAGGAAGAAGGTAAATGTTGACTTGAGCTCTAGGGCATTCTTGGGTCAATGAAATTTCCTCATGACAATCTGTTTTATAATGTGATGCTCAAAACTGTTATCACGAAAGGGCCATTTTTTAATGTCAAACTAGATGCGAAGGACTTTGAAGATTTGGGGAATGTGATCTATAAGGAATTTACTTATATATCTGTAAGGAATTTACCATGGCCTATTCAAATTTACTTGAAATCATGCACAAGGCTAACAGTTTGCTGGCATGATGAGAATTAGAGATTTTGGATCAGAGTAAATAACATTGTTTCTCCTCCAGAAAATAAAAAGGACTGAGAAGGAGAGAAGGGGATGGGAATTGCAAGGTACATCCACTATCATATAAACAATTAAGAACAATAGACTTGATACGCAAGGTCCCTTGGTGCATCAACAACTAAATTACCCCTTTTTTTTTTTAAATATTCATCAACAACAGAGGCTGCCGCTTTAGTAGTAGATCTTAGGTCAGTATTGGAGCTAACTTATTAGGGGAGTGCTACTCCCACTGACATTCAGTACTGAAATGGGTACCGAAGAGTATATTCTTTTTTTTTTTTTAATTATTTTTTTAATCTTGTGTTAGTATTTAAAAAAAAATTACTAAAAAATAAATACACACAAATGTTTTAAGAAAAAAAAAAACTAATCGGTACAGAGTGTTGGTACACTTTGTTGGTGGGAGTATCATTTTCCAATTTATTAACAACCACTAGTCTAAACCATAGGAGTTGGCATAGGGGAGGTTTGAATACAAAAAACATTTTAACTCATCTCATCTAATTCATTACAACTTTCTCAAATTTCCACGCTAAATAAAATAAATAATTCAACTTTTTCAAATCTCCAAACAATGATAATATTCTAATAATATTTTATTCAACTTTCGACTTTCATCTCAACTCACTATCCAAACCTCCCCTTAGTCTTGGCGGTATGCTCTCTCCAAATCTAAGGTTTGACCCCATAGGTGCAAATAATTTGTAGAGATCATCAGACTAGGAGAGTTTTTCCTTGAATTACCTAAGGTGCTTTTACTTAAAACTCTTTGCCGTGGGCTTGTGCATACCCAAGATTAGTCAGGATTTTGTTCCGACACCCAGGGCCAATTAAAGAAAGGTCACTAGTCTGCTTATGTTTTTCAATGTTGTGATGATCTTTGTCTTTGGTGATTGAGGTCATGTAGACTAAACTGACCTTCTTACAAGCTTTTTATGCATAAAGTGTTTGAGTTTCAAAAGAAATATTCTTTTGGGTATCTCCGTTCTTTCAGTTTAAAATCCCACGAACCTTTGACCAAATAGTTTTCTATTCTGTCAAAGTAACTTGCTTATATTTGAATTAGTTGCTTGCTTGGTACTTGGCATTTGGATGTTGTTATATTAATCTTTTATAGGTTATTATTATTATTATTTTATTTTATTTTTTTATGTCGAGGAACCTCTCCAACGCAGGGCTCTTCGGATCCACCCCTGCAGAGTAAACCCCTGTCCCATACACCATACCCTTGGAAGTTTTCCTACACGGAATTGGTTAAATCGCTGGCTTTTCACTAGGGGGTGTAACCCTAAAAGATTGTTTGCACCCATGAGGTGTCGAACCTTGGACCTTGAAGGGAGTGATACCTCAAAATCAAGGCCTTCACCACTTGGACCAACCCCTTTGGATTTTTTATAGATTATTATTATTGGTGGCTTTCTTCTGATTATTGGTGGCTTTCTTCTGAGTACTCATGCGGTACCCCATAGTGAGTGATAAAGCTAGGTGGTGTATAGAATCCCACATCGCTTGAGAATGAGAAGTTCTTGCTCTTTATAATAGTTTTAATGGGGCTCCAATTGTATCATTGGTTAATCCTTTTTTAGTATAGGCCCATATGTGGCTTGGGCCTTCCTTAGGGCATTACAACTCATACCATTTATTATTTGATTAACATCTCAACACCTTGGTTTTGATATTTTGTGATACTCTAATATATGAAAGAGCTTACTTGTAAAAAAGATAAGGAATAAAAAAATCTATGTAAGATTCTAAGAACCAAAAATGAATGCACGAGATGATGCAGATATCAACAGGACGAGATTAGGAAATGAATGTCACTTTTACCATCTTTTTGAGGCTCTGTGCTCTTCCTTCATGGTACTCTGCCAATTTATTTATTTTGTTCAATCCAATTAAATAAGTGTAGTTGGTTCACTCCTAAAATTCTTTTCTGTAATCTCCAGTCTGAAGTTTTTGCGGTTGCATTTGCGCTACTTGCTGCTGGTGCTGTAATTCTGACATTGAATGTACTTCTACTGGTATTTTTCTCTCTTTCAAACTCGCTAGCATTAACTTTTGGTTTAGTTACCAGTCTCCTTCCTGTTAAGACATCAAGTTTCTTGAAATCTATTCTATGATTAAGTTTCTGAGATGCAAAAACCTGTATATTTTCCTTCCTTTAACGTAATGGTTACGAAAAATGAAAAGGACAAATAAAAAAATTCGTACACAAGTCTTTTACATTGGCCGAGTATTTTACATTCTTTTTTTGTTTTTCAGGGTGGACATATAATCTTCTTCCAAAGTCTGAGTTTGCTGGGTTATTGCCTGTTCCCGCTGGTCGTTGGAGCCGTAATCTGTATGTTGAAGGACAATGTAATGTTGAAAGTGATTGCGGTAAGTGTGACGTTAGCGTGGAGCTCCTGGGCTGCGTACCCTTTCATGAGTTCAGCAGTGAACCCTCGGAGAAAAGCCCTCGCACTCTATCCTGTTTTTCTCATGTATGTATCTGTCGGGTTTCTCATCATTGCCATTGATTAATATACATCAACCGTCGCCACTGTAGAGGTTCTTATAAAATCACATTGGGTCGTATAGAAATTCCATGTAATGATTAATCTTCTTCTCATGGTACACTGTTTTTTGCCTTCTGTGAGTGGACATGTTTGGACACAATTCTGCCTATATATATATAACGGAGTTGTATGAAAAGCAGTGTATGCGTCGCTTCAACTTACCGCATTAACCTTCTTTAATTGGTAATTACAATCGTAAGAGGTCTATTAATTTTGCCTTAGCAGTATCATTATGCAACTACAAGATCCGCCAAGTTGGAACTCAACCCTTTTATGGAAAAGAAAATCCAACTCTTTCGAGCAACTCAATTTCTGTAAACCTGAGGCTAATTTAATGTAAGCACGCATCATTGGCATGCACGAGAAAAGCCGTAAAGTAAGGATCTTTTCAGGAGAACTTGAGTGGTAAGCTTCCCCCCAAGAGTTTTGGGTGGGGTACGAGTGTATCAAGTTTAAACTTTAGACCCGAAATTTCTGACCACTCCTCCATTCCTATATTCATGAAAGTACATGCAACTCAAGATGTGTGTTGGCTTTGTGGGGTATGACATATACTGGAGAGTTTGATTTATCCTTTGAAGTTTTTGCCCCCAATAATGTTAGTGTTTCAGTTCATGGCGCTTCTGGACCCCTTAAGATACATGCTATGTAACCAATGGCCATAACCTTGCAAGAGATTCATCGATGACAACAAAAATCATAATTATATACATATACAGAAAGGATAATGCTACGTACACAAAGGATTTCCACCGAAATCCTTTACGGATAAATGTAATTATGTTTTTTTAACTTTTTCTTTTACCATTTTTTTAAACTATTTAAATATGTTTTTTTATATTCATTTAAAAATACTTACTTAAACATAACACTAAATAAAAAAAATAAAAAAAAATTTAGATATCGAAATTGTGTGACAATAGTATTTTCCTATACCGAAAAGACATTAGCAAGATTGAAATGTGAAAAAAACTAGACTGCAAGTACTTATGATGGGACACTAGGACAAATCGATGTCTCCTTCAATGCATATACAACGAGGGCTACATATTTGTCCTGTTTCGGAGAAGTGCAAATCTGGCATGTTAGGTGCTGCCCATTGGTCTGTAGAAAGGCTGAAGTGCCACTTAACCTGTAATTGGTAAAGTCCTTTGCTCATTGGACCAAAGAAAATAAGTAAAAGTCTTTTCCTCGTTAGACCAAAGAAAAATATAGGAAACGAAATAATAAACAGTGAGAAATTCAATCTTCACCGGGGAAATGGGAAGAGGGATGAGCCTGATGATCATTCCATTGGAAGGACTGACTGTTAACTTGTCTAAGCTCACACGTGGATTGAATACCTGTAGCTTTCTCAATGGACAAAATGAACAACGTCGTTATATTCTTACAAACAGCACTGATAAGAAAGTCGTAACTTGGTCATAATTCACTGTATATATCTAACCAACAACTTGCAATGAAGTAATTTACCCAAAAAAGAATAAAATATCACATAGTTTTTCTGCTTATATCATGAGGTAATTTACCATATCAGCTTGAAATATGATGACAGCTTCGAGAGAACTTAAACCATATATCTATCAATATCGATGTAAGAGTAATTAAGCAACTCAAATTTCCAACTGCTAATGATGTTTGGTGTTACCAGATAGATGCATACAAATATTTACGTCTCAATCCGGCCATTTTAATATTTTCATTATTTAATACAAACTTCTTGTAATGTTACCATCATTTTTCTTTTTTCTTATTTGACCTGGAATAGATAGCTACATGCTAACCTTTGAGTTTGACAATATTCAATGGCTTACATGCACGTACAATTTGTGTCCATCCTGCTACACCACTGGGCTTGAGCCGTAGGATATAAAGGACCACCATGTGACATGTTCTTAGTTATCGTTATTCGGTTGTTAGAACAGAACCCCAACACTGCCCTCTCCTCAATCATAAAGATCTAATCCAACTATTTGTAAGTCGGTTTGTCCATCTTACAAAATTTAAATTGATAAAAATAATAGATTTTAATCTTTTATAGCCGGAGAGTCTGCTAAATCCATCATGTCATTATTCATACGCGGAGACTCGGAGCAAAGTCGATACTCATATTGTTGTGTTCTGTGTCAATAATTTGTATATAGAAGGTCGTATATGTAATTTCACTTTCATTGAGTCTGTTCTTGTAATCCAATGGTTATTATATGGCCACGTGTCTAGATCATATACACTAGGGTTATGCCGTGTTATGACTCTATAGTATAAAAGGCCATGCGATGGCCACTATACAAATAAGAGAGAGAGAGACCGAACCTTATGAAAACAGAAGAGAAGGGGTTTCTTTTCGAGAGAGGAATTAGGGTTTGAGAGAGAAATTTGTAATCCGAAGGGATTGAGGGAGTTAAGGTCATTCTGATGACCTGAATCTTGTAACCTACCTCTATTACGATTTAGAGCATGAATAACACGATCTCTAGCCAATTCCCCTTGTGGACGTAGATTTGAAAGCCAAAAGGATCGAACCACGTTAAATCCTCATGTTCTTGATATTTTCGTTCCATTTTCTCATTACAATCTGTTTGTGATTTCTTGAATCAATCTTGATATCCTGTTGTTTTATTCGGTTATCTTGTTGAAACCCTAAAATCAACACACATAAACAAAGGGTTGAAATCAGCGCTCTGTTCTTCTAGGTTAAAAATCACTTCTTTGGTAAATTTGGTTTTATATATTAAGAATAAATAAATAAATGAAGTAGTTATTGGACTCAGCGGTGCTTCGGAATCTTTAAATGCCGGTGCACACGATGATGTTAAAAGTATGTTTCTTTCAGGAAAATTATTGAGCAGTACCTGTCAGATAGGCTCCAGTCTATTCATATGGCCTGTAGGCTGTAGTCATGGGGATAGGTTATTCCAATTATGTGAAAATCTGTATCATTTGATCGAAAGTCGCAAGACATCTATGTTTTATCTACCCATTTGTTTGACACTGATTCTCGATGGCTTCCCATCCATATGTTTTAACTTTTAGGATTAATGTTGTGCATGTCATGGATGGGGGAGTTTGGACTATATAAAATGTCAATTTTCAAACTAGAGTTAAAAATACATATTGCCCAAATCTCCCCTATGAGCACCAAAATTGGATTTCATTAACTCGAGCAAAGAATTTATAAGTTATTCCATTTAGTAGTTCTACATTACAAATGACCTTACTAAACAAGAGAAAGAAAATGAATCACCTCTAATGCCAGTTTTGTAATATTATAACAAGGTTAATAATACTTAAGCAGAGATTTATTTTATAAGAACTCTTGAAATCGAAGTTTACACGGAGTTTTGTTTTATAAACCCAAAATTCCATTTTCACCGTGGCACTGTCACATTTATTTTTATTTTTATTTTTAAAAAATTGCGGTGTTTGGAAGAACAAGAGGACCAAGTTGTCTGTCAGCAAGTGATGTAAGGCAGGACACAGTTCATTTACTTTTTTTTTTTATCGTGACTATTGTTTGGTTTATTACCTGGTGCTGGGCAGTGGATTTGTACGGTCCATCGTCAAAGATGCGTCGCAGCTCGGAAGGACGCTTAATTATATGGTGATTGGTGACCATCTCTTTGGCTTACGTGAAGGTGAAAACTTGTACGGCCATACTGAAAGAATCAGAGTGAGAGAGAGAGACAGACAAACAGGGGGAAGATACTAAAGTGATTGCTTTTACGTAGTGGTGTGGTCTTACTTGTAAAGAAAAAAGAGGGTGTGGTCTTACGTAGTGGTGTGGTTTTACTGAAGTGATTGCTTTTAAGGAGGGTTCGGGGTTCTTCTATTTGGGTGATCTCCAAATTGTGCAGAGAAAAAAGAGTCACGGAAACAAACCTAAAAGGATTCTCTATTACTCGGAAGAAAAATCATAGGGTTATTGTTCTTTTATTACTTATTACTTATTTTTTATATTTGATTTTTTTTAAATATTTTATTTTACTTAATGGTTAAATAAATGATTATTAATAAAATTATATATTTTTTTAATTTTTTCTTTATGGTTAAATATGTTAAAATAATACTTAAAAAAAATGATAAAGAAAATAAAAAACATTTAATATTTTATAAATAATAAATAAGTAGTTATAGAGTAACCTACACTACCCTTACTCGAAACTCGAACATCTGTTCATAATATCAAAACCATCCTTACGAATATTTTGTGGGGTTAGATTTGATAAGTAAATGCACACATCAGGCTTGGGACAACGAGCCTTGGAGCTCTCTCTCTCTCCTTAAATAGTCGCTTCTTTGACACATTGTAACTAGACAGACAGGACAGAACAGAACAGAACAGTTATATACAAAGACCGACGAGAGAATAGAGATTGATACTTATCATGTCTCTTCTTCTGGGATATATCTTTTAACCCTTTTCTTTATATAATCAGATTAAAAAATCGTATTTTTTTGTGTGCTGATTCATGAAAAAAAAGCCTTTCCTGTATTTATTTAAGATAAAATGTACTGACCGATTATGCTTATTTGGACTGCCAAAATCTGACCTAAATAATAGCTCTGACCATCATTTATTAAATTAGAGAGTTCAGCCCACGCAAGTTTGCAGCACGTGGGTCTATCATTTTCATGATCTATTCCAATCTCTCTCTGTTTTTTATTTTAAAAAATTTTGGTATAAAACAAATTCATGTCAATAGTATCTTTATTTGAATGCTGTAGTGGTTGTGACTCTTTATTAAAATTTAAATCATCATCATAAATACCTGCCCCCTTATATAACTACTTTAACGAGGATTTGTCTTGGGATAAATTAATAGTAAAAATAAGGTAATTAAATGGTCTGGCTTCGGACGTCTCAGACAGGCTAGGAAGACAGACCTTTGTGCACAGAGACCATCATAACAAACCTATACATTGATTAATACTGCATGGGGGTCAGCTCCTTGTACCCATAAGAGCTGGACACCTAGCAATTGGGGTTAAGACAAGCCCAGTAAAATCTTTTGGGAAAATTCTTCCATCCAGCTTTACACCTCGAACAACGGATAGGTAAAATTCTCAAAATTATAAACGACTGAAAACAGAATTTACTCCCCCTATCCAAACCATAATAAACGTTGATTGGTATGACATCATTTTCCATAAATCTTCCAAAGATTTCTTGACTGAACCAAATATCTTGGCGATATTTTTGCAATTGCCAACAAATGATAAGAGGAGAGGAGGTTCAATTTATGCAGAAATCTTCATTTTGTAGAAATCCTCGATCTGTTTGTCAGAGTTAAGGTTAAATGGTCCCTTGATGCATTCCATCTATGCTTTTTATATTCCCCCTGTTTTTGATTTTCTCATCTGTCACTTGTCTGTTTTATTAAGTTGGTGGTAAATGATTTTCTTGGATTTAAATCCTGCAAACTCACATGACAAATCCTTGTCAGGTTCTTAAGATTGTTGACACTGTTTTTGTACCTATTTTCACTCGAGGGGTTTTGGTTGGAGACTACTTGGAGTATAATGTTTCCGGTCTGCAGCTCACAGTAACCCTCCTTTTTTAACCCAAATTATTGTCCCATTCCAAGATCTTGAAATATCATCTCTCTCGTTTCACAGTCCCCTGTCCTTTGCAGCAGCAAACAACTTATTCAAATCCTCCATAATAATGCACTGGAAATACTCAATAAAGGACCAACAAAACTCTGTACATCACTCAAGTCCAACCCAACCCAATAGGCCCCGTCCCTGATCTCTTCACAACTCAAAACTCCAAAAACCCTATTTGTTTTTTTGTTCTTCCTTTGCTGTTCCAACTTCTCTCCTTGTACTTGTATCCCTCCATCGGCCAGCTAATCCTCCAAAGTCGTTCGGCCTTTTTAAGTTTTAACCTTTGCTTTATTCCCGTACCTTTCGGCCTTTCTCGCTCTCCGTCCGCAAATTTTCCCAGTTCCTGCAGGGCCCCCCGAGAAGAATTTCGAAACCCCACTAGCTAGTTTCTTCGACTCTCTATAAATTGAGCAAGACCCGTTATTTTCTAAACCTGGAAGACCCGTTAGGCTTTCTCCTCAGAATATAACACCTACCATACTATTGCCCATCTCTCATTTCTCAAACATACAGAGTCACAGCACCTTTCTCCCTTTACACCAACTCAAAATTATAATTTATATCATAGGAAGAATGAAAGAGTATTGGACCTCCTGGGCATCCCTTCTGGGCGTTTTGGCCTTCTGCCAAAGCCTCCTCCAAGTAGTCTTCCCACCCGAACTCCGGTTCGCCACTGTCAAGCTCTTCTACCGGATTTTCCACTGGTTCTCCTCCTACTGCTACTTTGACATCACCGAGATCGACGGAGTCAACACCAACGAGCTTTACAACGCCGTCCAGCTCTACCTCAGCTCCTCCGTCTCCATCACCGGTAGCAGACTCAGCCTCACCCGCGCCCTAAACTCCAGCGCCATCACCTTTGGCCTCTCCAACAATGACAGCATCGTCGACACCTACAACGGCGTCACCGTTCTCTGGGAACACGTCGTCACGCCAAGGCAAGCTCAAACCTTCTCATGGCGTCCTTTACCAGAAGAGAAACGAGGCTTCACTCTCCGACTCAAGAAGCGCGACAAAACGCTGGTTCTTGGTTTGTATCTGGATTACATAATGGAAAAGGCCAACGATATACGAAGAAAGAACCAAGACCGTCTTTTGTACACGAACTCGAGAGGCGGTACCTTGGACTCGAGGGGTTACCCGTGGGAGTCTGTACCGTTTAAGCATCCAAGCACATTTGAGACCTTAGCCATGGACCCAACAAAGAAGCAGGAGATTATGGAGGATCTCATAGACTTCGCCAACGGTCAAGGATTCTACCAGAAGACCGGGCGAGCATGGAAAAGAGGGTACCTACTCTATGGTCCGCCGGGGACAGGGAAATCAAGCATGATCGCAGCCATAGCAAATTATCTGGGTTACGACATATACGACTTGGAGCTGACCGAGGTGCATACCAACTCGGAGCTGAGGAAGCTGCTGATGAAGACGAGCTCCAAGTCCATAATTGTCATCGAGGACATAGATTGCTCTCTAAGTTTGACGAACAGGAAGAATGCTACTAGCACTAGTTCGTCCGCGAGAACCGGTACTTACAGTGACATGGTTGAAATGCGAGGTGGGGGGTGTGGCTCGGGTGACGATGGTGGGAATAATACGATTACGCTCTCGGGGTTGTTAAATTTTACGGACGGGTTATGGTCTTGCTGTGGGAGCGAGAGGATTTTCGTGTTCACCACGAACCACATTGAGAAGCTTGACCCGGCATTGCTGAGGAGTGGGAGGATGGATATGCACATATTCATGAGCTATTGCTCATTTCCGTCGTTGAAGATACTTTTGAAGAATTACTTGGGGTTTGATGAGGTTGATTTGGATGGTGCGGTCTTGCAGGAATTGGAGGGTGTCGTTGACAAGGCCGAGATGACTCCGGCGGATGTTAGCGAGGTCTTGATTAAGAACCGGAGGGATAAGGTAAAGGCAGTGAGGGAGTTGTTGGAAGCGTTGAAGGTGAGGGCGGAGAGGAACGCAAAGAATGGTGGGTTGTCGGTGGAGGAGGAGGAGCAGGAGAAGAGGGCCTTGGAGACACCAAAACAAGGATGTGGGCTGTTTCAGGAGGAGAGTTGCAGGCAAGAAAAAGAAAACGAGGAGAAAGATGATGGCACAATAGAGAAATGAAGGCTTTGGTTTTGGTATTTTAAAATTTTTGTCTTCTCTTTGTGTTTTACTTTGGTGCAGAAAACTGAGAAAAGGTGGGGAAGAAATTTGCATATTGCTCCTTTAAGTTATTAGAGTTCTGATCCTTTCTTTCTTAATTCTTGGTGTTTAAACATGTCATGTATATCCATAACGTGTGCTTGAATAATGAACCAAAATGATATGGGTCCATAAATTGGCTTATTTAAATGTGGTGTGGTTAGCTGGGGCTGCCCATACGGCCTATACTCCTTCCATGTTACTCGCCCATCCAAAAACCACATCCGTTTATCCCTTCATATCCCCTGGCAAGTGCTACACTGATCGGTACCTTGACATAGATTGCTTGCTAGCGATCTGGGTTTTTTGTGACCACCTGGGAAGCACATGGGCAAATCCCTGTGTCTATGAGACATTTTGGAAATATCCAAGTATATAAATTGGGTCCATAATACAACCCAGAATATATTTTGGCCATAAATACGCTGTTATTGTTTTTGCCACTGCTTGAAAAAATAAAAACAAGTTTTACAATGTTGTAATGGGATGTTCTTTTCGTCAACTTTCTCCCCAGTTTCAATGAATGCCAATCTAGGAGAAGACTGTGTGAGTGGATAGGATTAGAGTGGTGGGTGAATGGGATCAGAATATAGACGCGAAGAAAAAGGTGATACAACAGAACAAGCTCAGATTTTGTGTTCGGAAAAAGAAGGATCGAGTAGCAAAAGCAGCAGGAAAAGTCTCCTCTTACAATAAGAAAAAGTTGACATTTTTGTTGTTGATTTTGATATTGAGTTAAAGGCAGTGGATTGTCAAGCCCAGTGTAGATCTTGATAGACATGTTGGGTGACAAATGACAACACAACCTTTAAATTTTTACTGGGAAAACATGCATTTTGAATTTTTGAGCAGCATGAAAAGGAAGACTTTTTTAAAAAAAAAAATACATTTTATTTACTTTCTTCTCTTTTAGCTTTTTTTGGTTTTTGGCATAAAAGGAGTAGGGTGGCCGCCGACACGGCCATGTAATTTTTACACACGTTTCATGAAGCAATGTTATTTTGATAAATAAAATAAAACACGGTCAAAATTCTATCCCTTTTGCAAATTCTTGTGTTTTAAAATTATATTTACCAAATAAAAAAAAACTCAGGCCAGTGATAAATGTAATTTGCCTTGTCATTCCAATTCTTTTCGGTTTTGATTATAATTTTCCTTCAATTTTAATTACCATGAAAAGCCTCAAATATTTTCAACTTTGGCCCTTCTTTTTGACAGTGTTTGCAGTTAAACTCTCAAATCCTTTGCAATTGAGAAATGCTTGGGATGTCCATAATGTATTCCAGAGAAATGATATTTGCAGTCGTGGTTGTGCAAGCTGCATGCAGTCGTTTTGAAAAAAGTGAATTAATATGAGATCCACATGAAAAAATAATTATTTTTATAACTTTTTTTTATTCATCTCGTACATCCATTTACCTCCCGCTTGCATGTGCCGACTGCATCTAGCAATTTCGATATTTTTATTGATATTGTGAATTTTATTTATTTTTTAAAATATTTAAGAATAATTTTAAAAATATATTAAAATACAAACATTTTGAAATCTGAATTTGGATCTCGAATGATTTTTTTATTTGATAATTAAAAAAAGTGTTTATTTAATGAAATTGTGAATTTTTTTATTTTTAAAAAAGTATTTTAAAAAATTAAAAAAAAATTGTCTTTTCCGTGGATTCTCGTGCGGGAATGTATCACTAGTCACTACTCATAAAAAAAAAAAAATATATATATATATATATATATATATATACTTATCCGTACCCAAATTTGGTTCCCGAGTGGTGGCTGCAAAACCCCTCTTTGCAATTTCGAAGACGCTCTCTCTTTGGAGTACAAGAAGTTTGCGTATCAGAATTGATTTCGCAATTAAAGTCCTAAAGGCTATGCTGCTTTGAAAATGGAGGTTCCAGAGGTTGAAAGAAATCTTTGGTCGATACTCCGAAGATGGCGCATGAAGTTAATTGTTTGGAAAAACAGATAAAAAGGGACATTTTTTCTGTTGAACTTTTTAATGTTTAGCTCAATGCTGTCTTTGATTAATTCCATTGTAACATTTATATGACTCATATTAATGTTCAAGTTTAATTATTTATTGGACCAATTAATGTCAATTTCTTCTCTATTTTTTATTCTTGTAAGACGTACAAATTACCACGATTTTTAAGTTTTTCTTCATTGAGTAATTATCATAATGTTTTTTGTCACCCAATAATTTATTTACCTTTTTAATAGATTTGTGAATTTTCATCGATTTAAATTCTGGATGGTTTTACAGGGAGGCTTTTAGGAAACTAATTAATTTTAAGTTTTGGGTCGATTGATGTTAGAAGAATGACTCAGCTTTGTGACCATCATGTAATGTGGGACTTTCTCGTTGAAAGTAGATTAGGTGAGATTGAAACAGGTCTCATACTCGTATCTTATTGACAGACGTGTACCCACACAAAGGACCTCAGCTTTGGAGTTATTCTATACCCATTTTTGGTGGTAGAAAACTCACAAAATGAAAGAGGAAAAAAGAAAGAAGAAGAAGATGAAGAAAATCACTTGAAAATAGGCAGTTCTTGTAGCTTTTGGCATCTTGTGCTGTACTGTGTGGGAAGTACTTTCTTTTCTGAATTAGAGGTCATTAGTCCAAGTTTTGCACACAACAATAGCAAGAAGATAAGTCACCCTCTTTAGGACATCGAAAATGTCTTTTTTTTTTTTTTTTAAATAATAATAAAAGAGGACAATTCCAACTCAAACACATCAACATCCATCCATACTAAGCAACAAAAGCTGCAATCCATTTCATCTTCCTTGGAGATCAATGCAAAGATTTTTATTCCTACGGTTCGCCACTGAGGCACGAAGCATGTCCCCACAAACAATGAATAGCTTTTTGTCTTGGAAGGCTCTTCTAAAGCTCCAACACCTCATTTCACTGCCTTAGCTTTACTCCCAATTCTACAGAGAATAATTTCGACGGTGCCTTCTTATAGTCCAAGATGCATCGATTCCAAAATATAAATCCTCAGAAACAATTGCCTCCATTCTTTGCATCAAGTTGTCAAACGAGAACCCAATCTTTGGTTCCATCTTTTAAACCAGAGATGTGGAACCAAAGATAAATTATCATATAACATGAAGACCAAGAAGAAAGTAATGCAAATCCAAATTGATACGATGGTATTTAGATCTAGATTATGCGTTAATTGTATTGAAATACTATCTTAAGAAAATAAATCTGTACAAATATGGAATGAAAAACTTAATAACTTTCTTGGACTAAGGGTAATATTAGTTATTTTATCTCAAATCATATATTTATGTTCATTTTTTGTCTTATTAGTAAATATTTAGTTTAATTATTGGAAATGATTTTGAATTTGATTTTGGCCAAATTTTTAGTAGGATTTTGTTTATTTATTTATTTATCATACAATAATTTAGATTTTTTCATTTTTAGAAAAATCATCATAATTTTAAATTTTGCAGCTATTTAAGTCTGGCTTGTGGGATTTTATAAAAAAATTTTGAATTTACTATTAATCAATATTATTCAGAGTTTTCTCTGTATTTTTCTTAAATCTCTTTTCTTATTTATATTGATCATCTATTAAAACTAACCGTCATAACTAATCTAAATTATGTCTGTGTTAGTTTACATAGGAGCTTCAACATCTCCTAGGGTGATATCTCATCAGTTTTCATAGCCGCTAGTCGTGATCGTCTTGGCCAAGTTCTGAACGAGGATGATTGTCTTGGCCAATTTTCATATCTCATCATTGATTGTAGCGTTCAATATGTGATGATTGGGGATTTGCAGAGGCAAGTTACAAAGTTAACCCAGTGTCTAACGATGCAGGATATCGGTGATCGATTCCGATTATAGTTTTAACAACCCGTATCACAAGCGTGCTCTATTTTAGAAGTTCTGTGGTAGGAAGGAGCGTCATAGGGACTTCGGTTTTAGATTTGATTTGCAAAAATTTCCTGGTACTCTTTAGAATAAAAGGTTTATTTATTTATTTATTTATTGCATGATGTTGAATGGATTTACTACTCTGAGAAAGATGAGTTTGAGGATTGATATTCTTCTATAGGGTGTGAGACTCTATACCAATCTAAGATACATATCCTGATGAAAATAATCTAGTGGATGAGATAACTATTTTTATTGAAAACATAAAGAATTTGGAAAAGAAAATGGTTTTGAAGTTTTGAAGTTTAAAGATCATGAAACAACTTTTGAGACAATTAACTATGTTGATTTTCTTGGAATTAAGGATTTTTTTTTTCAAATTCTCCTATACAAAATATACATATATTTTTGAATTTGAGATGTGGAAAATAAACTTAATTTTGGAGTATAAGATGTTCAATATTATTTTACTTCAACTCGATCAAATTAATTTTAGTTTTTCCATGAGTATTAGGATGATACAATAAAAAGAAACAAAGATTGGTCTAATTAAACATTCAAAAGATCGAGACAATAAAGTTTAGAATTTGAAGACGAATTATTTTCAACCGGGTGAGAATGATGCAAATCCAAATTGATATGGAGTATTTAGGTCAAGATTTTATGTTGATTGCATTGAAGTATTACTTTAAAAAGACGAATATGTACAAATATGAAATGAAAAACTTAATATCTTCATTGAACTAAGTGCAATATTAGTTGTTTTCCCTCAAATCAATATTAGTTATTTTTACTTTATTAGTAAATATTTGGTTTCAAGTTTTGGAAATGATTATTGTTTATTTATGTATATATTTATCATACAATAACTTAGATTTTTTAATTTTTGAAAAATTATCATAAATTTGATTTTGCAACTATTTAAATCCGATTCATGGATTTCGTAAAAAAATTTATAAGTTTACTATTAATTATTATTATCAAGAGTTTTCTTTATATTTTAGACGAATCTCTTATCTTACTTATTTTGATTATTTGTTGAATTAAGTCACCAGTGTTAATCTCTATTCTTTCGTGCATCAGAAAGCCTCTAAATAAATAAATATTATTTTAAGATGATTGTATGGCATGCAAATATACGAAATGATAATGAATATATATATATATATATATATATATATATATATATATATATTATAATTTGGGTACGAAAGAATCTGATACTTACGTGTAAAAGAAGAAGATTGACCATTAATTGTTTGATCGTCAAAAAAGGCTTGGACTCTTGGAGTGGTGGCCATCACTTTTCTCACGCTGTCAAAGTTGGATTCTTGGACCAATTAGCGTAAGGGACAAAAGCCTAATTGTATTGCAGGTTGTTGGAGCAAAGCAACTTCCTTCTCTTGATGATTCCATCCTCCAACTCCCAAGATCTGGGGGAGGTCTATCAGTTTATGCATCTATGTTCAGGCATTAATTTTTTCTTTTTCTTTTTCTTTTTTAAATATTATCTATACTTTGTAATTTTATGTTAAGTGAAAATTTTGAAATTCAAATTATAAAAATAAAATAGGACTTCACTTAATTTGAAATTATACTTCTCATTTTAAGTAGGGCTAATATTTGTGCCTTAAAGTAAAGTTTCAACCTCTATGCTCGTTAAGATTAGAGAAATGCTACTTATCATTTCCATACCACACATTAATATGTGATTTATTATTATTATTTAAATACATATTTACATATCAATATGTGTATTTAAATAAAATAATAAATTATATATTTTATGTACGGTGCAAGCCTGCAAGGGATGATATTAATATAAATTTTTATTGCTCACGAAGCGTAGGAGATCCCACTACATGTTTGACCCATTTTTATTTTTATTTTTTAAAACCACCATTCTAATCACAACAAAAAATAAAAAATAAAAAACAAGCCACGGCCGCAATAAGCACAACCATTAACAGCCATTTGACCCCAACACTTATCAACAAAAGAAATATATTTTTTTCCCTTCAGATAAGGATCTCTTGAGTTCTGCATTGGCTAATATTTTAATAACAACTTTACAATATCATTCAAAACCAAATACGAAATAAGAACTTATATATATCAAACCTAACTAAATCTTAGGTCTGCCAATTAATATCGATGGCTAACAACTATCTCCCAACCTTTACCGAATAAATTGACCTTATCTTTGGCCATTTAGACGGAGGTGAGTTCCCAAAGTGACAAACCTCGCAACTCTTTTTTAATTAAATGGCGGTATATTGTGTGTTTTTTAATGGCTCTTCTCTAATGGGGGTTTTCTCCCAGAAGGGATTTCTCATTTCCATTTTTGATCTCCTTAACTCTTTAAAGCAGGCCCAACGAGTATAGCTCTCTACTTAGGATAGTTGGGATTTTGGCACGGCTCTTAAGTAGGATAGTTTGGATTTGGGCTCTCCCTTACTTCTCAAATCAGGCCCAAATAATGTAGCTTTATTTAGTATTGTTGGACTTGGGCTCTCTTAACACTTTAAATCTAGCCCAACAAATATAGCTCTAAGTAGGATAGTTGGTGGTTTGGGCTCTCTTATCTATCCATGGGCTGGATGTTTTAGTTTTGACCAAGGCCGGCCGATTTAGAACCCTGAACTCGTTCTTGCCGCTAAAACACACACAGACAGTGCAGACTCTCTCCCTCTCTCTCACTCGTTCTGCTTCAACTTGGCTTCCATGGAGGTTGATAAAACTTTAGAGTCTGGTTGCTCTTCTCTGTGCTTTTCTTTTAAGTTTTCTCCATGCTATTTTGACTTCATTTTCTTGGAACTAATCTTAAATTCACCTTGTTGCTTTCTTGATGCTCTGTTTGGTTGCTGGGAAATCTTCCGAAAGTCGGAGAAAACTCCAAATTTTGGAGATGTGTACTTGAAACCATTCCAAGATTCCGTATTTAATTTGTTTCCCCACACTTACCCTGCGACCATGCATACCATTATTGCCATCATTCCTCTTTAGCTTGTTACAGTTCTCTAGGTTTCGTAACACAATTGTATGTGTTTTATAGAATTTAAACTTAATTGTTCCCTTTTTCATCTCCAAGTGTTTCTTTTTCGGTTTCTTGGAATGGCCTTTTTCCATTATATGCAAGACGTGCTGATCTTGCTATATATCACCGTCGCTTTACATTGGCTCAGTTTCATCCTAAAAACCCCGTCCCATTTGGAAAAAGAGAATGGTAAAGCAGAGAAGACTAAGAAACTACTTTCTGTTTCGTTATTATTCTGTTTTTTTTTTTTTATCGTGGCTCTTGTTCTTGGTAATTACGCTAGAACCAGGATTTGATACTGAAATTAGATAGATTCTTAGGTTATTAATTCCTTAGTGTCTTAAACCCTTTTGCAATACGAGAACTAAACTTCATTGCTATCAGGATGGAAGAAAGTATTATGAAATATTATTTGATTGCTGCCATGTTCTACAAACTTTTTTTTTGATAGGTAAGCAAGAACTTTTATTGATAGCAATAGGCATAGCCCATGTACAAGAGTGCCCTGTTCCATAAGCTATTATTCATCTGATTTCTGTTTAGAAGTTTGTTCTATTTGCTGGGGCACGGTCACGTGTGTGTATGTGTGAGAAAACACCACTTGAGTCCTGTAATCACAGCCCATACCGTTTTAGTTCGTTAATATTTATGGTTCTGTTATTGTGTTGTCACATGAGTTCAAACCTTAATATTCATAATTTTTTTGTTCATTGCAGCCACCATCATGCGATGAAGCCAAAGAGACTAATGAGGACTGTGCCATAGTTCTTGAGCTATCTGAAAGTGACCCTTATTTTGATAAAAAGAAGGTGATAAATGAAATGAAAATTAAAAATATCTTTCACTTTTGTTCTTGGTCAAATTTTCGTCTGGGTTTACTTCATTGAACATTAATAGTGTTCAGTTCTCGGTGAAGAAATCTAATTGCCCCTAATTTAATCTTGAGTTGTTAAGTTTCTATCTTTTTTCTCATTTCTTTTAGTACCTCTTTTGGCAGAAGTTACTTCAAAATAAGGGTTTCAATCCCAAGGAGCGGGTGTCTCTCAAGAGCTCTTCAAGTCTTAGTTGGATAAGTGCTACGTTGAAAGTGATGCTTCAGATAGCAAGAATCATACACTTAGATGAGGTAGATTCTAATTATGCTCTCTAAACTACTTGGTTTTTCACCCTAAGGACCTGTTTAAAAGAAAGTCAGAACAATGGGCTTATTCTCTGTTTGGCCTATGGGAAAGTAAAACATTCTATCACATGGGTTTGCTTCCCTTGTTAACTTCCCAAAACTTTTAGTTTCAGTGTCTTCCTGGTCTGTTTTTGGCACAAAACTGGGGCATGAATAGCAGTAAAGCCTAACAGTTCCTTCAATTTTATGGATGAGTAACTCATGAGGATATAATGTGCATATGAGGTGCAGGTAGAACTTTATTTTTTCCAGGATGATGCATGTTCACCAGTTGAATTCTACAGCCCCAGGAATGAGGTGGAGGCTCTTAATTCAATCCTTTCGCTTCTTGACATTTCAAATTCCAGTGGTAAGTGCTTGCAAATGAATGTCCTGCAAGAATTACGGGAAGCAATTGTTAGTATGATCCGTGGCGTTGGGGACAATAACCGTGTGAAGACTACAATCCTAGAAAATCAGAGTGTTGATAAAGAAGAATGTTTGTTGCAATGGGGTGAAAGAAATGGCATGAGAACAACACTGCAGATAGCTTGTAAGTCTTCACAATCATAATTTCTACAGTCACATTTTCCTTGCTTAACAGGCATCAGGAGATTTTTCTCCTCTTTGGCGTCTATAATGTTGCCCTTCATTTGTATGTTTGTTTTTTATTGGGGGGTGGGGTGGGCTTGGGTTGAATCCACGAGCTGTGAACACCATATCTCTATAATAGTCACACATGCATATATGAAAGGAAAGATAGCTGATATTTAATATGCTGTGTTTCCCATCCTTCATTCATGTTGTAGATGTTGAAGGGGCTGGTAGAGGAGCCATAGCAAGAGAAGATCTGAATGTTGGAGACACTGCTTTGGAGATCCCGGTATCTATTGTCATTACCGAGGAGCTAGTGTACACATCTGACATGGTATGCTTCAAACGTAAATAATACTTCCAAACTTGTATGAGTTTTACAGCTGTGTTAAAGTTAGAACTTCTATGAGAGACATTGGGTAAAAGCAAAAACAGTTGCAATGAATCTTCTCTTGGTTGGATGGACATTTTTATTAACTTGCCAGTCATAGGTCGATGATGATCAGTAAGAACAGTGTCTTCCTGCCTTGCATTAAATAAGAGTTTTTCATTATCCCCACCACATGAAGAGAAATGTGCAGGTAAAGGGAGACTGTTTTTAAGTATGCATCTAAAATTCTAAATGATTATTAGGAAAAATTCAAAATCTAATTTAGTTTCCTTTTTCTTTTTTCCAAAATATTAGAGAAGGGGGAGAGTAAATTGTTCCCATGTATGTGGAGGGGAGAGGGGAATTTTCCTTAGGCTGCCGATCTTTAAATGGTAGTTAGTCAACCTTTTATCTAATAAATTCATCTCTTCCAAAAGTCGGGCATATTAGCTCTAGAAGTACCATGGTTATCTGAGTACTAGATACTATCAAACAAGCTACAGCTGATTTGATGAGCCCTTCACAATTACACTGTTTGAATTAGTTTATACTTACATATTCATGGCTTAATCTTTGAGACAAGTACATGACCACTGATATTTTATGGAATCAGGCATCTATTACCATGACAATGTTGCTTTACATCATACAAGGCGGCATTTTAGTTCTTTAGGCCTTTCTAGCAGGGTACATGGTATGATGGCTTCATCCAGGAGGTAAAAATCGGGGTGGGATCATATAGGCGTCATGAACATAACATTTGGTTGATGCTTTGTTTTCCATTCACTTTCATTTGGTCAGTTAAGTTTCTAAGAGGGCCATTCTTACATAATTAGTTCTCTGAATCTGCATGGAAGAAAAGTGGGTCAATTCAATTTACCACCTTTCATATTTATTGTAGTTTCATATATTAGAGAAGATTGATGGCATCTCTTTTGAGACAATGTTATTGTTGTGGAGCATGAAGGAGAGGCATAATTGCACTTCAAAATTCAAGATTTACTTCGACTCGCTGCCAAAAAACTTCAATACAGGTACTCTTGTGGTCACATGCTTTCTCAATCATACCTAATTTGTTATCTAATCCAAAGTTTTGAATACCGTACCGGTCAAAACACTGGAACAAAATATTTCGGTACCGGTACCGTTTCGGGATAGTCGATATATGAATAAATTATATATATAAATAGATATAAAAATTATATATAGTCTGGTCTAAATTTGGGATAAAAAAATGAGCTTGCAGTTTGAAGAAATGAAAAAAAGAAAAGAAAAGGTAAAGGTTGAAATACCGGCCGGTACAAGCTAGTACGTAGGCCCAAATACCGGCCGGGTATTTGGGACGGTATGAAACAGGTATAATACCTGTACCGGACCAGTGGCCGGTACGGCATATACCGGCCTTACAGGCCGGTACCGGTATGGTATTTAAAACAATGATCTAATCCTAATATACAGTGTATTATTTCTGGCAAAAGAATGAATGGTGTAATTTAATGCATGGAAATCAAGTTTACAGATTTTGTATTTAAGCATGATTTTTTAATTATAATTTTCTAACACTAATATATCTTGGTTTTACTGGGCATTGATTTGATTTATGTTTTTATCTGACAGGCTTGAGCTTTGGACTAGATGCAATCATGGCTTTAGAAGGAACACTGCTGTTCGAAGAGATAGTGCAAGCAAAACAGGTTATCAGGCTCTCCAGTACAGTGTTAATGACTAAAATCCTTCAATATACCCAATAATTGTGGACAAGAATTTATTAAATTGAGTCATTCATCTGAGCATAGCAATTTGGCCTGTTTTAGATTGTTCCCATCTTCCCCTGCCTTGGTATGGGTTTGGCTTTAAATATGGATGGAATAGGCATGGGGAATAGAGCTAAAACTTGATCTGGGTTTGGTTCTCGTAGGGTTTTTTCTTTTGTACAAATTAGCTGTCCTAGGGTTGAACCTCTTATTGCAGTTCTTGATTTAAAGGTTTTGTAGTAATAAAGAAAAAGACAGCTGGACAGGTATAAGAGACCTCCATCCCACCTAATAATATATACCAATGGCCGTATCATACAATCTTTTGAATCCCATCGCCCGCGTGTACATACACACAAACTAACTGGGTTGAACACCTTCCCAATCTCCTCTGCTTCTTTTTCTTTTTGGTCTATTACCTCTCTCTCTCTCTCTCTCTCTCTCTCTCTCTCTCTCTCTCTCTCTGTGACACATCTTGGTATTGGATATCCTAGTATCCTTCACATTTAGCTAACTTGCTCCTATTGTTCCCTTTAGGTTTGATTTCCTTTGCTTTCTCTTTATAATATTTTTCTCTTTCCCACTTGTTTAAATGTTGGAACATATCCAAAACCATTTCTGTTTTTTTCAGTCTGGAACCCAAATCTGTGTTTACCCATTTTTCATGGTTTCGTGATTATTATTTCCAGGTTTTTATTTGGGGATATGATTTTCCATCTAGATAAATGGAATTTTGTCTCTGCAATTTCATCTAAATTTTCTTTTATTAAGTTCAATTTGTTGGAAAATTGAAGTTCATCTGTTTCTGATAAGATTTCTTACCATCTTTAAGTTCCTCACACCTATATGGACCTTATGAAAAATGAAAAATTTGTTGCAGCACTTGTGTGATCAATATGGTGAGTTATTTCCCTCACTGTGTGATGATCATCCAGACATATTTCCACGGGAGCTATACACATGGGAGCAATTCTTATGGGCTTGTGAACTCTGGTACTCTAATAGCATGAATGTAATGTTCCCTGATGGAAAGCTAAGGACATGCCTAATTCCTGTTGCTGGCTTTCTTAACCATTCGGTATGGCATTTCTTTATTCTTTTCCCCTTTAATTTTCGATTTGCCTACATGGTTTTCTGTCTCTTTGGTTAAGATAAAGCTTTAGGCTTTCGATGATAGTAGCATACGCTACCGAAGTACAAAGGTAACCTAAGGTACCTGAAGTTGGAAGGCATGCATAACTTATAACACGCATATATATGGTGTATCCTAGACTAAGCTCATCACCTTTCTGGTCCCACCCGTGTCTTAAAGATTCGGATGTTGAATAAGTTTGATCAGACCAATAGAGGCCTAGTTGTATCTACTTGGCTGGGGTATCATCTTGTGGTTAATTATACAGAAAATTGTACAGAAAGCAATTTATTGCTACAATATTTTTTTAAGGCAACAAGGGTGGGGATTTAAACACCGGATTTCATCCATGAGATACCTAGCTTGGTGCCACTTGGCTAAAGGCTACTGGCTTACTATATAATCTAATTGACAAATACTTCATTGTTTTGTCATGCAATTCTGAAGCTTTCAAGTAGGTATATTTCTTGCTTTTGTTCCTCATTTTGTTCCTCGTTACAGCTACACCCACACATATTGCAATATGGCAAAGTAGATACAGCTGCAAATTCTTTGAAATTCCGTCTATCAAGACCATGCAGTGCAGGAGAACAATGCTTTCTCAGCTATGGACACTTTTCTAGTTCTCATCTGATTTCTTTCTATGGATTTTTACCACAAGGAGACAACCCATATGACATCATTCCAGTGGGTAAGTTTTATGCTGTATTACCTTCTATCAATAGATATCTTACAAGTGTGTGACTGTTCACAAGATGGACAGGATTATCTTCAAGATTTTTCTTCTTTGAATTTGCACTAACTTTTCCAAATGCTCTCAGTTGAATGATATATCATTGTTTGTTCTAGTACAGACATTGATGCCACAGAGGATGATTCTATGACATCCAACTCAACTCACATGGTGCGGGGTACTTGGCTCTCGAGAAACCACAACATCTTTTATTATGGCTTGCCATTGCCATTACTGGACCATCTACGGAGAATTCAGAGTCCTATGCTGCAGTACAACACACTTGTAATTATTTTTCCTGTTGAGTCTTTTGTTTTTCTGGTGAATTGATATGGCTTTATAATGTGAGCTGGGTATTTATTATTCTTTTCACTCTCACCTTAAATTGTTTGGTGTTTTTACTCCAGTTTGAGCAGGCTTAAGTTTTTTAACTAATCTCATGTTTCATTGATAATGTTCTCCTATGATCCTTAAACGTTTCTTTATGTTGTAGCTACAAGCAAACTTGGAAAATGAAATGGAAGTTCTTGGACGCCTTCGATCCATCTTTAACTGTGTGATGAAAAATCTCGGTGCTGTAGATCTGCATGACAGGTGAAGAAGCCAATAGAGAGGAATCATCATTTATATGCGATTGAAAATAGAAGAAAATTTTGTTGTTCAAAAGGGTTTTATCTCTGTTTTTGCAGAGAAAATACCAGTTGGGATGTAAGGCTGGCAGTGGAGTTCAAAGATCTACAAAGAAGAATTGTATCTTCAATTTTATCTTCATGTGATACTGGCCTGAAGCTGGTGAAGAATGAATGGTGCAGATGCTTGGCTGAGGACAGCCGTGGGTAGTTGAGCTGGATTGAGCAGCATGTTCGATGTAAGAAAATTCTCTCTTCTGGTGCTAGAGTTCCCATCCAAATTAGTCATTGACCTATCAGTGTCCGAGGAAGTGGGAAAAGATTTGTTTGTCCTGATGGTGGAAGGAGCATAAGCATTGAATATCACTTTGGTAATGACACAGAGCAATTGTGTGGCTTTCTTTTTTGGTTAGATCTGACCTTTGTGGAGGCGAGAAACAGAGAAAGACATGCGCATTACTTTTTAAATGTGTTCCAAATCAATTCTTTATATGTGGAGGGGGGAATTAAGGGAATAAAAGCTTGTAGTGGGGGGGTTTGGGGATAAGATAAGGATGCTGACATTTGATTCGAGCTACACAAATTGGGTCTGTTTTGCCAAAACATCATCATTTGTGATTTCGTTTGTGCATGAAGATGTTGATTGGTTCGTTGTGGTATGATTTTGTGTGCGTCTCTCATCACAAAACCATGTGGCTCATTATGAATATATATATATATAAATGTAAGAGATTAAATAAGTTAACATCGTGGTGGTTGGTCAAATAATTGAATTATCACTGATTCAGCTACAAAAAAATGGAGGTAGTTCAATCGGTGGTTAAGGGAGGTTGTGACTACTGGCTAGGAGGATGTCTATATGTTTCCTCTCCGCCTTTATTATTATTTTTTATTCTTAAATTTTAATTCCACCGAATTTTTTTTTTAAATATATATTTCTGGTTGAAATCGATATTTTTTTTTGTAATGATTCTTAATGGGGGAGTGAGTCATCACTGCTTTTGCTTTCGAAAAAATAAAAAATAAGCGTGAAAAATAATAAATGATCAAACATTAGATTATCATTAACCAACGGACCCACGTAAAATAAAATAAAATGAACTTTTTTTAGACCAATAAGAACATACACGGTAGCAAAATGAGCTGCCCACCAGGTTGTCCTTTCCCACTCTCCAACTGCATGTCTCGATTAACATTAAAGTCTTTCTGGATATCTTGCAACCAATAAAATTCTACCACTTGTTGAATCTTGAACTTGTGCTACGCGTGGCAGAATCTTAGTCGGACTAAGTTATGGAAGTGTTAGCAGAAGATTGAAACTGTTATTTCACATTCCAAACAGCGAATGGGAAAAAAATATTCGAGAAATAAAAACGAGAATGAAGAGGGAGGAAATAAGAAAGGGAATTGCTCG
This sequence comes from Carya cathayensis, assembly GCA_011037825.1. Lineage (NCBI taxonomy): Eukaryota > Viridiplantae > Streptophyta > Magnoliopsida > Fagales > Juglandaceae > Carya > Carya cathayensis. The sequence goes on along the minus strand of QGSO01000287.1, from coordinate 1,065,384 downwards.
TACGTCTCTTTCTTTCCCTCTGAGCTCTTTCTCTCCAACTTCTTTGCTTCACCTTAGGAAAGAAGAGAGAGAGAGCTCGGAAGCGTGCCCAATTTCTCTGTACGAGCGCCATATTTTCCATCTCGTAAGGAATTTTGGAGGTCTCTTTTGCTTCGTGCTCTGTCGGTATTGAGTTTGTTTCCTATAATTTTTGTTACTCTTCTTTGTTTTGGTTGTTGGTGCTGGTGCTGGTGTCGGTGTTTTCGAAGATGATAGTTGCGAACAGCTTCGATCTATGGCAAAAGGACACCTTTTTTTCTGCCGCCGAGGAGGTTCAAGAATCTGCCGATGTGTATGCTTCTCCATTCTCATTTTTATGCATTTTAGTTATGTGGGCATCCCAGAATCTGCTAGAGTCTAAGGGTCTTTGTTTCTGATTCTTCGCTTTGCGGATTTTTGTGATGTGAGAATTTGAGGATTTGTGGGGTTCGGTGATGTGGGTATCGAACTTCGCTTTGAGTGTTTAAGGATTTTGGAGTTAAATTCTTCATTTTGTGGGGTTGGGGGATGCCGGTGTGGATTCCATCGCAAAGCTTGGAATGATTTATTGCAAATTATGCTTCAGAAATTGCATTAATTTGGTGTAGCTTTTTCTTTGATTGTGGTGTTTTTTTCAAAAGTTAGTTGGTGGTGGTGATCCAAGGTTATATATGTCAATATGTTCTCTTTTTGGTCTTGATGATGCGGTCTGATCCATTTTTAGTTGGATTAGAAGTGCTTGGCATCAATTCTCGAATGGCGAGGTTGTCTCTGGAACCATTTTTTTTATGGTTATAGTTGGTTCTCATCAATTTGCGATCTTGATAGTTTTTAATCTAGTAGGTTTTAGAACTGGGTAACTCTCTGGCATCAATTACTTCACGGTTGAAAAAGAAAATTTGTGCAACATAGTTTTCAATCTTTTCCTTTTTACTCGAAATCTATGAAGGAAAACAGTGGCCGCCTCTTGAAAATTTATCAAAGGTTTCAGAAGTACTTATCCCTGCAATACGATCATAGTGCACCGAAACATTCATAATTAAGCGGGTTCTTTAATACTATAGGGCCTTATTAACTTTCCCCAAAGTTCTAAAGGTGCCTAATCCTATAGCTGTAATTATTTGCAGTTGGAATGTTTGTTTGATTTACATGGATTCTGTTGTACAGTTGGAATTTGTTATATATATCTTTTCCTTTGCTTTGCACAGAATGGAATCAGCGTACAGGACATGGGTAAGAGAGAGGCGAGAAATGCTATCGCCAGAGGACTCGGATAAACTCTGTTGGGAGCTGCAAACTGCTTTAGGTACTGCCAAATGGCAGGTACATTACTTTTCTTGTTTCTATAATCTCTGCATTCCTCTTCTCATCATCTGTTTTTTTGGAAGATAAAGCTTCACTCTACAACTTAATCAATGTTGAATCTTTTATTTTCTAAGATTGGATTATGCTTTCATGGGTTTCATCATCATCAAGATGTCATATTTAACATTCAAAGTCTACATCTGGTTTCTTAGTCTAATTGTGCCACAAATCAAGTTGCATTTAGAATCCTGCTTTGGTTTTTGATTTTGAATCTCTGAAGGCGCTGGTTCCCTCAATCCTGAATTATTGAAATGTTGTTTTTGAATTAGTTGGAAGAGTTTGAGCGGGCTGTCAGGTTTAGCTATGGAAATCGAGGTGATGACAATACAACAGCTAGGCATAGACAATTTATTTCGGCCATTGAAGACCAAATCTCACGTGTTGAAGCATCATTAAGGAAATGTTTAAATGAGGAAGGAAAACAACCCCTTCATTGGGTAAATCTGGATGAAGATGAACGTGATGAGTTAGCCACATTTCTCTCTGGCACCTCCCAAAGTTTGCAAAGTGCAAAAGATGAATGTTTAGAGCAAAGGCCTTCAATGAAATGCTCTCTTTTGGAGAACCATGCTCAGAGAAAAGATGCAGACCTTAATTTGAATGCTGCCTCTGACAGAGATGCTAGTAGCATTGATAAGGATGGAAATCATGTCCTAAAGATAGAAGCAAATAAAACTCATGGAAGGACGGATGACTTAATTTGTCAAACAGATAGCTCAACTAATAATGCAAGGAGAACATGGAGTTCACCAAATTTTGGTGAATTAAAGATCATAATTCCTGATCAAGATGAACAGATAAACAAACTAATGCAGAGCGTTGAAGACACACCTAAAGTAAAAGGCTCCAAACCTGTCTTCTGGAAGCAAAGGCGTGGGGAGTTTCCTCTGGGATGGGGGGCAGTTAATTTTTTCAATCAGGTCAGCTATTATGATTTTGGAAAAGCAAACCTAGGTTTTATGTTATCACACTAAACGTAACATTTAATATGGAGAAAGAACAGTAATTATTATGAAAAATACATTAAAGGAAATAAAAGGAAAATATGGACTATCATACTGTGTGTGTGTGTGTGTGTGTGTTATGCTTGCAGTCAGTAATGAAGTTAGGATTGAAGATTGCGGAGTAATAAGTTAATAAAAAAGACCCTTAAAAAATCATGTTTGGAAACAAATTTTAAGGATAATTGACTCAAAAGCCTCCAATTTTTTTGGGGCCCCTTGATTTGTCACAGCGTGCTGTGAGAACAATTGCATATTTAATTTGTATATTAAGTTAACGTGGTGATGGTTAAGCATGATTGGTTTGGCTAAATTCTCATGCAAATTTGTGACTTCAATATGTTTCAGCACTTTGGTCGGGTTGGCGGGTTCCAAAGACAATTGCAAAGTCCACTACACTTGCCACTCCGATGTTCTCTTCAAGTTACACTCGCTTTGATGCTAACGATTTTTTTGATCGGTAAACTCTTGATTTGCTTGAACTCTTAGCATTTTCAATCAAGGAGTTGAGTACTTCTGCTGCATACTAAATAAGAATGCTACTGTTAATATGTATTGAACAATTTATTCACTCCATGCTTCGCGTTCCCATGTTATATCCTAGTGGACGTTCAAATATCAACTTGGGGATTAACATATCATGCAGTGGATGAGTTTTTTTTTTTTTTTTTTTTTTTTTTCCCTCAACAAATTTCCAGGCTCTGAGTACCCAACTAATCCCACGCATGTGTACTTGCCTTTGCTGTCTGACAAAAATTTTCCATATAAAAGCAGCATTTGTTTTTATGTGGCATTAGAATCTTACAAAAATGCCACGTCTGTTCTAGCATAGGAAACCACCCCCCCCCCCCCCTCCCCTCTTTGCGAGGGGAAAGGGGGGGAGGTGCGGGTGGGTGTGTTTGTTTTTTTGGTGAAAGGTGAAACCCAATTTATGTTTAGAGCATTAGATCTATAATTTTTTTTTTTGTTAGGATGAATGCTTTGATTTCTTATTTTTAAGCCACCCTGACAAAGAAAGCACTCCCATGTTTTGTTTTATCTTTATCTCTTGCAGTACCTTTTGTGTTTTATTCAGCTTGATAAAGTGGAAGTTTCATGACACATGATCAAGACAAGAGGTATGTCTATTGACTTAGAAACCCCTTGTTTATTACAATCTGTTTAGGGAGTAAAGCACTGATGTGCAGCTATATAGCGTGGATATCCATATGCTTATTGTCTCTATATTGTATTACGTGTACTTTACATATACTACTTAATACTTATCTCATACTTGTTAAATGTATTTAAATCTTCGAAATGTCTTACTACGTATAAAAAAAATGACATCTTTTTTGCTAGAATGCAACCTTCCTTTTAGTTTGGTGTAGTTGTAGGGAAAACAAGAGAATTTTTGTGGCCTTTGATTTTTGTTTTGAATCTTAAATTATACTCGCCCATATATACACTGTTAATCATTCTCCTTCTCATATGCTCATATTAGATGCATCCATGTTTTACTTAATATCACACTTTTTGGAGATCACTTGGGTTGAAGTATCTGTATCACATCACATCAAAGTACAAAGTAGAAAAAAAAAATCTCTTTAAATAATGACCTATGTCAACATTGCTGTTGTAGGATAAAGTTCCAATTTATTGCAGACTGTAGCCCATCAAACGATTTTTTTGCTCTGATCTTTTATTTTTTAGAGCTATGCTTCATTCTTAAAAGTTAAAACAGGTAGAAAAGCATTCCATGATTATTTGATTGGCATAGGTAGAACCTTTGTTACCTTTAAAAAGTATCTGTTTGATTCTTTTGCTTCTACTATTTTTTTGGGCATATGCACTTGCTTCTTTTGCTTCACTACGATTCTATGAAGAGGCAAACTTCGAGTTTCTTGTTAAACTGTAGCTAATCATAAGCACTCAGATGCATGAGTTTGACCTCTCTAACCCTTTGTTGATGAAATGGAATTGAAGATGCAGCATTTCTCTCTGTTTCTCTGGAATGTAGCAGAGCTAAGGTCAGTTTTAACGTGTAGATCTATGTTTATCTTGCAGGTATCGGAGCTGTTTCTAAAGCAAGGAAAGTTTGAGAAAAAGGGATGCTTGCAACCCTCGAGTGTAAAACAACATTGTGCCATCATGCACGGCATTTTGGAGTTAGGCTAAACTACCGTTTAAAGTACGGGAAGTAAAACAAGCATCAGGATAGGGTGTTTTAGATTTCCAGATGACAGACAATGTAAATACATTGATGTTGTCTTATATGTAACGTAAGCTCCCAAGATCTGGTAGTGGGGAGCATAGACGATCGATTTGTATTAAGCTCCAAACTTTAAACGTGGTTGCTTGTTAAAGGCCCAAATCCATGGCTTTAAATGTCCTTAACCTTTGTTTTTGGTACTGCCACAAATGTTTACTCAACTGTCCAATTATGGCAATTCTATAGATTTTGACCACCGATTTCTTTTTTATCTTTTGGGTCAGACTTTAGCCATCACCATACCAGCCAGATTGTTAGAAAAATAATAATAATAAGTGTTAATTCATCGACACAAACGTTAACTTCACATCCACTTGCAACGTCAGGGCTATTTAAATGACCACAGGCACTAGTAGGTAGGTGATTTTTAGAAGGAAGATTATTTTATATAATTATTTGAAAGTTGATGTCTTAGCATTTTTACGTGTTCCCAGGAGGCTATACGCATGTGATTTATTTATAAAATAAAAAGTATATATATTTATTAATAATCAATGGTATAAAAATATATTACTTAATTTAACATAAAGAATGAATATATATTACATCACTGATTTAACAAATCTACATTACATATCATTTAATATAAAAAATCATTTATAATTATGATGGATCTCACTATTATACACGATCATGATTGTGGGCTTCCTTCATTATAGACCTTCTGATCATTAACCGGCCCAAAATTGTTCTTTCGTCCCTCCCTGAGTTTTGATACCCAGTTCTCTATGAGTCCTCTCTGTCTCTCTCATCGCAAAGGGGAAGTGAGAGATTGGGTAGCTGCAGCCTGCAGGCAGCAACACAGATTCAAGCTGACATGAATTAGAGCCAATTCTCCCGATCTCGTATCCTTCAGGACATACCCCCAAAGTCCTCTCACCGGATCCAAATCCAAACCCTAGAACGGAACAGAATCTAAGCTCACATTCGCATGAACAGATTAACCACCCATTCGATCCAAATCAGTCTTTGAGTTTTAAGTTCTTCACCTTCAGCATGTCGTGCTTAGCCCTCTCTCTCCAACCTGCCAACGGATCCGACATCCTGCTCCAGACCCGCGAGTGGTTCCCACCCGCTAGAGCCCTCGTCGCTCTCTCCGCCTTCCGCCAAACCCGCCTCGCCTTCGCCGCCTCCAAACACAACAACAATACCTCCACCTCTTCATCCTCCGATGCCGACGCCGATACCATCGCAGCCTCTCTCGGCGACGACCCCCTCGCCGCCTCCAGTGGCCAGGTCATCGTCGGCGTCGAGAGCCGCTACCGCGTGGTGTATCGTCTCGTGAACTCCATCTACGTCCTTGGTATTACTACGGCCGACGACAATTCCGCGGTCAACGTCTTCGAGTGCATCGACATCGTCAACCAGGCCGTCAACGTCGTCGTCACGGCCTGCCGAGGCGTCGACGTCACACCCGAGAAGCTCGGGCGCAAGTACGCCGAGATCTACATGGCGCTCGACATCGTCCTTCGCGGCGTCAGCAGCATCCGTCTCGCCGCCATGCTCGGTTCTATGCATGGTGATGGCATTGCCAAGATGGTGCACTCCGCGCTCGATTCCGAGAGCAAGATCCGCGGCGCCGAGAATTGGACCAATTTGGAAGCGAATTCCGTCGAACACGAAGCAGGCATCGACACTTTTTCGAACGCACGTTTCGAGATGCCCCCCGAGACTCTCGCGGCCGGGGACGAGATTGCAGCGAGCCTCGCCCCCGTGGCGCCAGCTGTGGGCGAGCAACAGCCGGAGCAGCAGGAGGAAACGCAAGCGGAGAAAGACCCGTTCGCGGCGAGCGATACTATTAACCAGCCGCAAGATCTTGTGGGTGGCTTTAAGAAAAACAAGGACCCTTCGTCCTCAACGGATTTGACATTGGCATTGGCGGGGCTCGAGGTTACGCCGTTGCCTCCCGCGGAGGCGACCCAATCGACGTATATTGGAGTCGAGGGATTCGAAGGAGATTACGGTGGAGTAGCGTATGGAAATGAGAAGGCGGCATCCTTGGATGATTCATTTCAAGGGCTTAACGATGCGCCTTTCGGTGGAGGATTGGATGCTTCTGAGTTTTTGGGTCCCACAAAAATATCGAAACCTCAAGGTCTTGGTGGGCTTGAGTTGTTACAGACTGGGCAGAGTGATGCACCGGCGGTAGCTTCTGCTGCCGGTGTGGGAGGAAATACTCCACTTGATGATCTGATGAAGAAAACCGAACAGAAGGGTCCGGAGATGTTTATTCTGGAAGAGATTAGTGTGGAGTTCAGAGAATCTCTGCTTGCTAGAGTTGGATTGATGGGCGTGGTTTATCTGAAAACATTGCCAACTAAAGTGTCGGGTGATAAAGAAACCGAGTTTTCATTCCAGGTGGAGGGTACGAGTGCGGTTAAGAGATTTGTTATGCAGAGTTCTCGTGTTAGTAGTCTCGGCAATGGAATGTTTCATGTGAGAACCGCATCCGGTGACGAGCCTATACCGATTCTCAAATATAGTTTGTTGCCTAGGTTGACGCCGTTGCCTCTGAGGATTCGTCTAGTAAAGCGTCATACTGGAACATTACTTTCTGTGATGATTCAGTATGTATCAAACCCTGATTTACCAGCACCATTGAATGATGTAACCTTTATATTGAAACTACCGGTCGACCCTACCTTGTTGAAGGTGTCTCCAAAAGCTATTTTGAATAGGTCTGAGAGAGAATTGAAATGGCATGTCCCAGAGATTCCAGTCAAGGGTTCTCCTGGTCGGTTGAGGGTGAGGATGCCTGTGGACTCTATTGACGAAGATGAAGAGATGGAGATTGTTGGCTATGTGAAGTTTTCTGCCCAAGGACCTAGATCATTGTCTGGGATTAGCCTACGGCCTGCTTCCGAGGGTAAGATCGAGTTTTATGAGGTTAGTCACAGGTTTGAGAGTGGGGTTTATATGTGCAATTGAGCAACTGAAGAAATGGTTAATTGTTTACTGATTGTTATGCTTCTCCTTCCTTTCTTTATTTCTTTTGTTCAAGAGCACGGATGGTTTGGATGGATGTGTGTGGCATACTTTGATATCAGCCGTGTAACTTAGATTCATGGGTTCTGTGATATTTTGTCTTCATGTTACTACCGAATGATCTTCTCTAAGGGATAGCAATACTTTGTTCGTTTTTCTCGGGCCTTTGTCTATTTTATACTCAATAAGATTTTGTTTGTCGATAAAATTTTTTTTTTTTTTTTTTAAAACATGCTTTGTTCGTTATGTGTTGTTTGTCTGGCAATTTTATGTTTTTCGGCGTGTTCTCGTTGATGTTCATTGATGCATCCAAATTCAGTCATTTGATTCGGTCATAGGCCTTCTCACTAATTGTGGATGGTTATGTTGTGTTGGTGAATTAAATACAATCAAATATATTGCTGCCTTTAAAACACATTTAATCCGGCTGGAAAACCTAGAAGTATCTTGTCTCCAAAGAGAAGTGTAGTCAAAAGTGATGAAATAGGTTTTGAAATCAGCATTTTGAAAAATTGGCCGAGGAGGGGAGGGGATCCATTTCGTTTGAAGATGCAAAACTTCAAATCTGTGGCTTAGGCTCTAATTTTGTGGGTTCACACGGGAATGTAGCCACGTACGTTTTTGCTTAGAAAAACTTGAAGCCAAGATCTATCGAATGCGAGCCCATCCTCTTGCCACTTCAGCTAAAACTCAATATTATGCATGCACACGAAGACACATAAGTTGACGTTGTATGTAGGCTTTTGGTTTAATTTGGGTTTGGTAAGCTTAGGCTCTCTGTGCTTCTTATCATTTCTTGTAGCCATGTGAAAGATATTAGAATAAATCTCTTTCTAGTTTTCCCTCCCTTCCATGGTAGATACGTTAGCATTCTCCATACATGATTGGAGGGATGAAGACAGGTTTATGGCTGAAGTATTCTCCACGTACACCGAAAAGCATATCCATAAGCATATCTATTTAATCCATTCGATGTTGATGTTGTATATAGGCTTTTGGTTTAATTTGGGTTTGGTAAGCTAGGCGCTCTGTGCTTTTTATCATTGCTTGTAGCCGTGTCAAAGATAGTAGAATAAATCTCTTTCTAGTTTTCCTTCCCTTCCATGGTAAATCCGTTAGTGCCTTGATCATGAAATTGTCTTGGTGCTCTGTTTTTTTTGGGTGCCCCGAGCAATGCTAGTTACTGTCCTAATTTGTGCAAGTATCATGTATTCTTTTTTAAAAAAAGGGTCTACTGTCAAAAAATTAAAAATTTTTTTTTTTTTGTGAGTACAATATTTATATATATTTTTAAAATGAGTATGCAGTATTTGCCCAGTTTATAACTGCAAATATCATTTTTCATTGGCTATATATTGGCCATATAGGTCTTGGACTGGGCTAGTCGGTTAGGATTGGTTGATCACACGTCTTTTGATACCAATCTCGTTCAGGAAGCTTTGATGAATTGTTCCACTTTTATATGAAGGCCTTCGATTAGCCGATGGCCTTTATACATTTACGGAACAAATTTTTCAACTTATATCTGCAAAATAATTATCGGAGTTGGTGAAAAAGTAGAGATGTAAGTAAGTAAAAGCATCCAAAGTTCCAAACGCATAGGCTATGTCGATTGTCGAATTATGGCATTCCAGATATTTGGATTCTGCAGTACTGGGCGTGCTATGCATACAGCTGTTGAGTCCGGTCTTCGTGGAGCCATTATCAGTAATGCGAACAATCATAGAGTCCGTGTTGTGTTCGTTCACTTTTTTAAAAATGTTTATACAATACTTATACATTCTACTATTTTAAATATCATTTCTCGTTCTTAATTGCTATGAAAGAACTATTTGTTCGGTTTATTTGGTTCGATGTGTACTGCCTGCGGGATTTGGGCTTTTTCGTCACGCACCAAGTACTAACGCAGGATAATCGGTGTTTTATCACGTTTGCATGCGAGGAAAGATAAAGCAAATGACAAAGGGGCAAGCTCTAAATTGCCATCATTCCAATCCAAGATTGCAACGAGACAATACCAAACTAGCTGGCATTATCATTGTTGATGGTATAAAGTTGGTCTAAAGATTAAATACATAGGGCCACTATTAATCATTTGCTTCCTACGCCACAATGTGTTGGATGGGCATTGAATGAGGCCTCCAATTATCATAATTGGGCTTGGTAGTTGGTACAGCCATTTTACGTGGGTGCTCCCAAAAGTGTGGCTCTATACTCAGAATTTTCACTGACAAAATAGAAACAGCACCATCATTATAGTTGAAATCGATTAAAGGAATGAAAAAGAAGTAGCCCAAGCCTGCACGGTACTTATATGCCATACACTGACACAGATGAATAAATTATCACAATGATCGTGGTGTCTTCAACACTAAGACACCTTTTTTTGTTTTGTAATTCTTTTTGAAAAAGGGAAATACGAGCTGGCATGTGTAAAGTTTAAGCAGTCGTTTGATTTCCAAACATGTATCGTTCGAATAGACATGGGATGATTATTGAGATAAATGTTTAAAAGAAAAATATTCTAAGTACAAAAAAATTATATAAAAGTGATTTTATAAATTAATATAGTTTAATGTAATTTGTCTTCTCATAAAATTATTTTTATTGTAAAATAAATCTAACATATCATATGAAATCATATAATTTTATAAGATTATTTTTATGTGATTTTTTTAGACATAGCTGGACTCATGTTTAAAAGGGGTACCTATGTAATTGTATATTGTCATGGTTAAAAGCTAAAGCGACAAAGAGATTACAACAGTAGAGAGACATTATGGCTAATCCTATCATTTCGAAGTTAGGTTTTCCAAATTTGAATCTTAAAAACTTCACACAAACAAACTTATGATCTCACAGGTAAGTCGAAAATTTGAATGGGTGACGATAAATAAATAAGAATATGATCTTAATGTCACTGTTGGAATCCTCGTGATTTTCATTCATTTTGCATGCCCACCACGAAACAATGAAACGAAACATCCTTTTCACAATGACTCAGAGGGCACTATCAGCTACCTTGGTCTGCCACTGTACAGTCTCGTTCCTCCTACGTAAAGTCGAATAATATCCTTACGTCTAAGGAACCGCCGGCCGGCTTTCCCATTTTACCAAAACACCCATACCATGCATATCGCTGGCAAATCTTTAAGCCCGAGCAACCAATACATGATGTCACAAAGCTCACTCATCTGGAAAGCAAAACGACGCCGTTACCGTCACACTTGCATGGTCCTTGCAGCTCAAAGCTCTAAGCAACCTCCAAGCTGACCCCTTAGTACAAGAGCTCCGGCTCACCGGAAAATTCCCGTTAACATCAAGCGGTGGAGGAAACAGCGTCGAAGGAGGGTTCCGCCGAACCTGTCGATTCTTTATATCACTAAGCTCCATCTCCGGTGGAAACTTCACCATTCCAAACATCAACAAGTACCAACGAGGCTTCGCTGCCTTTTTAAGCGCTATATCATACTTTCCAACTCTCCTTACGGATGGGTTTCGCTCTAATTCCGGTGCCGTGGAGATCATGGAAATGGAACTCGGGTGGAGCTTTCTATAATCCAAAGAGCGGCTGTTCCTCATGAGCTGAGTAGTGCTAGCTGTACCAATGTTGAATCGAGTTACGGGGCTTTGTAGCTTGGATAATGACTCGCATCTTCGGCGAGAATGCGTTTTTCTTGTTTGGTTTGCGTCGGTGGCTGATGTTTTGGGGGTTTGATCATGAGTGGGAGGAGATTTTCCTTCAAAGGGCACGAGTTTTCCACAGAAGAAGATGTCGTCGGCTGGACACATATCGGAGCTGAAGTCGCTGAAGAACTCGAAGATATCAGGGGGCTCAGAGCGTGATCGTGGAGTGTGGTTGGACAAGCATTTGGAATCGTTGTTGTGCTGATTATCATTCTCGTTGTTGCGATCATCGACTGGAAGGTGGCAAAGGGAGAGCGCCTCTTCTGCTGCTGCTTCTTCTTGATTTTGAAAATGAGGATTCTTAGAATGATCTCTCATATTTTGAGGAAAGGGTGCGTCAGATGACAACATAGAATGATGTTTAGGAGAGAAAATTGAATGTATGTGTGTATTCACACACACACTCACTCTCTTTTCCCTTGGTGATGGCTCTTAGAAGAAAATAATACCGAGAGAGAGAGGGTGATGGCTCTTACAAGAAAATACCGAGAGAGAGAGAGAGAGGAGATTCACTATTAAGATATTTAGAAACACCCACATAATTAAAGAAATAGGATCGTCAATTTGAGAGAGAGGCACGTAATTAAGATTAGGAGAACTTGGGGGGTAGACCTGGTAAATTGGCATGCGATTCTCCAATTTAAGAACTTTCTGATGCAAAGATTGGTTGTTAAGGTAGCCCTTGTATGAATTTGGGGCTGCACGAAATCCCCATCAGGGTCACTCGCCTGTGGCCGAAGTGTAAGGATGCTTTTTTAATGTCACTTCCAGTTTTGCACCCTGCCATCGAGAAACATGACCCATAATTATAATTTCTCTATGAATTTTCAAAAGCTTAAACTTTTAAGGTTAATTAATAATTTTACATCCATGAAAATCACTAACATGTAATAATTATTTCATATATTACAGTTAAAAAACTCGTAGTTGGATCTTAAGTTGAATAGGGCGGTTTGTCCCTGATGTGCACATGTCTATGTCTCTTCTATTGGTGATGCGCTTCTGGCCTTAATTGACCGAGTCATGCTTCCAGTATTGATACTTCAAATAAATTAGCTAGAATGCTCAAAACAAACTTACGTGATATTAGGTGAAATTATCACTTCTATTGAAAATTTAAATGAAACAAAGGTGATATCAATGTTCTCCCTTGACTCCAACCCTAGGACTTTCCATCATTAATTAACACCTGACATGTACTGTCGTGACACAAAAATGGTAGTTTATAACAAGCTTATGTCCGAAATGTCATTTTGGTTTGAATGATGAAGGCCTTAATTAACTTCTGGCCTTTTGAAGAAGTCAATCGATGAACTTACTTTCGACTAAGAATATATTGGCTCAATATATATATATATATATATATGAATGTCCTCAACCAACTACAAGGGCGCCATGCATCTTGCATTTTAGGTGGTACTATTGCATCCCATATCTCAAGATCCACTCTTTTAAGTACTTTTAAAAAGGTCAAAGTGATCATTCTCCCGGGGAAAAGTTGTTCCGATATATCCTGTTGTAAAGTCGTAAGCGGCTTTACAAGGACTGAGCAACGACTCACTTGGTTGGTTTCCAGCGGTTTCTCATTTGATTAATTCCATCTTCAATGGTGATTTTCTTGTTGAATTGAATGACAGACAAGTGAAGTGATTTGACAAAATGCTGTGAGAGACGATGCACTAGCATGAGCTTTTAATATTAACACATTGAAATAAAGAGCATGATCTGGGGCAAGATAAGATCGATGATTATTAAATTGTTTTTGTTGCATTGACCTGTAGATTTTAGACACTGTCTTTGGACTTTGTAGACTTTCTCATTGTATGCTGAAAGTCTCCTAGCTAGCCGTTGGAGTGATCTTCAAGAATTGTGCAATTTAGAGTGTTTTGAGTGGTCAGCTAGCTGGTTGTAGTATTGCCTAGCTTCTTTGTACCGCCTTTTTGTGGCAATTAAAAACTACCAGCTAAAACGGTACTGTAATATTTTCAGTTCTTTTCTCACGTATCTAAAGGGGCTAGTAGCTTGATCAGACATCGATCTTCATAGAAAAGGAATACCTTTTTGCTTGGCATAAGAGTACAGTGTATCCATTTCCATTCGTATCTTTAAGGCAGGGACAACATGCATTTGACATTTTCTTGTTCTTCGATCACACAGGTACAAGTTAATTTTTTAAATATTGAAACACCTTAATTAGTAATATATACAAGGAGCTTTAAACATTTGGCAAAGTGCATAATTCATATGCTAGCTAGTTCCAAGGACTAGCAATGCATGACAATATTCCATGTTCCCAAAGTTTTCTGCTAATTTTTTGTTTAACTAATTCCGGTCTTTAACTTCCTGGCCGGCCGGCATAATCCCAAAATGCAACACCTGCAAGCTGTATTCCTCCTCTTCCCTTCCTTGAATTTGACTTCAATGGCAGTATCCGAATTCTCTTCGCCTCACGTACAAAGTCCCTGTTTACAGAACAACACATGATACATACAGAATATTAATGTTGGAGATACTCCGTACACACGTCTGTTTTACAAACTGATGCTTTACCAAAATCACACAAGACTTGCAAGATTTTTAATGTGCATGTGTGTGTAGATCAGATCAACAGAGAGAGAATTACTAATTATTTGGTGTAAGATTTTATCCTTATTTGATAAAAACCATAACTTTCAGAAAAAGAAGTACTTGACATATCGAATAGAATTCTTTCCCCGCGACCTAGCTAAATGCATAAATTACGAGCGAAGAAAATAGTTTTTCTTTTCCTTTCCTTCTCCCGTTTTCCTATGAATGATCAATATCATGAGGCTAAAATGTTTACAACAAGAAGAAACAGAAGACGGTAATAATAACGTATACTTCCAATTGAGGTCGCCTGCGAGGAGAAGATCATTTTCTATGTCCTCACAAGCAATGAGATGACCAGGAATAGCATTAGACAGGTCAAGCTGATCATTCTCCGAAGTGAGTCCAGCGTCTCCGGCATCCACAAAGATCTGTCTCAGGGCCTTGGCTAGGCTATGATAACTTGCATGCTTATGAAGACTGACGCGCTGGCAGATCGAACAGCCTTCGAGCACAATTGTCACAGGTGGAACTTCCGTGGAAACGAGATTATCATCAATTCCAGGGAAAGCGTGGATATTGTTTTTAGAGTTTTCCGGCTGGAAGCAGGTTCCAGAAAAGTTGGAGTTGCACTGACAATGCTCCTTTCTTGCCATCTTCTTTTCAAGGAGTGATCTTGTCGCCTCTGAGAATCAAAGCTATTCATTTTCCTTTTTTATTGTTTTTTTACATTTTTGTGAAAGCTCTATATAATTCTATAATGCGGAATTAAACACTTAAAACGAATCAAAACTGAAAATAAACAAGAAATTGTACCTCCAGCCATTGAAGCTTATTCACTATTTCACACTGTTTCTCTCTCTCGCTTTTGGCACTTCCAAGCTCTACTTACTCTATTTAGATGGTGTAAAACTGAAGGGATTAAGTTGAGTGAGTTTGGAGACCAAACCGCACTATTTATAGTCAAAGCTTCCGTCAAGCTTTAGTGGCTACGTGTCCCACGTGTTTAGTTTATCATGGGCAGTTCCAACATTCTACAAACGTGATGAAGAATCAGATGTGGACCATTTCAAGAGTTCCTAAGATCAAGGGAAGCTGAAGACTCGTTCCTACGAAAGGTCTCCCCGTGAGAAACGGTCAACATTCTCCCACTTGGTCCACACTTTAATCCAATATCTTATCTTAAACCCATTGATAATCTATAATAAGTAATAAGTACATGAATCATGGTGATAAGTCCTCTATTGACGAGTATTACCTTTCTATGTATTACTATGTATTTATTTCTTAAATATCATAATTTATGTGGCAACAATTTCTTAATGAATAAACCCTATGTTTATTCTTGGTCCAACACTGATGAATTTCTCAAAATTAAATTAAGGTGCACATCAATATGAGAAAAACATCAAAATTCTTAAGATTTTCATTAAAATAATATTGTTCATAAAATGAAAAATTACATAATGGAACCAAGTCCCATATTTACTACATGATCCTTGAATTTCAACGGTGGCATACCCTTAGTCAAAAGGATCAGCTATCATTAACTCAGTGCTTACGTGTTCAATGACCAATTTCTTTTCTTTAACACGTTCCCTTATGGCTAAATACTTAATATCGATATGTTTACTTCGACTCCCACTATTGTTGTTCTTGGCCATAAAAACAATAGCTGAATTGTCGCAATATATTCTCAATAGCTTAGTGATAGAGTCCATAACTCTAAGTCCAGAGATAAAACTCTTAAGCCATACACCATGTGAAGTAGCCTCAAAACAGGAGACAAACTCAGCTTCCATAGTGGAAGTGGTAATCAAGGTCTGCTTGGCACTCCTCCATGATACAGCTCCACTGGCCATAAAAAAAATGTATCCTGATGTTGATTTTCATGAATCAATACAGCCAGCAAAGTCAGAATCTGAGTAGCCAATTACTTTCAGATTGTCGGTTCGTCTATACATAAGCATGTAGTCTTTGGTTCCTTGAAAGTACCTCATTACTTTCTTTGCAGCTCTCAAGTGGTCTAAACCTGGATTACTCTGATATCGTCCCAACATTCCTACAGCAAATGCGATGTCAGGTCTTGTACAGACCTGAACATACATTAGGCTTCCGACAGCAGAAGCATATGGAATGTTCTTCATTTGTTCTCTTTCAAAGTCGTTCTTTGGACATTGGTTCAAATTGAACCTATCACCCTTCACAATGGGTGCTACACTTGGTGAACAATCTTGCATTCGAAATCTCTCTAAAACTTTATTAATGAAGGTTTCCTGAGACAAACCCAAGATACCTCGAAATCTATCTCTATAGATCTTAATGCCAATAACATAAGATGTCTCACCCATATCCTTCATATCGAAATTTTTAGAGAGAAATTGTTTCACCTCATGCAGCATACATTTGTTATTGGTTGCTAGTAAAATGTCATCCACATATAAAACAAGAAAACAGATTTTACTCCCATTGACCTTCTGGTATATACATTGATCCATAATGTTTTCTACAAAACCGAATGAAGAAATTACATTATGGAATTTCAAATACCATTGGCGGGATGCCTGTTTTAAACAGTATATGGACTTCTTGAGTTTGCAAACCAATTGCTCACCATCACTAGAGGGGAATCCTTCAGGTTGTTTCATATAAACCTCATCCTCTAGATCTCCATTGAGAAATGTTGTTTTCACATCCATTTGTTGCAACTCTAAGTCAAAATGGGCTACTAATGTCAAAATAATGCGCAAGGAATCTTTCTTAGATACAGGAGAGAAAGTCTCCGTGTAATTAATTCCTTCTTTCTGAGTGAATTCTTTAGCAACTAATCTTGCCTTGTATCTCTCAATGTTGCCCAATAAGTCTTTCTTTGTCTTAAAAACCCATTTACATCCAATGGTTTTTACCCCATTAGGCAACTCAACAAGATCCCAGACTGCGTTACTCTTCATAGAATTCATCTCTTCCTTCATGGCATTGTACCATAATTCTGATTCTTTGCAACTCATGGCTTGTAAATATGACTCGGGATCATTTTCGACTCCAGTGTTGTAGTCAGACTCTTGTAGATATATAACATAATCATTAGGAATTGCTGATCTCCTGAGTCTAATAGATCTTCTTAATGTTGTACCATCATATTCTTGAGAAGTATGTGGTTCAACTTCTTGTTCAAAAGTTCTTGGCAACTCTTGAACCACTTGATCTACTGGAATGTTGTCAGCAGCTTGTGGAACTTCAACGATTGGTTGTTCAACACCAGTTCGTACTTGAGGGGTGCTGTGAACAATAACCAATCTATCACTTGAGGTGGAAGGTTGAGATTCTAAATGATCATTCTCAGAAACTATGTTCCTGGTTTGATCCCTCCCACTAATCAAGTCATTCTCAAGAAATTTTGAATTTCTTGATTCCACAATTTTAGTACTGTGAGATGGACAATAAAATCTGTAACCTTTAGACCTTTCAGCATATCCAATGAAATACCCACTAATGGTCCTTGGGTCTAGTTTCTTCTCTTGTGGATTATAAATTCTCACTTCAGACGGACATCCCCAAACGCGCATATGTCGCAAATTCGGTTTCCAACCCTTCCATAATTCAAATGGCGTTTTAGGAACGGCCTTGGTTGGAACTCGGTTTAATATATACACTGCCGTCTTAAGTGCTTCAGCCCACAAGGATTTACGAAGATTGGAGCTGCTAAGCATACTCCGCACCATATCCAATAATGTTCGGTTTCTTCTTTCTGCTACACCATTTTGGTCCGGTGAACCAGGCATGGTGTATTGGGCAACAATCCCATGCTCTTGAAGAAACTTTGCGAATGGCCCAGGTGCCTGTCCATCCTCTGTATATCTACCATAATATTCTCCACCTCTATCTGATCTCACGATCTTAATTTGCTTACCGCATTGTTTCTCTACTTCAGCCTTAAAGATCTTAAAGGCGTCTAATGCTTCATTCTTATTATAAAGCATGTAGAGATACATATATCGTGAGTAATCATCTATAAAAGAGATGAAATATTTCTGACCATGCGAGTCCATGTCTGGGCTACATATATCAGTATGTATGATTTCTAATATGTCCGAACTCCTATTGGCACCTTTCTTTGACTTATTGGTCTGCTTTCCCTTTATACAGTCCACACAAGTCTCAAAATCAGTAAAATCCAGAGTATTTAGTACTCCTTCATTTACTAATCTTTTAACTCTTTCTATGGAGATATGACCTAATCTCCGGTGCCACAATTTTGAGGAATTCTCATTTATAACACATCTTTTAGTGCCAGTGTGAACATGCATTGAATCATAAGTGGTACTGTTTTGTAAATGAATGTAGTAAAGACCATCAGACAATGTTCCATTTCCAACACAATCAGATTTATAAAATAAACTAAAGGATGAATTTGAAAAATTAAAGGAATATTCAAAAATAACAAGCCTTGAAACTGAAATAATATTTCTTGAAAAACTTGGAACATAAAAGGTCTTTTCTAACTTCAAAACAAATCCACTACTCAAAATTAAATAGCAAGTTCCGATAGCTTCCACATGCGAGCCCATCTTGTTTCCTGATAAGATGCTTTGCTCACTTCCCACTGGCTTCCTTAGGTTTTGCAAACCCTGCAAGGAATTCGAAATATGGATTGTTGATCCAGAGTCAATCCACCATGTGTTAATATTGACATTAACCATATTAGATTCATAACAAACAAATGAGGTTGGATTACCTTTGTTCACAAGCCATTTCTGAAATTTGGCGCATTCCTTCTTCATGTGTCCCTTCTTTTTACAGAAGAAACACTTAGAATCTTTCTTGATTCCAGCACCAGGTTGGATAGGTATTTTACCTTTCCCTTTCTTGTTGGCTTGAGATTTTCCCTTTCCATGCATTGCCAGCATTACACTTTCTCCTTGTTCCATCACCAATCTCCCTTCCTCTTGAACACACATGGTCATTAGTTCATTGATTGACCAGTTATCTTTATGTGTGTTGTATGAGATTTTGAAGGGTGCATATTGGTNTAAAATAACCATATGTTTAATTTTATTATAAAGTAAATTTAGTTAATATTATGAAATGACATTATTTTATAAGTTTACTTTTATAATATATATTTTTTTTATGATTGTAACACTTTTCAATAATAAATATCTATAAAAATATTTTTTTTAAAATTTAGAATTTTCATAAATAAAAAGTGAAAAATTACAATAGTTTTTTTTTTTTTTTAAATTTATTATCTATTACGATGGTGAGGATGGTGTTGGAATGAGACAGGAGAGAGGGTTTGATTGACTTACGCATAATTCGCTGTGGGTGGGTCTAATAGTTATTTGGTGTGATATCTGATGTGGCACCTCATGATAGGAGGGCTATTTTTCTCATAAAAATGGCCGGACCGCTCCAAAGCGGCTTTGTTTAAATAGCACTATTGTCCCTGTTATGAGGGCTGTGTAAGCTCTATATGATTCTATAATGCGGAATTAAACACTTAAAACGAATCAAAACTGAAAATAAACAAGAAATTGTACCTCTAACCATTGATGATTATTCACAATTTCACACTGTTTCTTTCTCTCGGTTTTGGCACTTCCAAGCTCTACTCACTCTATTTAGATGGTGTAAGACTGAAGGGATTGAGTTGAGCGAGTTTGGGGACCAAACCGCACTATTTATAGCCAAAGCTTCCATCAAACTTTAGTGGCTACGTGTCCCACGTGTTCAGTTTGTCATGGGCAGTTCCAACGTTCTACAAACGTGATGAAGAATCAGATGTGGACCATTTCAAGAGTTCCTAAGATCAAGGGAAACTGGAGACTCGTTCCTACGAACGGTCTCCCCGTGAGAAACGGTCAACATTCTCCCACTTGATCCACACTTTAATCCAATATCTTATCTTAAACTCATCGATAAACTGTAATAAGTACATGAATCATGGTGATAAGTCCTCTATTGACGAGTATTACCTTTCCATATATTATTATGTATTTATTTCTTAAATATCATAATTTATGTGGCAACAATTTCTTAATGAATAAACCCTATGTTTATTCTTGATCCAACACTGATGAATTTCTTAAAATTAAATTAAGGTGCACATCAATATGAGAAAAACATTAGAATTCTTAAGATTTTCATTAAAATAATATTGTTCATAAAATGAAAAATTACATAATGGAACCAAGTCCCATATTCACTACATGATCCTTGAATTTCAACGGTGGCATGCCCTTAGTCAAAGGATCAGCTATCATTAACTCAGTGCTTACGTGCTCAATGACCACTTTCTTTTCTTTAATACGTTCCCTTATGGCTAAATACTTAATGTCGATATGTTTACTTCGACTCCCACTATTATTGTTCTTGGCCATAAAAACAGCAGCTGAATTGTCGCAATATATTCTCAATGGATTAGTGATAGAGTCCATAACTCTAAGTCCAGAGATGAAACTCTTAAGCCATACACCATGTGAAGTAGCCTCAAAACAGGAGACAAACTCAGCTTCCATAGTGGAAGTGGTAATCAAGGTCTGCTTGGCACTCCTCCATGATATAGCTCCACTGGCCATCAAAAAAATGTATCCTGATGTTGATTTGCGTGAATCAATACAGCCAGCAAAGTCAGAATCTGAGTAGCCAATTACTTCCAGATTGTCGGTTCGTCTATACATAAGCATGTAGTCTTTGGTTCCTTGAAGGTACCTCATTATTTTCTTTGCAGCTCTCCAGTGGTCTAAACCTGGATTACTCTGATATCGTCCCAACATTCCTACAGCAAATGCAATGTCAGGTCTTGTACAGACCTGAACATACATTAGGCTTCCAACAGCAGAAGCATATGGAATGTTCTTCATTTGTTCTCTTTCAAGGTCGTTCTTTGGACATTGGTTCAAATTGAACCTATCACCCTTCACAATGGGTGCTACACTTGGTAAACAATCTTGCATTCGAAATCTCTCTAAAACTTTATTAATAAAGGTTTCCTGAGACAAACTCAAGATACCTCGAAATCTGTCTCTATAGATCTTAATGCCAATGACATAAGATGCCTCACCCATATCCTTCATATCGAAATTTTTAGAGAGAAATTGTTTCACCTCATACAGCATACCTTTGTTATTGGTTGCTAGTAAAATGTCATTTACATATAAAACAAGAAAACAGATTTTACTCCCACTGACCTTCTGGTATATACATTGATCCATAATATTTTCTACAAAACCGAATGAAGAAATTACATTATGGAATTTCAAATACCATTGGCGGGATGCCTGTTTTAAACCGTATATGGACTTCTTAAGTTTGCAAACCAATTGCTCACCATCACTAGAGGGGAATCCTTCAGGTTGTTTCATATAAACCTCCTCCTCTAGATCTCCATTGAGAAATGCCGTTTTCACATCCATTTGTTGTAACTCTAAGTCAAAATGGGCTACTAATGCCAAAATAACGCGCAAGGAATCTTTCTTAGATACAGAAGAGAAAGTCTCCGTGTAATCAATTCCTTCTTTCTGAGTGAATCCCTTAGCAACTAATCTTGCCTTGTATCTCTCAATGTTGCCCAATGAGTCTTTCTTTGTCTTAAAAACCCATTTACATCCAATGATTTTTACCCCATTAGGCAACTCAATAAGATCCCAGACTGCGTTACTCTTCATAGAATTCATCTCTTTCTTCATGGCATTGTACCATAATTCTGATTCTTTGCAACTCATGGCTTGTAAATATGACTCGGGATCATTTTCGACTCCAGTGTTGTAGTCAGACTCTTGTAGATATACAACATAATCAACAGGAATTGCTGATCTCCTGGGCCTAATAGATCTTTTTAATGTTGTACCATCATATTCTTGAGAAGTATGTGGTTCAACTTCTTGTTCAAAAGTTCTTGGCAACTCTTGAACCACTTAATCTGCTGGAATGTTGTCAGCAGCTTGTGAAACTTCAACGATTGGTTGTTCAACACCAGTTCGTACTTGAGGGGTGCTGTGAACAATAACCAATCTATCACTTGAGGTGGAAGGTTGAGATTCTAAATGATTATTCTCAGAAACTATGTTCTTGGTTTGATCCCTCCCACTGATCAAGTCATTCTCAAGAAATTTTGCATTTCTTGATTCCATAATCTTAGTGTTGTGAGATGGACAATAAAATCTGTAACCTTTAGACCTTTCAGCATATCCAATGAAATACCCACTAATGGTCCTTGGGTCTAGTTTCTTCTCTTGTGGATTATAAATTCTCACTTCAGACGGACATCCCCAAACGCGCATATGTCGCAAACTCGGTTTCCAACCTTTCCATAATTCAAATGGCGTTTTAGAAACGGCCTTGGTTGGAACTCGGTTTAATATATACACTGCCGTCTTAAGTGCTTCAGCCCACAAGGATTTATGAAGATTGGAGCTGCTAAGCATACTCCGCACCATATCCAATAATGTTCGGTTTCTTCTTTCTGCTACACCATTTTGGTCCGGTGAACCAGGCATGGTGTATTGGGCAACAATCCCATGCTCTTGAAGAAACTTTGCAAATGGCCCAGGTGCTTGTCCATCCTCTGTGTATCTACCATAATATTCTCCACCTCTATCTGATCTCACGATCTTAATTTGCTTACCGCATTGTTTCTCTACTTCGGCCTTAAAGATCTTAAAGGCGTCTAATGCTTCATTCTTATTATAAAGCATGTAGAGATACATATATCGTGAGTAATCATCTATAAAAGAGATGAAGTATTTCTGACCATGCGAGTCCATGTCTGGGCTACATATATCAGTATGTATGATTTCTAATATGTCCGAACTCCTATTGGCACATTTCTTTGACTTGTTGGTCTACTTTCCCTTTATATAGTCCACACAAGTCTCAAAATCAGTAAAATTTAGAGTATTTAGTACTCCTTCATTTACTAATCTTTTAACTCTTTCTATGGAAATATGACCTAATCTTCGGTGCCACAATGTTGAGGAATTCTCATTGATAACACATATTTTAGTGTCAGTGTGAACATGCATTAAATCATAAGTGGTATTGTTTTGTAAGTTAATGTAGTAAAGACCATCAGACAATGTTCCATTTCCAACACAATCAGATTTATAAAATAAATTAAAGGATGAATTTGAAAAATTAAAAGAATATTCAAAAAATACAAGCCTTGAAACTGAAATAATATTTCTTGAAAAACTTGGAACATAAAAGGTCTTTTCTAACTTCAAAACAAATCCACTACTCAAAATTAAATAGCAAGTTCGATAGCTTCCACATGCGAGCCCATCTTGTTTCCTGATAAGATGCTTTGTTCATTTCCCACTGGCTTCCTTAGGTTTTGCAGACCCTGCAAGGAATTCGAAATGTGGATTATTGATCCAGAGTCAATCCACCATGTGTTAATATTGACATTAACCATATTAGATTCATAACAAACAAATGAGGTTGGATTACCTCTGTTCACAAGTCATTTCTGAAATTTGGCGCATTCCTTCTTCATGTGTCCCTTCTTTTTACAGAAGAAACACTTAGAATCTTTCTTGATTCTAGCACCAGGTTGGATAGGTATTTTACCTTTCCCTTTCTTGTTGGCTTGAGATTTTCCTTTTCCATGCATTGCCAGCATTACACTTTCTCCTTGTTCCATCACCAATCTCCCTTCCTCTTGAACACACATGGTCATTAGTTCTTTGATTGACCAGTTATCTTTATGTGTGTTGTATGAGATTTTGAAGGGTGCATATTGGTGCGGAAGTGTGTTCAGAATGTAGTGCACCAGGAAGGATTCTGACATTTCAATCTTGAGTTTCTTCAATGGAGCCACAATGTCCCTTATGTGCATGATGTGTTCACGCACACCTTTCACATTAGTGAGTCTTAGGGATGAGAACTTCATAATCAGGGTGCTTGCTAATGCCTTGTCTGAAGTGACAAATTGGTCATCAATGACTTTCAACAAGTCTCAGACATTTTCATGTTGATCAACAGAACCACGAATACCAGCAGAAATTCTAGTCTTAATGAACATCATGCTGAAGCGATTAGATCGCTCCCATTGTTCATAAAGCGTGATGTCCGCTGCAGTGCTGGTATCAGTGAGTGCTGGTGGTTTGTCTTTCCTAATAGCATAGTCTATGTCCATCCACCCTAAATGAAGAAGAATCCTCTCCTTCCAGACCTTATAGTTATCTCCCTTAAGTTCAGGGATATCATAACGAATATCAGAGAGACTTGCAGATTGTACAACTGCAAAAATTATATATTACATGCTTATTTAATACTGAGGCCTAAATAAAATTTCATGGTTTACCAATGTAAATCATACTTAAAAAAATTGAATCTAATAACATAAAAATTGCCTATGAGCTAAATTTTTAATTCAAGCAGATTCAATTATTCTTTATAATAGAATTTCTCAAATTATTTACTCAATAATCATGTGTAAGGCCTATTTTACTGCAGAAAGAAATATAGTACTACTAAGTAAGTTCTCAGGAAAGATTTAAAATCTTTCCTAGACAAAACTTCAAGATTCCCAGGAAAGATTGGAGGGGTCACAGTGGTCCCGCTTAAAATCCAGTCTCCTAGACAGAACCTCCTTAGATGTACACATTCATACTCCCACAGCATATAGTCCATTAATGATTATAATTTGATATATATTCTATCTAATATTAAACTTTATGATAAAACTATCAAACTATTAATTCATAATTCATGTGGGTAAGTTATGAACAAATTGATATTTTATCCTAATTAATAATATAATAAAAATTCATGTGGGATAAAATTTATTATACTAATTATGATTAATTAAAATTAATGTCTAAATATTATTTATGTGATCCTAGTAAATCATAATATATAATTTTTATTTAACTAAAGATGCTATGGCTATTCTTTAATTAAGCAAAAATTATATTGATCACTAGACATTATAACTCTAATGCATAAGGATTAACTAAATATGAGACTAGTCATAAATTGTATAATTTTAACTAAAATCAACATGTTATTATTATGTACAGAATA
The DNA here is from genome assembly GCA_011037825.1 of Carya cathayensis. NCBI lineage: Eukaryota > Viridiplantae > Streptophyta > Magnoliopsida > Fagales > Juglandaceae > Carya > Carya cathayensis. The sequence goes on along the minus strand of QGSO01000287.1, from coordinate 1,040,481 downwards.
TTCTCATGATTTAAGTATAAACAATATTGCATAATCACATAATATTCTCATGATTTAAGCATAAACGATATTGTATAATTAAAAATTGTAATATTATGCATAACATTTAATTTCATGCTTTTAATTATAATTATTAATTTTTCATAACAATAATCTAAATTGCACAAAATTAAAATAAATAATACAGTTTTTTTTTTTTACTAACTAAACTACATGTCGTTTTTCCAAAAATGAAAAACGACGTGTCGTTTGTCTTTCACGGATTCAAAGATGCCTAATAAACGACGTATCGTTTAGATATGCCCACTAAACTACATGTCGTTTAGCTCTATAGAAAACCAGCAGCCACTAAACTACATGTCGTTTTTGTTCAAATACAAAACTACATGTCGTTTTTTGTCGTCTTCAACCTCCAGAAATGAACAGTAACTCCGAAAAACTTAATCCGAAAATCACATTTTTTGACGTAAAAAACAAATATTTTCTTTTCAGAAAACATAAAAAAGGTGTTTTGAATATGATTTTGATATTGTTTTGAATCAAAAACAACCCAAAAACAAAAAACAATTTCTTCAAAAACTTACGGCCAAAAACAGAGAATGTGATACAAGCATCAAGCCAGAGATAAAACCTGGCTCTAATACCAAATGAAAGCTCTATATGATTCTATAATGCGGAATTAAACACTTAAAACGAATTAAAACTGAAAATAAATAAGAAATTGTACCTCCAGCCATTGAAGCTTATTCACTATTTCACATTGTTTCTCTCTCTCGGTTTTGGCACTTCCAAGCTCTACTCACTCTATTTAGATGGTGTAAAACTGAAGGGATTGAGTTGAGTAAGTTTGGGGACCAAACCGCACTATTTATAGCCAAAGCTTCCATCAAGCTTTAGTGGCTACGTGTTCAGTTTATCATGGACAGTTACAACGTTCTACAAACGTGATGAAGAATCAGATGTGGACCATTTCAAGAGTTCCTAAGATCAAAGGAAGCTGGAGACTCGTTCCTACGAACGGTCTCCCCATGAGAAACGGTCAACTTTTTGTGCTAACCATTCCCTTCACTGTCTCTTTTATATATTGATTGGAGTTATGGATGAGTAAGAGCTGTGTGCTTAGTCCTCAGCAGGATAAAGTTGGAGAGAGAAGCAATTCATCAAGAAAACTAAAGTGGCTGGTGTGGCCGCCTAGATCGATCCCCCATCAAAGGTATTGGAAATTGGTTTGGTGGTTTCTCGTTAGCATTGCCCAAAGAAAACCAAAAGTCATATGTTGATCAATTAATTGATCGATCTTGACCTGATTATATTAGTTCCATGGCTTCTTCAGAACACACACGTACACATGCATCCATGCCTAAGGGCTCGTGTTCATGCATTTTTTCCGTCAACATTGGATATTGTCAACAATATGCATGGTTAAATGATCTGCAGTGTTATTTGACAGTGGTACATGCATGCATTGCTTGAAAGTACATGCATGCATTGCTTGAAAGTACATGCATGCATTGCTTGAAATGTTCGTCAACAATAAATAAATATAGAAAATAAAAATAAAAATAGAGATGGTAGGATTTATATGGTTCGGTATTAAGATTTACGTCCACGTATCTTTTGAAGATAATTCTACTATATTATTTGAAAAAATTTATTCGTCATCCTAATTCTCATCATCATCTCATGATGTTGCATTAGATGATTGATGCCACATCAAAAGATGATTGATGCCGATGATGAAAGGATAATGAGAATTAGAATGATAAGTAACATTATTCATATTATTTTATGATTTTACTAGCCCTCAAGCCTCAATTTTATCTCTGAAACAGTACAATGGAGACTGAAGAGGATGAAGATATGAAGCCAACCTTTGGTGCTTGAAGTTTCCTTCTCTATCTCATTACTTTTTGCTCTGTCCAGCTACCCTTGCTATAAGTTACTTCCCCATTTTCCAACCGCTATTCTTGATCTTTTTATGCGATTTCCTTGCTTTAAGTTGAATCTTTTTGGTAGATCTCGTCTTACTCTCTTCGTCACCACTCTGCCTCACTGTAGGCTTCAACATATAATGGGCTTGGCATTACAATTTGCTTTTTAATACCGGGAGTTGTTGGAAATTTGCTTTTTAACTCAGCCTAATTCCACATACCAAATTGGCTGGCTAGACCAAAAAAAACCAAAGAAGAAAGTTGCCTTTTGTTGAAAAAAATGGCTAGGCTAGTTAGATTAAAAATCTCAAAAAGAAAAATATTTTAGTGATAAAGAGATTTCATAAATATAAATTTATAAATTGATATGGATTGAGGTAGAACATTAGATTGTAAAATTAATTTAATTATAAAAAAAATTTAATATATCTTATAAAATTATGTTAATTTATAAATTTATTTTTACAAAAAATTATTCTAAATGCAGTCGCCTGTTGGGGCTTTCATGCGAACGAAGCGAAATGGTTCGTTTCATCCATCTCATAAACAAAGCTCTCCCCCTCAGGGCCGAGTGCCAACTACAAAAAGTTCCAACCGACCCACGCGCGTACGCACACTCTGTCTCTCTATCTCTATGCAGATGATTTTCAAAGCCTCCACTGCCATAGTTGTCTTTCCTTGCTCTAGGGTCTCTCTCTTTCTTTCTTTTACCTCTTTTGTTTATTTTGTATATTATTTTTTCGCTTTTCGTTTAAATATGTGCAGTGTTATAACACACGTGCTACAAATTTTCTTTTTCCTTTCTTTTGGGTTTTGATTGACTGTGATTTTGTGATCTTTCTTCTAATTGCTATGGTGGAAATGTTATGATATGCCTTGAGGTTTTTGCTTTTTGTTGGCAAACATTTTTACCCGCTTGAGAAAATTACGATGTGGAGTGGAATTCATGGCAGTAAAATGCATGGTATTACTTGAGGTTTTTCCTTTTCTGTTGGGGCAATATTTGTAACCTTTTGAGAAAGTAATGATTGGAATTCTTGAGAACAGTTCGATTATTACGTCGTCAGCGACGTGGAGAAGCTGACGTCGACTGTGCCAGACGGAGTTCGGAAAGTGACTGACGGCGTTGGAGTTTTATTCTGAGCCTGTGTTCTGGTCTGGAGAAGAGATAAGAATGAGAGAGGAATTCTGCCCGTAGGGAGGAAAAATGAATTGAGGGGTATTTTTTATATGAGTTTTGCTACATACAAGCACAGTTGCGCACTAATCTGTGTACCAATACTGATTTATTCATACTTAAAATTTAAATTAATATTGTTTTCAATAAAATCTACTTTTTGACCAATCACATCACATTGATGCACAGATTAGTACACAATTGTGCTTGCAACTATATTTTTCCTTTTTATATTTGAACAAAAATATAGGAGGAAAATTATTTAAACACCCTCTTCGTGCACACGCATGCCCCCAATGGGGGACCATACGTTGATGTTCTCACAGCCTCTATTAGGGTCCCCTTTCCCTCAGTTTAATATGGTTGAACTAGCTTGAACTAGCTGGATGCATTTTGTCCTCCGCCACGCCAGTCTGTTTTTTTCCTTCTAATTTTAACTGAAAATTTGGTAGTACTTGAAAGGGGACCCAACACAAAAACAAAAAGGGTACAAAGGTCCACGTGTCCCTTTCGAGGAAAGAAAAATTAGTGGCCGAAATTGTAAAGGATTAAAGAAAGAATGAGTCCCCATAATTTGTGAACATAAGATGTGATAGAGTCGGGCATTTTTTATTTGGTAAATTGTCAATTTCGTTTTCGGTGGTTTTAAATTTTTATTGGTGGGGAGTTGCGGGAGTCGGTGAATACCGAAGGCCAGACTTTATTAACCATTTGACATGCTCAACCGAAACCTACCCCGACATTACTCCAGAATAATTAGTTGGTATTTTATTTATTAATTATAAAAATTTTACATCTACTAACTTTACAATCTGACGCCAATCTATATTATTTTATAAATTTACTTTAATATAATCTCTTTATTATTAAAGTATTTATCCCTATTAAATTTGGTAAGGCATTATCTTCTAAAAAACATCCGGGACTGAATTAATATTTGAAATGACCCTGTAACAAATATCATCAAAAAAAAGAAATTTGTTATTTCAGATGCGAAATTAAGTCCTTGCAACGCGATTATTACATAAAAGTAGAACATTTTTCTGTCATTTGAACTTTCTTGCTGGTTCATACAAGGAATATTAGACCACATAACCTGGTACCTACTTATATAATTAATCATATTATGTATTTATAAATTACATCAATCAAAAATAAAAATAAAATAAAAATCCTTCATATTGAAAAATTAAAAAGAATCACAAAACCGACTTGGGTCATCGCAAGGCCGTAAACGGTAATTGAAAGGCATCTCAATAAGCCCCCGCATTCCTCGCCCCCACAATCATAATTTTCCTTTTCACAAATTCTAGAGGTTTCTTCGTCCTTGACTCCTTGTCCATATGATGGAAGAATTGTGTCACCATACGTCACGCAGATATCTGCCACTCATTTGCAGATTCTTTACCATGCTCTCCGCTTTGGAACTGTCGAGAGATCCCTGTAATTCACAAATCAGTGAGCTTTATTAGTCAACTACAATTCAACATCTTTAAGAAGAAAAATAGTATCAACACAAGTGGGTATAATCACATGACAGGACGGGTCAGTGGTTATTGGAGCGCAAAATAAGGTTGGGGGATCTAATTGGTTGAAAAGGGTTGTTTGTCCATAGATTTTCAACTACCATGATGCTCGGAAATGTCATCTATGGACATCCAAGAAACGAGTTGGTGGGGGCTCCTGGTTCAAAAGCAAACACAACTGTCCAATCACACCACGAATGGTTGTGATTATTTGGTCAGATTGCTTTTTATAGTGGGTAGGTGGCAACCGCGGCCACACACGTCCAATTGCTACTTAAAAAAGTTTTCTATATAATCATTCATACCTGTTCTTGCAAAATGGTATGGAGTGCTCGGTGGACATCCCTAGCCATGCCTTTGGCATCACCACATACGTAAATATAACCTCCCTGAGAAATCATGTTCCAAATATCCGAAGCCTGTACGCACACAAGCACGTGATTAATGTTTCTTCTAATTAATTAATTAAATTTCAATTATATGCCAAAGTTTACTCCTGAAAAGTGGTGGTAGGTGAAATAGTCCAACTACCTTCTCCATCATTCTATGCTGCACATACAGTTTGGTGGGTCCCTCACGCGAGAAGGCAACCACAAGCTCAGAAAGAGCACCAGTTTCAACAAAATTGTTCAGCTCGTCTTCATAAATGAAATCCTGGAGTGGACATAGTCGGTGTGTAAGTCTCAGACCAGTGAGCATTATATAGAACTGGTTGGGACATGATAATCTTCAACTTTTTATTTTTTTTCAAACTGATAGGTGTCTGACTTACCATCTTACAATTCCTGCATCCAAAGAATAAGACTGAGGTTCCCAACTCCGCTCCAGCTTCTTTGAGAGCTAGTCTTTCCTGAAAAGGTAAATGCATAATTGATTGCGGTTAGCTCAGCTACTTTGATGCAGCATAACTAAGCATCAAAGTTTGCAAGTTAAAACCTGCAGGAAACCCCTGAAAGGAGCCAATCCCGTGCCTGGCCCAATCATAATAATGGGTACTTTAGTATCTGCAGGGAGTCTGAAGTTTGATTGCCTGACAAAAATAGGAGCCCAACTGCAATCATGGCTCTTCTCCAGGGGAACAGCATTCTGGAAAAAACAGCGAAAACAGATTTGTCACTCCAAGTCAATTGACACATTTAACAGCCCCACAAATTAAATTGCCAGCTGATAAAATCCTTGATATAAAAGAAATGACCAAAAGATGTATAAAATGTAAAAATAGATGCACGTAAACTGTCACTTCCCGAACTACACTTTTGACTCAGCCAACTACACTTTTGACATAACCAACTAATCAGCCCAACCCCCCCCCCCCCCCCCCCCCCCCCCCCCCCCCCCCCCCCCCCCCCCCCCCCACCCCCCCCCCCCCCCCCCCCCCCCCCCCCCCCCCCCCCCCCCCAGAAAAAAGGGAAAGAGAGAGAGAGAATCATGTTCTTCCATATTTACCTCGGTCTTCCAAGATTTTCATTCAACAGAAAAAAATAGAACGATGAAAAAAATATAAACAAATACCTTCATCCAAGTGGAACACAATCCCTTGTGAATCCGCCCTGTCGGTGTTTTCTCGTAAACTAATGCACAAGTGACGTGAATCCTAGATGAAGCCATCCTGCAGACCACATATGCATGTTTGGCGTATATTAAAATAGGGAAGAAAAGACACAAAATAACTAAAAAAGAGTGATGAACTAGACAAGGCACAGTCCATCTTATAGATCATCCACGCTGTATTTAAACAAGTCACAGATACTACCTTGTTTTCCCACATTAAAACATCCCTTGAAACTAGTAAAGCTCCCTTCCCTCCAATGTAATTACAAAAATCTAATATGGTTCCCTTTGTAAAAAAATTACAACTCTCTCGTTCAGTGGGACCCATACTTAAAACGTATTTTTCCCAAATTCATAGTATCCGGTCACTAATACCTGAAAAGCTTAAAATAGGTAATGGTCTGATAGATCTGATTTTTTATACAATGGAAATCATCATATCACCTCTGTGAAGGCAAAGTTTGTTTTTGACACTTAATCACCAGCCCATACCGCTCTCCCTTCTACCTTGCAATACCTATTAGTAAACCATTCTTATGGGAAGAACATGGTTGAGTCTGACACTCATGAATTCGCCTAAGAGAGTACAAGAAAACAGAAAACTAAAAGAACGTGTATATATTACCTTGGGGATGACGAGATTGAATAGTATCTCGGCTGCAAGCGTGGGGTAACTGCAGCAAAGAACACACCAAGTGGGGGCCTTGCTGATGAAAATTCAGCCATGATTTCAAGGAGGCTTCTCTGACTAGCAACCACCCATTGTGCGTATTCATCCTGCACAAGTTTAAAACAAAATTTACTCCCATATATATAAAAGAAGCTCGGTAAGGACAAATTTCATATCAAATGGCTCACAACCTTTCCAGCAGGTGATGCAAGATGTCTTAAACGGTCGGCTTCAGTTGGATCAGAAGCATGGGCTGCTAAAGCGAGTAGCGCAGACTGGAACATATATGTGATGGGATTGTTCATTATTGGAAGTAACACAAATTTCAAAGAAAAAAAAATCTTACACATTGATCCAAAACAAACCTTTTTGGGTGAATTCAAAAGATCAGCATATCGAGCCAGTGCTGTTCTTAAAGTACAGGGTGGGAAAGTAGGGGGCAAGGAGCCTCCACTAAGTGGTGTGCCATCCTCTTTATCAGCGTGGACGGAGAAATAAGTATCTGGTGACAAACCCAACAAGCTCACTGCCTCCTCTACAATCTCACTGTGATTCTCGCAATAAACACCAACATGATCCCCAGTTTCATATCTGAGAAAGAAAAAAGTAGGACTACATAAGGAAATATTTATGCATCAGTATTTCTTTCTTTCTTTTTTCTTTTGTGTTAATCTTCAAGTCACTGCCATTTCCAATGAACAAGAAATCTATGATAAATCAAAAGGAATATTTTCATTACACCATGTAACAAAATCTTCATGCACATGCAGATAATCAAAGCACCCAATCAAATAAAAAGAGGCAACAATTATAAGCAACTTACAAAAGTCCAGTGCCAGATATGTCAAACTCCAGGTGGATGCAAGAACGATCAGATGCAGAAGTGTGAAGCTCCTTTCTCACGGCCACATTAGCCCTAAAGGAGGTAATCAACTTATAGGTTAGATCACAGAGAAATAAGGGCTCAGGTTGCGAACTTAAATCACAGAAACTACTCTTTTTGTCCATACCTGCAAGGATGCTGAGCATCATAAACAGCATTACCATTGGCACTACCCGAACTTTTTTCGTTTACTATGCCATTAGCACCATCATGGAATACAACTCGATATTCCAATACAGCAGCAGTGTAAGGGGTGGTAACAGTTGTTGGATCATCATCATCTCGAAGCAACTGATCCAACTCAGGCCACACCAATTCCCTCCTAGACGTAGTAACAATCAAAGAAGAAAAAATGTAAGTGCTTCAAAAATTAAAGGTGCAGTGCTATCAATCAGCATGGCAATTCATGTTCCTGATACCATGCACTGAAGTCGTCTTCAATACATTGATCATCATCTCCAAGACCAACTGGGACAAGGCGCTTCCCACCTGAAAAGGCAAAAATACAGTTCATGTTGGCTACTAATCCCTTCCAAGTAATTACATAAAAATAATATTACTCCCCTTCTATAAAGTAGCTTTCCTTCATTATTATATACCCAAAACTACTTGCTAGATGTACAAAGAAGGTATGCATACATTATTGTTTTTTTTTTTACCATTAGTGCATAAACAATTTTTGCCAACAGTCAACACCATCTACAAATTTAGTTGTAGAATTGTACGATATATATCTGCTGCATTTGCATACTGAAGACAGCAAAGTAGGCTCACAATGCAATTAGGAGCCAATAAGGGCCAGTTACGGGCTTATTAGAGAAATTAGCTATCAATGCTTCAGAAATTAGCCATGCACATTAGAGAAATGAAACCAAAATAGCACTTGTTATATATTCTGTAATAATTTCACAGGCAGGGGCAGTAGCTGGTAAAGGAGCACTGGTGGTAATAATCTTCCATGTGTAAGAAGCTATCTATGTATTTTGAATATCCTAACTTATTCTATTTCATAGATCATAATTAATCAAAGTAAGGCATCTCATAATCCACAAATTCTTTTCATCAGCAATGATTAAAAGGAAACATAAAAGTATTACCCTGCTCAGCGAGGATTTCATCAACCACGTTTGCAACCTGTTTCCCGATAACAGTAAACATGAATCAATATGTTGATCAACAAAAGCAAACAGAAAAAGATACTTCTCGGAATCCAGCAGCTATTAACTGGAGATACGTGGATTGAATATTAAATACGAATCTGAATGAATACCTTGTTGAAATGCTCGTACTGCCTATTGCCAAGGCCAAACACTCCGTACTGAAGGTTCTGAAGCCACTCGCCTCTCTCTTTCCCCTAAAGCATCAAACGTTAAGAAATATTAATCGAAATTTTAGCTCTTAGTAACTCAAGTACATCATCCAATCAAATCATTCTACCAAAGGAAGTTTACCTCCGAAAACCATTTATAGAACCTGGCCGCATTGTCGGTCGGCTCACCATCTCCGTATCTACACAATCCAAATAAACAAAGCATATAAGCACATCAAGAACAGGAATTAAACCGATGGAAATAAAAACAAAATAGCAAAGAAACTCACGTGGCCAAGAAGAAGAAAGCCAAAGTCTCCTTCTTCAACTTTTCCTCGTACTCCTCGTCATCGGCCGCATAATCGTCCTACAAAGTCCATTCCAACATCAACATCGAACTTCCAACAGCACAGGAACATAATTCAGTTCCGAAAAGCTTAACCAAAAAAAGTCAACAATACATACGTACCATGTCAACTACTTTAAACGTCGCCTTCTCGTACCGCGCTTTCGCCTCCTCAGCTAACGCCTAAATTAAGCCAAATCAAAATAAAGCAACTATGAGCTCAAGGCCTCACGAACACAGACACCGATGGTACATACAAGTAGAATTGTGTATGTTTAGACGAACCAACCTTTGCAAATCCTTCGGCGGTACCAGTCTGCGTGCCGAAAAAGATAGTGACCTTCTTTTTGCCATCATCGGCTTCGACCTCCGGTTCCTTCACGATCAACGGCTTGGGCGGCTCGACGGTTTTGGTTTTCGAACCGTTCGATCTCCGCCAAATCAAAACGACGACGCAGCCGATTAGGACGGCGATCGAAGTGGTCAAAATCATCACAATCTCTCGATTCTCGAGAAGAAGGGAAGCGACCTCGTTTGCGGAGTCGGACGATACGTTGGAGGGGTCGACCTTGCCCTTGATGATGGCCGACATCAGATCCAACGGCGAGACCTTCATAGAGCTGGAGGACGATTGCATAGCTCGGAATACAACAGAGGTGATAGTGTCACCGGAACCCGGAGCGGCGGAAAATGATAGATAGCGTCGAACCGGATCCCGGTGAAGATTATATGTAAAGAGTAAACCGGAGAAAGTGAAGTTATGAGAGAGAGGTCGGGAAGGAGAGGGGATTAAGATTTAAGAGTCTCAGAGTGTTGGTGGTTGGTGGGTGCGGAGTAGTTGAGGAGAGAGACCCTGAGAAAGGGGAATGGTAGGAGAGAAAGGCGGGGTTATATTATTGCATTTGCGGGGAAGTAAGACGGAGCCTGATAACCTCAGAAACCCCAACCAAACCGTCGCCAACCAAACCAGACTAGTCAAACCCACCTAACACACTAGTTAACCACGGTTAATACTCTGGCCAGATTGATTTATTTGTATTTTTTTTTTTATTGCTTTTATGACAATATGCCTTGAATGTTTATAATTTGATTTTAAATTTTTTATGGTCAGTATATTTTTTTATTTTATAATAATATGAAATATATATAAAAAATTGGGCAAATGTTAGGATTAGCATTTATTTTTTTAAAGGATAAATTTAAACATTTATGGATTTCGTATTATTATCTAAAATTAGTATAAAAATCTAGCATATATTCTTACCACGCTATTACTCCATGGTAATAATATTGCTTTGAAATTTCGAGTTAAAATTAATCTAAACATGACAGATCGAAATGTGGAAAACGACAGAGTAGGGGACAATTGTTAGCTCAGGCAAATAAGACGTGGAGAATGTCCAGCCACAGGGACCAATGGATCCAACTTAGAAATCCAAGTGGCCAAGTGTGACGCATAGGCTAATAATTTTTGTGCTTCCAGACAAACTTCAGTATCCTAGTATAATTGAAAAGGGTAAAAACACATAAAAGATTTTAATGTTGGTAACTGCCTAAGGTCTGGTTTCGATTTAGTATCTATTTTATCTCATTTCATTTTATTATTATAATTTTTTTAAATTTTTATATAAAATATAAATTATAATTCGATATTTTTAAATTTTTAAATAATTATAATATTAAAAAATAATATTTTATTTAATTTTTAAATTTTATCTCGAACCATCTCATCTCATTTCTAAATCTAAACAAGTGCTAAATCGCTATATTTTCTAAAGATTCGTAACACCATGTCACATGTGTGTCCTTTTCTCATAAAATGAAATGTTACAGTCATAAAATAAATTTACAAATTTTATTATTTTATATAATATTAGTTCTACTTTATTATAAATTTAACGTAATATATTAATTTTTAAATTTATTTTTTCAAATTTATGTATGAACTAAAATATTTATGTAATTGGAACGCCGTGTTTTGGTAGTATAGCCCATTGTATTTGGAAACCCACTGTTTTTAATGAAGAAGAAAATGATACGAACCGTTCAATTTACTTAACCTGACATGTTTGATATTCTCACTAATTCAAATTGAATTTTATTTTTCAAATAAAATATCTGCATACGAACTAGAAAACAACAAACACATGGTCCATTTTTTTACGCCATTCAAATCGTCTCTACAAATGGCAACCCTTAACAAACCACTGACGTATAAGGGAAAAAAATAATGAAAGGTGGGTCTTAGCTTAGCTGTCGAGTTTTACGCGTTTCATCAAATCGAGGTTTCTCATTGGGAAATAGTATTGAAAGCAGTCGGCCATGTTGGAATGTGTTGTGGTCAAGGTCTGATGAAAGGCCACTGAAAAAATTGAAAATGTGTAAACTATTTCAATGTCGACCAACTGCTGCTTAGAATTGACCCCTCCGACATTGGTAACTCATGATGAATTCAGGCTTCAACACTTCGGCGGCACTGATCGGCAGGAAATCCATTTGAGGGGTCCTCCTCCTCTTCTCTCACTGGAATATAAATAATTCAAGAATCCAGTGAATTACAGGTATTCTTTATCACTAGTAGAAAAAATTTGATTTTTTTATTTGAAGCAAGATCTGTCTTGTATTTAACTATCTATATATCTTGCTTGACTTTTATATGTTTTTCTCTGCGTCCCTCAATAAAGGAAGATAAAAAAATATATAAACTTTCAAACGTGCCTGACGGAGTTTTGGGGCCCACACCAAGCTTGAATTTTTGTAAATGTATTATACGATCAAATAAGAAAAAAAAGAAAAAAATGCCCTATCGAGATACGTATCTATGACATAAGATGAATGTTTTTTTTTTAAAGGAATTCGCTTGGTAGTTGGACTCGCTTGCCCGTTTTGAAAAGACAATACGATGAAACTACGTTTAAAAAGGACGATGTGAATCGTGGAAGAAGAGGACCTCCGGTTTAGAAATTCTCAAAGTCATCTAATCATCACGTGAAAGGTATGATCAACTTCTTTATTTTTTTGGCATATGAAATTGGCCTTGACTTTAAGTTTTCTTTCGGATGATACAAAACGGACCAACGGTCCTACCTTAAATGAGTCATTACAAGTTGCGACTCTTCTAGGCTTCAAAAGCATGCGTTATGTTTCCTTTACCATATTTTAAAAAATAAAAATTTATCAATTTTATTCCAAACATCTTTTATTTTCATTTTTTCCCATTTTTTATTTAATCATTTGTCTATACTTTGGTAAATAATTAAAGATACAAAATCAAAATATAAGTCTATCTTTTATCCTCGATTGTATAATTTGAACCTTTTTAGAGTGTTTAATGAACAGTCATCTTGAGCATCATTATTTCACATTCTACAAATTTTATTAGAACTTAACAAGTCCATTTTTAATTTCAATCTATAGATATGACGAATTGAAAGAAATGAGATGAGTTGAGAATTATGCGAATGATAATGAAATGGTTTGTAAATAGTAATGAAATAGTTTGGATTAAAATTTTTTATTAGATTTTGAAAAAATAAAAGACAAAAAGTTAAATACAAATATTATAAAGTTAAAATTTGATTTTTAAAAATTTAAAAAGTTAAATTTTTTTAAAAATTTGATTTTTTTTTTCAAGTTTGAGAAAGCTGTCTGATTGAGTAATAATAATTAGATGACTAAATTGAAATTTTGAAATTGAAAAATATTTGAGTGTGATTGATGTTTGGGAAGGGAATTAAAAAATGTTTTGAACTAAGACGAGATCATATCACTTCCCAAACAATCTCTAAGATTAATGTTGAAAGTTGGAGACTTTACAATTGAGAAATGTTGTTCTCAATTTTAAATTTGACTATTTGTAATATATTTTATACGGTTTCATTCGTTAACTCATTATATAAATATAATTAATAATAATAAAATTAAGATAAATAAATCGTACTGTTATTTTAAGATTTATACAACACATGTTATTCATATGATATAATTAGATTTGTAATATTAAAATTATACTATTCCCAGTGCATTTCTTAGTGTACATTTGGGAATGCGGTGAGAAATATAACTTATAATTTTATAATTTATAAATTATAACTTATTATATTATTAAAAAAAAATTTTACTGTTTGGTAACTATACGTTTAAAATGCTTTTAAATATATTAAATTTATTTAGAAATAAATTAAAAAAGATTTATGATGTAAAAATTACTATTATTTAAATTTTTAAAGATTATGATAATATATTTAAAAGTTTAAAAATTATAATTATTTAAAAGTTGTATAGATATTTTCTTCTATCGATATTTTGTTTAAAGTTCAAGTTATGTTTCACAATATCTGAAAAAATACATGTGAGGAAAAACATAAAAATAATATTTTTTCTCAAACATATATTTTAATTTATTTGAGATTTAAAAATATTTTAATATATAACGTACAAATAATCTAATTTTGATATTAAAAAGTTTTTAAAACTTCTGCTGCAATCCAAAGATGCCATTATTAATTTAGTAGACCTCTCCTAGCATTTTTCTTCTTAAAGAAGTAGCATCGTTCGTTGAATCGTTACAAGCTAACTTAGTTCGGTAGCTTGCGGCGCCATCCCGAGTAAGCAACAAAGTGCCACGTAGACACCATTCGTCCAAATTTCCAAAGGTTCCAATAACATAGCATATTTTAAAAAGAATCCTAGTTATATTCTTAGGATATATGCAAGTCTTATGTATTTATTTTTTAAAAAAATAAAGGTTATTATTTAAAAAATAATTTTTTTTATATAAATCTTATATTTATTTAATTTGAAAAAAAAATGTAAGACCTGTATATTCTAAGAAATATTAATAGATGTGGCCGTGCGGATACATGCGAGCCAAAATGTGCAAGTCTTTATATTTTATAATAATGTTAATCTTACCATAAAAATGTAAAACAATTATTTTTTATTTTATTTAGAAGTTTATATTTTTAGATTTTACGAAAGAACTATATAAAACTTGTACATTTAGAATTTATCCCTCCAAAACTTTTTAATTTTAACCCACCATCTGTCCTTAGCTGTTTGGACTGAGAGACTTTTAATTCACCTTATTTAATTTTTATAATTCTCTCAAATTTTTGTATTAAATATAATAAATAAATTAATTTTTGTAAATTCTAAAATAAAAATAATGTTTTATTTTATTTTTCACTTTATTTCATATCATCTTATCTTAATTCATTATCCAAACTACTAAAAAAAGTTTAGTTTTTCCTTTTTCTTTTAAGAAATAATTTGTTTCCTAATTTTTAAATTGAAAAATGTTATATTTATCAAGAGTTGGGCTTATACCTTTTTTTACTTAATTATTAAAGAAATGTATATTAATGATGTTATGATTTTTTAAAAATATTTATGATAATTAAAAAAATACATAAAACAGAGAAGAAAAAAAAAGGACAGTGCTATAGATATCCTTGGTGGCTTCTGCTAGAGTCACCGCTAAGCAAAAAAATTTCTTTTTTTTGTATTTTTTTTCAAATTATTTTTTAATACTTTTAAATATTTTTAAAAAATATAAAAAATTTATAATAATATTAAAAAAAATTTTCTTAACCATTAAAGAAAAAAAAAGAAAAAAAAAATTTCGCCAGCAGTGGCCTTCATGTTTTCCTCTAAAAAAAAATACACTTAACCAAACATTTTATTGGGACACTTTATCGGTGGCTAAAGTGCCAATCTTTTAAATTTCCCCACCGCTCAAATCTCAGATCTACCCGACTACCCGAGGGAGACTCCAGGTTCACACAGTAGACGCGCGCTCACTCCTCTCTCTGAGTCAAGTCTAAAAAATGCCGGCGACTGACACGGAGTTCGATCACAAAGTACAGTTCCTCTACACATTAAAAATGCGCTTTGAATTCTCTCTCATTTTCTCTTTAACACTCTCACTTCTTTGCAGCCGTCCCCTCATTCCGCCGCCTTCACGATCGGGTTAGCTTATCTTCAATTTAGGGTTTATTTTGCTCTATATACATTTACGTTCAGTTATTCACTTCCATATTCCGATCTCGAGGATTTTGTTGTCGTGCTCGTACTTCGGAGAGTATACATTATGCGTGTGTGCCCCGCTGTGAGTATGCCTTGATGTTTAGGGTTTTGATTTGTGCTTTAGAGAGTACGCATTTGCCGATGTTGGGAATCTGGAGCACTGCACCAAGTACTTGAACCAGACGCTTGTTACTTATGGATTTCCGGCTTCTCTCGATTTGTTCGCAAATGATCCGGTGCGTTTTGATGTTGATCGCGGCTTGGTTTGGCTTGGATTTTTATATGATATTGTTTCTTTATTTTTGTCGGTGTTTGTTGTGCTGTGTAGGTCTCCGTTGCGAGGACTTGCAATTGTATATACTCGTTGCTTCAGCAGAGGCTGCGGGACGTCGAATTTAGAGACTCTGCTAATGAGCAGCGACAGCGGTAACTGAATTTACCTCAATTTCTGAACAATTTTGTTGTTTTAATTTGTCTGATTAATTATCGTTTAGTGGATCAGTGATTCTTAAATGGTGCATTTTTGTTCATCCTAATTCAGTTGATCATTTCCAATTAAATGGTTATTTCACTTTTAAACCTATCATCTAATGCCACATCATGGGATGATGAGAAAATGAATGATGAATAGATTTTTTCTTTGTTAAATGGATTTAATGTCTTTAAGTTCAATTCATTCATTTGGCATATAAAAGTAACTTGCCATGTTTACTCACTACTTGCATACTTTGGGATTAGAACTTGTAGATTTTTTTAATTTTTGTAATGAACTTTAGGTAAATTTGAATTTCACATGTGTGCTTGATGGAACCCACAGATTTTTGGTTCATTTTGTAGTGGCATCCCTGAAACAATGCATTTTAGAATGGCATGGTTGATGTAATTAAAAAAATTACAGTGTAAATCTTTTTTTGTTTAAAAAGTAATACCATGTAAGTCTAGGAATTCTGGAATTCCAAACTTATTGTTTTTCATGTTGTAGCTTACTATCAGACATATCAAGACTGGAGGCCAAAGTTGAGAGGCTTGAGACACAGTTGCAATCCAAAGATAGGGAGATAGCAACCATTACCCGAACGGTTGGAGCCTCGCATTCAGAGTGAAGTTTTTAAATCAGTTGATCTTGTTGATATCTTTTGTTTGTCTTGCATGATTAGGAAGCTAAAGCTACAGCAGCTTTTAAGGCTCAAATTGAAAAGCTACAGCAGGAGCGAGATGAGTTTCAAAGAATGGTCATTGGCAATCAGGTTAATATTTTGTGATTTAGTGGGTTTAATTTTTATATGTACTCATTGAAACCGAATGAATCCTGATAAGTATCATTGTCATATTCTGATGTTCCAAAAGCAAGCAAGAACTCAACAAATACATGAGATGAAGAAAAAGGAAAAAGAGTACGTCAAGCTGCAGGTAGACTATTTTCTAAATGTTTTTTATTTTATTTATTTATTTATTTATTTTAACTTCTGGGAGTGGGATAAATCGAAGGTTTACATGAGTGGTTGAGAACTTGAGATGACAGATTTTGCAATGTGGGAATCATTTTGTTTTGTCTCCAGGAAAGGCTAAACCAAGTGTTGATGGAAAAAAAGAAGGAATCTAGATCAGGCATGGAAATAATGAATTTGCTTCAGGTATTTACTGGCCAATGCTAATAGTCATAACATGATTGGTTGATTTCAATGTTATCTACCTCGTGAATTTTGTGAATGTGTAAACAGAAAGAAGGGCGGCAGCGTGGAACATGGAATGGGAAAAAGGCCGACAATGATTTCTATAAAAAAATCGTAAGCTGCCTGATTGAATTTTATCATATTCTTCACAAAGAGTAGTTAGCTTATACCTTGCATACTCATTGCAGGTAGATGCATATGAGGCAAAGAATCAAGAGTTGATGGCAGAGAATGCTGATTTAAGGGCATTATTACGATCAATGCAGGTATATCCTTAGAAATGGTAATAATGTACTTTACAAATTTATTACATCAAACACATATTTGTCTATGCTTTAGTGTTATTCCGACAACAAAATGATTCCATTTGACAAAATTAAAATAGTTGTTTATTTAGAAAGAAGTTTTCCCCTTCCTTCTAAACCAACCTCCATATGAGAAGCTTCCATTTCTGTTGGTGGTCTGGCAATAATGAGTTCTTACTCAAGGCATGATCTGCTCACAGTTGGACATGCGTGACTTTTTTAATGCTCCTAATGGATTGTCCAAACAATCAATGGCTGTCAATGAAGGAGTTGAAACTGACCCCTCAAAGTCCCCACTGGGAGGGAGGACGGTATGATGACTTTCTGAATGATTAAAGCGTGTTCTTTTGCGTTGGCTATGGTGCTATATGTAAGATTTAAGAGGAATGCTAGCAGGATGTCTTTGACTTGCCCTTTCGCATGGCTAGAGATCAAATAGAGGAAAGCCTCCGAACTAAGATGGCTTCCATAAAGGTACCTCTTTTTTTTTAATCAGTTACAGATCATCTTGTGGTGACTATGTACGATAAGGTGTTCACATGTTTTCTTGGTTATGCTTTGAAATTTGAAGGAGCGTATGGTTCAATTGCAAGATGCACAGAAAGGTGCTGAAGTTACTTCTGAAGCAACTGAGAGGGAGCTTGAGCTTGAAGCTCAACTTGTCGAGGCTAGGAGCATAATACAGGAGCAGGTACTATACTCCTCTAATGCTTATCATAATGCATTTTTTTAATGATGTGGATCACCTTCCAAGTGAAACTATTTGCATGGTGATCCCTGAAAATTCTCTCCATTCAAATGAGTGCTAGAGTGTTGCTTGCTTTCTTCATCTTATAGCTTCACATTAATTATTGTTTATGCGGATCACCTTATATTTCTTGTTTTACAAGCAAGCTTTTAATCCAAGAGTCTGAATATTTTACACAGTGCAAGATCAGGTTTGGTGTATTGTTGTTGCTCCTTTTGGGTTATTTAGTTCAGAATCTAAATCTGTAAAGCATTAGCTTTTGTAGAAGTTGTTCAATGATCCCTAAAGTATTCTATTACTTCCCAAATGTAGAAGTAAAGTGCGACTATAAGAGGCTTGCCAGTGGAGTTAAAATTGTAATTTAGAGTTGGCAAAACATGTTTCTTTTTCAAACAATGTATGCTTACCTTCCAGTTCATATAACTAAAACCATGTGGCCTTCTAACTGCTCACATTTAAACATCTTATCTTTTTCTGTTTTGGGGGGGTTACTATTAACAGAAATACAATAATTTGTTCACAGGCATCGATAATGTCCAAACATCTTGCTAAGTCTGAGAGGCCAAGGTATTTCCAACATCCCTTACATATTTCGGTGAAGTTCATATCAAATATTTAGATATTTATGCTGGAGAGAGTAAATGGCCATATTAATTCTAACAGGGATTCTATCATTTCATCACCAGTTGAGGTATAATTATTTCTTTCCGTGATATTTCTTATTCTTTTAATTTGGACTCCAGCAATGAATCTGTTAAATTGATGCTAGTTACATATTGACATTGTCTTGCATTGTACTAAGTGCTTGTTGTTTCTGTTTGAAGTTTATGGGATCAGGCTTAGATGAAAGAGAAGTTCATTCTAAATAATGCTATGTTAGGAAGTATGAAGTCACTGCATGGGGGATGTTAACTTCTTGTCTTTATTTGAAAGTTCTAATTAAAATGATCAGATATCAATTGCTTTCTTCATGTATTTTGACTTTGACATTTGAAAGCCATGCCCGCATATCTACAGTGTATGAAATGAAACAAATACTGAGATGTTAAATGATTGGTTTCAACTTTCCTGCAACATTCCACCACAACCCTGAAATATGAGGCTAGGAGTTTGGGTTGTAAAGATATTCCAGAGGATATCTATATTTTATGTGGTCATCTCTATTTAATCTCGACATTAGCCTATATGCTTTCGAGGTATAATTAATTATGCTTTTTAATTATCTTTAAGTTGTGTACTTATCAAAAAAAAAAAAATATCTTCAAGTTATGTTCTCTATTCTCGTAATTTTGTCAAGGGTGCTCCCTGCCATGCTTCTCTCACAGCAACAGTAACTGTTTGGCTAGCATCAGTGGCTTTTCACCTCTGAGTTCTATTAGTTACCTAATTTAACCCTTACTGGCCTGGAGTGTTTATGAAGACAATGAAGATGGGGCTGAGATGGCTGTTCAACAAGTTGTTGATCAATCCCAGCCTGTAGATATTGGCAGTATAGATTTTCCTAATAGCCCACATGTTGGACTATTTAAATGCTAATTTCATTAGACGATACAAGGCAATCCCGATAGGTGTGCAACTGGTATGGCTTTATAAGGGTGGCTAATGCACTCGATCTAGGTACCCAAGAATGGAGGTTTGTCGTGAAAGAATGCAACTTTGCCCCCACAACTCTCTTCGCTCCCTCTGTGTGCTTGTGTTTGATGTAGGCTTCTTATATGATGATTTACATCCCTTCTATGTTAGTTATTATTTAATTAAAATCCTCTCCTAGTAATAGAATACATCTTGTATGATAAGTAAACTTTGTGCTGTCAACAATAACAGCCAACAGCCACATTTGCAGTGGCAGTGGCGTTAGTTTAACTTGCTATTTTTTTTTTCGTATGAGTAGTCTGACTTTCATGCTTGTTGTTCAGGGGGTAAGAAATTAACAAGCACGGGAGAGTTTTGGCCCGCATCGAGAATCAAAGTGAGCTGTATGCAGAGATGAATTGCAACTAGCAATCCTGTAATTTTGTATATTTATTTCCAACCGGTGAATACGCATCATATTGTTCATTCGGTTTGTAAGACCTAGTAGCCGCAGTTTTCAGCTGCGATGTTATTATGTAATGGAAAGTAGCTTTCGCTTAGTGCTGTATGCTTACAAAGTTGCGGGTTGCGAGTTGCAAGCTCCATAATGAAATTATATTCATGCTGTACACACTATTTGTTTTCGTGTTTTTATTTATTTATTTATTTTTAGCAAATGCAACGGAGTTGCACTTGTTATTATTTATTATGCAAATCTGTTGCAAAAGCAAATTTAATGAAATCTCTCATTGTTACGCGCAATGTATGGGACCCATATGGGTAAGCTCTGGTTTAAGATATTTCTGTGAGATGATTGAAGGAAGGGTCAGCTTCAAGTGATTGGCCAACATCTTGGTGATGATTTTATAAAGAACATTGCATAGAGTTATAGGTCTGAACTCAATAATTTTCACTGAATTCTTGTTCTTTGGTATCATAACCAGGCATGTAAAGTTTATGGCTTCATAATCTTGATTTGAATTTAGAAAGGAAAGGATGGCTTCACATACCCCATCTCCTACCACAGACCAGTATTTTTGATAACAACAAGCCCCATATCCATCAGGATCACACGCTTTGTATGGACCCATTTGAAAAACTGCACTCTCAGCCTCATCTTTTGTGAAAGGTAGTATAAGATCGTCATTCATCTTTTGAGTGACCTATTTTTCAAGTGCACTGAGAGAAGCCTCCATGTTACAAGCCTCAGAGGTTGTAAACAAGCCTTTATAGTATTGTGTAAAAACTTTTCCTATATGACTATGATCAGAAATACTCACTCCATTGTCATCAATAATCCTTGAAATTGTATTCCTTTTCATTTTTTGACTTGCGCAAAGGTGATAATATTTTGTGTTTCTATCCCCTTTTTATAGCCATGTCACCTTAGCTCTCTGTTTCCATTTCAAATGCTCTCTTTCTAGCATACCATCAATATCCACTAGAAGGTTTTTTACTTCCTGCACTGAATCAGCTGTCAGGGATTGTTGTAGATCTTGCAACTTTTTTGTTTTCTTAATCAGAGTTCCTTTTGAGTCATATTCTTTTTTGTTGCTCCACTTTTTTAACTCATGCAACAATCAAGTTTTGTTGTCAAACCTCCATTATTACACCCAGGTCGATGACATGCCTTCCTAATAACATTTTCACAATTTGTAAAAGTTGACCATCTATCTTTATATCTGCACACAGGTGTAATACTTGTTGAATTTTGATTCCATTTTCCAGCTGACAGTAGGATGGGGCAATGGATAGATGTAGAAGAGGCCAAAACTTGAACCTGTCCCCCACCAAACTTTTCACACCAATCAGATGTGGCAGTAGCTTGATCTAACCTTTCCCTAGTGAAAGTTTTATCATTTATGTTGTTAGACCAACTTGGTCTGGCCAAGTATATTTACCCTTTGATGACCCCAAATCACTGAGTTCGCAGTCTTGTAGCACCTTTTTAAATAATTCTATTTGTTTTTCATTCCTTCTAGCCCCTGCATATTTCTCACTGTGAAATAGAATCTCATTAAAATCTTCTATGCAAAGCCACCATTTGGGATTTTGAAGCTTGAGGTGTCTCAATATGCTCCATCCTTCATGTCTTTCCTCTGTTTCAGGATTACCAAAAAAGCACGTCAGCATCCAAGATAAGTTTGTTTGTCTTGGAGAATAAGTGTTGATGCTAAGCCTCACATAATCTTTCCATAACAAAATCATTCCTCCACTTATTCCTACACCTTCAACAGTAAACAGACAATTGAATCCTAGACTAAGTTTTATTATTTCTAACTTACTACTATGCATTTTTGTCTCCATAAGAAACAAAATGCTAGGTTTTTTGACCTTAACCATAAGGGTAAGATCTGAACTGTCCGAGGGGTTGCTAATCTCTTAGCGGTTCCAACTTAAAAGCCTTATTTCTCTCGGCGGGGCTGATTAATAGCCTCCGCCGATATATTCATTTCAGACTCCAATGATGGTTGTTTCCCCTGGCACCTGGGTTGTTCTCCAAAACAGAGAGATTGCTTTCTTCATCTGTCTTCCTTTTCCTGGCGGAATAAGGATTAGTTGGTAGCATCTCAGAATTACTATTTTGTCCCCTCGCCCTCCTCTTCCATTTAGTTACACTTGAATCAGGAGCTCTTTGATTGTGCTGATCATTATCCAAATCTGTCCTGACATCAATATTAGTAGTCACCATAGCTGTAGTGAAAATAGGTTCTGACTTGTCCATTGAAACATTTGTATTTCCAGAGTCACCATGGGTAGTTCATTCAAAATATTATTTTCTGCCTTGCTATTCCCTTGCACAATCATTATCTCCTTAAAGCCACCTTCATGTGTTTTTTCATTTGTTAGAATCTGCAACATTATCTCCCTTCCAGAATCATTATCTTTAGTCAATGTTCTTTTATTCTCAATAATGCTTCCACCAAATTCCTTTAACCATTTTTCAACTTTACCCTGCCTTTCAGACGTAGACTGATTCATTCTTGCCATCTGTTTTCCTGGGTTACGACCAAAATTGAAATTTGTACCAGAGCTATAAGCCCTTAACCATGACCCATATTGTTGTGTACTTGTCATTCTAGATAATATCATTTTGTTTTGTCCTGCACATCCACTCGTAGCATATTTGAGTACACCACACTTAAAGCAGAAATGAGGCAGCCTTTCATATTTGAATTGCACAAACACTCGTTGGCCTAGCAGCTCCATCAGTTTCCCTCTTGCCAATGGTTTCATCAGATCCACTTCTGTTAGAACTCTTAAACATTTCTCCCAACAAATATTATTATAGTCAGCATCAACCTATATAACTTTTCCAATAGTGGTGCCTATCCTTGTTCCAACTTCCTTGTTCATGCATCCAAATGGTAAGTTGTGTAGCTTAACCCACAAATTAATATGAGTGAATGATAAATCTGTCGGTGGAGTAAAACCATCAAACTTTTTTAAACACAACAGGTTAATATCAAACATCCAAGGTTGACCCTCCCAGACCCTACTCAAATCTTCTTCAGATTGAAATTCAAAGATTTAAAGGTTCTCTCTTACTTCAAAAATCTTAATTCCAGCACAAAATTTCCAAACTTTCAATATAGTATTCTTGAAAGCTTCTTGGGTTTTTTTTTTTTTTTTCTTTCTTTTTAATATCAGCAATAACTTTCTCTACTAGGCATAGTTTTCCTTTTTTCATGGTATCTTGTATATCCTTCCTCGTAATCACAATCTCATACCTATCTAATTCATCTGTAAGGAAAAAGTTTGTTCCATAATTATGATAAGTCTTCTTCCCTTTAGCACCCAGTAAACAAGAATAGAACGTGAGAGATCATTTACTGACCAAAACTTGCCCTAGGCAAATAAGCCAGCCTTCCACCTAAAGCCAAGGTAAGACTTTTAGCTCCTCGCTAGATAAGCTAGAAACGAGAGGAAACTTATCTTCTATTATCTTTTTATTATAATAAGTGTCTATAGAATTGTTTCAGTAATAAACAGTATTTTTCTTGTTTTAGGGATAGAAATGTCTTTTCTACTCCACTCTCATTCCCAATTCCCCACCCTAGACTCTCCATTTTGTCGTTCCTCTTCTTCACGGTTTCTCCTCCCTTTCGATCTCCTCAGCCACGACAACACCACCCAAGCCTCACGGCTAGCCACACCGCTGCAAGCCACCTCAAATTGTCCTCACCCATGGCCACACCCACAGTACCAATAGTTGAGAACCACTGCAACCCTCCTCCAAATAGCCATTGCTCAGCCCAGCTTAGCCACCGTGAGGCCAGCTCCTTGTCAGCACCACCTTTTCCAGCACCGCTAGATGCAACCCCAAACCACCACTACTCCTCTGTAAGCCGCCTGTGATTTTCCCCTCAACAAAAGCTAGAACCCCTCTCTCTCTCCCCATCACTCCGATCCACTATCCTTCGTACTCTCTCTCTCTCTCTCTCTCTCTCTCTCTCTCTCTCTCTCTCTTTCCATGTTTTTGTATTTATGTATTATTTTGTTTATGGATTTGATGATATGTGATTTTTGTTTGCAGAAGAAGGAGAATATTACTCCGATTGGCTCAATGATCGCGGTAATTTCAACTCCACGCCTTACTTTTTGTCTGTATCTGTTTATCATAACCAGTGTTTCGTTTGTTTGCTCAGGAACACTTAAGGGGATTTTTATTACTCTGCTTGATTGAGGTCTAGATTTTTGTGGAATGGTAACAAAGAGGGGTTGGGCATTTCTATTTTTTATTTCTATTATCTGTGTTCCCAATATTCTCTATTGTAGCTTGCTAATAACAGTTATTTTTTGGTTCTCAGGATTTAAATGAACCAAGGGCTGAGCTGATTAATATAATTCAAACAGGTAAACTTTAAGCAATGCTTTCTTAGTGGGAATAATGGTTGTTAATTTCTTTAATTTGGTTTCATACATTTCAGTTCTAATTGTGGACCTCTTTTTATTTTTATTTTTTTGAGCTATTTAGGGTTTACAAAATTGGAGATCAAAGTTAGACACTCAAGTTAAGGTCTATTGTGATGTAAGTGTTTGCTGGGTATCACAAAACGTGGTTGTATATTTATTTTGTTCTGTTTTCTATATGTGAAAATTCTGTGCACGACTTTGGATGTATTTTTATTTTTTGAATTTTTGATATATAGTCATTTGTGCTTGAATAAAATATATCGTTCACATGGGTGCTTGTTCTGTTTTTTGAATTTACAAGTGTTGGAATTGATATTTGGATCTTATGCTGGGTTTGCCCACGCTTCTGGCTGGGGATTGCCATTAGAAACATCATATGTTTGATAAAATGGTAGTCTTTATGTAAATAAAACAAATCATTTGAGATTAAGTAGACAACTATGCCTGAAAATCGATATATAAGGATATTAGCAGACAATGTAGATCTAATGTGTTTCCTTTATCAACTAAGCATAGCAAGAAGACGTCAGTTCCAGCATATCAGATCGAAGCCGCCGATCTCTCGTCTCCATCTCTTTCTCGCCGAAACTTTCGAGTTTCTGTCGCTGGTTCTCTCTCGCCGGTCGTTTCAAGCGTTAGCTTCTACAGACTTGTTCGTCTGAACCTATTCTGCAGATTTGTTCGTTTCTTCGTGATCTTTTCTTCGATCTGTCGCCGTCAAGCATAGCCTCGTCTACCTCTCAAATTCAATGGACCACTGCAGCGAGATCTCTCCGTCGTCCTTAGAAACCTTTTTCTCTCTGCCGATCGAAGCTCAGTTCCTAGTGGCCGTCGTCTTCCATTTTCTCCTGGTTATCGGCACTGTCTGGCTTCAGACTTGTGGTTTTTTGGGTTCATCGACACTGTTTTTTTCAGAGCGTACATTCTGGGGTTCATCGATACTGTATGTTTTCAGACCAGTGGTTTTTTGGGCTCATCGGTATTGTTTGGTTTCGGAGTAGTGTCTTCAGGGGTTATCGGCATTGTCTGTTTTCAGTTTAGTGTTTTCTGGGGTCATTGGCAATGTCTTCTTCAGATTAGTGTTTTCTGTGATTATTGGATTGGTCTGTTTTCAGCTCAGCATTTTCTGGGTTCAGTTGAATGGTCTGTACTCAGTCCAGTGGTTTGCTGGTTTCATATGAGTGGTCATCAAATTTGCTGGTTTGCTAGCCACTCTCTCCTCAATGGGGCTTGAGATTTTCTGATTGGAGTTTTGTATTCACTGAATGATAAGAATGGCCCCTGAAAGAGTGGTGGCCATTGAACGAAAATCTTTTGAAATTCGTAGGGAGGGTAGATGGCTGGTTCTTACAGAAAAAGGGTGGAAGTTTGTGAAAAGCCTGAAAATGGAGCTAGCAACGGCACAGTGGTTTTGCAGAGTCCTGGAGGATGGTGTGAATGCAAGGAGAAAGGGGTTTTATGCCAGTCATCGTGAAGGGGACAGGGGCTACACTGTACAGAGGTGTTCAAATATTCAAGGAGCTTTCATGGCACTGGAAGAGCATAGAGGGGGTGGGCATCATAACTGTATTCTGGTTCCGGATGATAGAGATGGGAAGGGATGGTGAAAACTGGTTGAGCTACTGAGAGAGGCTTCTCGTTACGGTTAGGGCTGTAAAATGAACAGGCTACTCGATAGGCAGCTCGAGTTCGACTCGATTAAACTCGAAATCGACTCGAATCGAATATTAAATAGGTTGTTCGTAAACATAGAATTATGCTCGAATATTAAACGATACAAACTCGTATAAAACTCGACCGACTCGATTAATGTTCATGAACAAACTCGTATAAAACTCGACTCGACTCGTGAGCTCGACTCGTATATATTTATACATAGTAACATATATAATATCCAAAAGTTAGATATATATATATATATATATAGATACTATAGATATAATTTAGAATATTCATAATTATGTATATAGAGTCTTACTTATAACCCACTACATATACTATAGATAAATTTATATATTAACTTATAGTCTTATAAAACTACATATACTATATAAATTTATAATATTAAATTTATTAGCATCTATTAAGTTTATTATATTAACATATCATATTAGTATATGTATTATAGTTTATACATATGGTGGTGTATTAATAATTTAATAAATATATAGTATTATAATTAATATATAACTAGTAGTATAGTTTGGTATAATATAACATTATATATTTAATGATATACTTATATACATATGGTGTTGTATTAATAATTAAATAAATATATAATATAATAAATTAATAACTTATTATATTATATAGTGTTCGTAACTTAGTATTAGAATCAATAATAATACAATTAACTTATATAATATATAAGAGGCTTTTGGATCCGTTGGATCTGTTTGGAGCCGTTAGATCTGTTTGGAGCCGTTAGATTTGGTTGAAGAATCGTAGCCGTTAAAGCTGCGGTGGTATAAAAGAGACTTTTTACAGCCTCAGACCCTCAGTTCTAACCCTAGCCGCCCATCCTTTCACTCTGTCCTTCACGCTTCTGCAGACTGCCGTTTCACTTTTACGTTTCACTCACATCTCACTTTCTCTCAGTCCTCAAACTCATCGCGATTGGCGATTCCCTTCCCTGATACGATTCAATGAAGCCTTGAATCAAGGCTTCATTCTTGAAGGTTCTGTGTCTGGGACTGGGAGTCTGCGATTTGTCAAAACCCTCGCAGATGGAGGCGTCGGCCGGTTTTGTTGACTGCAATCTCAATCTCAGAGATGGTACTCAGGCCTCGACAGAGGGGTCATTAAATGCTAGCATTTATGACTCCCAAGTCCCAACCAACTATATCTCTGATTTCGTTGTTCATATCTCTCTGGTTCGATGTTTGGTTTGTCTATTAGTCGATTGAGTAGGTTATTTTCATGTTTTGTATAGATTTCGTTGGGAAGTTTGGAGATGTGGTCCTTGACCCGTTTACTCGATTGGAAGTTTAGGGTTTTGCTTGATTTTATTGTTACTGTTCATGTTTCTAATTATTATAGTATTTTTTAACCTCTAGTTCTCTCATAACTATTTCACAATTGTAGTATTGTAGATCTGTGTTTGTTTTTTCATGTTTGTGCTTCTATTTGTAAACCCTATGCTGAAATGGTGTGACTCGTGACATCTTCACTGTCTCTGTGACATAAGTCTCTGTTTAATGACAGTTCATATATGATATCCATGTATTGTATAGATCTAATTATTTTTTTCATGTTTGTAAATTGTAATTGAAAACCCTAGATAGCCGAAATGGTGTGACATCTTGACTGTCTCTGTGACTCTATCTCTGGTTATGACTTGAAGCCTTACATCTGTCTTAATCTTGTTGTCCTTTGTTACATTGCACTTGCACTATACTATCTGTTTTGAGAATTACTACTGTCATAGTGGAAAATCTCTCAAGTGTTGAGAGAAAAACCTTGTGAAGAAAGAAGTTACAAGGCTAACCGTGTCTTGCTTCTGAAAGTTGAAGCAAAACTTTCAGTCCACAACACTGTGAGTAATACTTATTCTTGCTTGATTTGGTTCTTAGTTTATGTCTTGCAAATATGAAAACATGCTTTCTTTAACATGTTTTTTTGTTTATGTGTTTATAATCTGTTCTGTAGGGTGTTTATAAACTGTTATGTTATGTGCTTATGTGTTTATGAAATGTTGTTCTGTGTTTATATGACTATTTACTATTATGTGTTTATAAATTTTTCTGTTATGTAACTTCTGTGTTTATGTGTTTAAGTTCTATTCTATTCTGTGTTGATGTGTTTATGAAATGTGTTTTGTGTTTATCCAATATTTTCTATGTCTGTTGTTTTTGTTCTGTTATGTGTTTATCCAATATGTGTTGTATTGGTTGATTAATCTTATTCAACCTGTCCTCTGTTTATGTTCTTGCTTCAAGTATTTAAATATGTTTTCTTGAATCTGTTTTGTTCTGTTATGTGTTTATCCAATATGTTCTAATTTGGTTGATTAACCATATTCAACCTGTTCTCTGTTTATGTTCTTTCTTGAAGACTTAAAGTATGCTTTCTTGAATCTGTTTTAGTTGACCATAAATTATTATTGGTTGGTTCTTACTTCAAGTATTTAATTATGCTGTTTTTAACATGATTTGGTTGATTAATCATATTCAACCTGTTCTCTGTTTATGTTCTTGCTTCAAGCCTTTAAGTATGCTTGCTTCAATCTGTTTTAGTTGACCATAAATTATTATTGGTTGGTTCTTACTTCAAGTATTTAATTATGCTGTTTTTAACATGATTTGGTTGATTAATCATATTCAACCTGTTCTCTGTTTATGTTCTTGCTTCAAGCCTTTAAGTATGCTTGCTTGAATCTGTTTTAGTTGACCATAAATTATTATTGGTTGGTTCTTACTTCAAGTATTTAATTATGCTGTTTTTAACATGATTTGGTTGATTAATCATATTCAACCTGTTCTCTGTTTATGTTCTTGCTTCAAGCCTTTAAGTATGCTTGCTTGAATCTGTTTTAGTTGACCATAAATTATTATTGGTTGGTTCTTACTTCAAGTATTTAATTATGCTGTTTTTAACATGATTTGGTTGATTAATCTTATTCAACATGTCCTCTATTTATGTTCTTGCTTCAAGTATTAAATGTGCTAGTGTTTATTATGTCTTGCTTGCTTAATCTTGTCTAATCTGTCTTGTGTTTATGTTCTTGCTTCAACTATGAAATGTGCTAGTGTTTATTATGTTTTGGTTGATAAATTTTATTCAATTTGATCTATGTTTATGTTGTTGGGGTGCCTTGCTTCTGGAGGCACATCAGCCACTAAGGCAAGATTGTATACATAAAACTGTTCGAGTCAAATTAGTTTGACTTTAACATCTGTTTTAGTTTATATTAATCAACTAATATCAGCCTTTCCTTCTGGAGGCACATTGAGCCATCAAGGCAAGGCTGTATAACAAAACTGTTGGAGTCATATTATTTTGACTTTAACATCTTTTAGTATCCTTGCTTCTGGAGGCACCTTGAGCCACCAAGACAAGGTTATTTTGATTTTTGGTCGATGTCTTTATGCTTATTGTATGTTTCTGGTTTTGTGTTTTCAAAATATTAGATCCTAGCAAATGGGTGATCCAGTGAATGAAGTTCATCCGGTAGAAGAGTATGAAAATGAAAACTCGATTGGGATTAGCTTAGTAGAACCCATATCTGATAATGATGGAGACACTGCAAATACTCAGGCCCCTAATACTGTGTCTACTGAGGGCCCTTCCATAGAGGTGCAAACAGTAGCCTATGAAAGAAAAAAAAGAAAGAGAACTTCTGATGTATGGAATGATTTTGTCGAGGTTGAAAGAGATGGGGTTAAACAAGCCTCAATGTAAGTGGTGTAAAACTTTGTTTAAAGCTTCTCGATCAAGTTCTACAACTACACTACGTAGGCACTTAGTAACCTGTTTACCATACATGGGGTCTAAGAATAAACAAAAAGTCTTAGCAGTTGAGTCTAAGGAGGCAGATGGAAACTTCACTGTCTCGAACTTTACCTATGATCGTAGTAGGGTCCGAGAGCTTGCTGCTCATATGATACTTTACCATGAATATCCCTTCTCTTTAATGGAGCATGTGGTATTTAATAAATTCATGAGTGCAAACACTCCATATTGGGAAAAAATGTCACGGGCTGTTGCAAAGAAAGAATGCATGAGAACTTATGAGAATGAAAAGTCAAAGTTGAGGGGTTTGCTTAAACATGTGAATAAGGTTCATATCACAACTGACATGTGGACTTCCTGTCAAAAACTTTCATATATGGTAGTGACATGTCATTTTATAGATGCTGATTGGCATCTTCAGAGGCGTGTGTTGAACTTTTGTAATGTGCCACCTCCACATACTGGCCTTCTTATTGCTGATGCTTTAGAAAAGTGTTTCCAAACTTGGGGGATTGAGAATAAAATTAGTTCAATTACTGTTGACAATGCTAGTTCTAATGATGTTGCCATTCGGATCTTGAAAGATGATTTTAGGTTGAAGAAAACATTGAGTGTAGGTGGGAAACTATTTCATGTACGTTGTTGTGCGCATATAACAAATTTACTTGTACAATATGGACTGGGGAGATGTAGGGATATTGTTGATTGTGTAAGAGATGGTATAAAATATTTGGTAGCATCAGAGAATAGGCTAAAACAGTTTAGTGAAATTGCAAAACAGTTGCAATTGCCTTCAAAGAAACTGATTTTAGATGTGCCTACAAGATGGAACAGCACTTATTTAATGTTGGATGCTGCAATTCAGTTCAAAGAAGTTTTTCCTAGATATGGTGATAGAGATAGATGTTTTGAATGGGTTCCAACTGTTGAAGAGTGGGGGCAAGTTGAAAATGTTTGTCAACTACTAGCTATTTTCAATGAAGTCACCAATATTGTATCCGGAAGTGATTACCCAACAGCAAACTTGTTTCTTTCTGAAGTTTGGAGAATGAAAGACATCTTATCTAAGAAGGGTAGAGATGAGAATGAGTACATGAAATCAATGGTAAGGAAAATGAGTGCTAAGTTTGACAAATATTGGGGGGAGTGTAATCTATTGATGTCAATAGCTGCGGTGTTAGACCCTAGATTCAAAATGGTCCTGATCCAGTTTTGTTTTCCTTTAATTTATCAAGTGCCGGACGCTGAACAAAATATTGATCATGTCTCTCAAGTGTTGCATGAATTATATGATGAGTATGTTCATGAATACAATTCAACTCTTGAGGCACAAAGAGAGCAGGATAATGCTCGAATGAATGTATCTGGTTCTTCCTCAAGTATTGGGACTGGGAGAAGCATGCAGA
Source organism: Carya cathayensis (assembly GCA_011037825.1). Taxonomy (NCBI): domain Eukaryota; kingdom Viridiplantae; phylum Streptophyta; class Magnoliopsida; order Fagales; family Juglandaceae; genus Carya; species Carya cathayensis. The sequence goes on along the minus strand of QGSO01000287.1, from coordinate 1,008,986 downwards.
GTGGCCAGTCATTATTTAAATCTTTTGTTAGAAGTGTTGATACCGTGCAGCCTAGTAAATCAGAACTGGACAATTATTTAGAGGAGAGTATATATATCTGTGAAGAGGGTTCAGATGCAAGTTTTGATGCCTTGGATTGGTGGAAAACAAATAGTCTGAAATTTCGGACTTTGTCCAAATTGGCCCGAGATATATTAGCTACCCCAATTACCACAGTTAGCTCAGAATCAACATTCAGTGCAGGAGGCAGAGTCATTGATCCTCATCGAGCGTCATTGTCAACTGAAACTGTCCAGATGTTGTTATGTGGGTCTGATTGGATTAGAGCATTATATGGGCTTAAAAGATCATCAACAAATTCTGTAAGTGTCATATATTTATTTTAACTGCCTATTATTAGTTTATTATTTTATTATTTTATACTTACTTTTATTAATTTATTTACAACAATACTAACTACTGTTTTTTTCTTGTCAATAGAAGGATGTTCCATCAGAAACTCAGATTCTGTTGCCATAGCCATAGGCCCATACAGACTCAAATTCTGTTTTTTTGGCATCTTTAATCTATGGAACATTTGGGCAGTTCTCTAGTTTTATCTGGTCTGTTTTGGTTAATCTATACGATTTGCTATCTGATATTTGGACAGTTTACTTTGTAATATTATTTTGTCAGTTTGGCTGTTCAATCTGATATGAGTAATGACAGTTCAGGTAATTTCTAAGTTCTAAATCTTCACCATCCAGATTTCCTACATTTATTTAAATGGCAAATTAAATTTTGCATTGCAAACATCCCTTGACAATATTTTCAAGTTAAAAGTACTTGAGTAATTTTGCAAGGGAATAAATATTATATTAATGTTTTTTACATGTATTAGTGTGTGCAGGTTGTCCTGTGGTGATTTTGTTCAAGGTTGGGTCCGAAATTGTTTACTTCTGTCATGGTGAACTCAGATTTTGTATAAGTTTGGTAACTTCTAGTCATTGTGATTTTGTTGGTAACTAAGGTAATTTTGTTTAACAAAAATTAGTGAACTTTTGTATGCCTATTACTACTGCAGCCTGCTGCTTTATATATCTTCTGTCATGTTGATTTTGTTTTGGTAACTGCATGAGAACTTATTAGTGAATGCCTTTTGTTTCATGAGAACTTGTTTTGATAACTGCATGAGAAGATTGTATGACTTGTATTAGAATCTTTTGGTTGTTTTGGTAACTTGGTTCAATCTGTCTTGCTTGTTTGGCTGTTTTAGTTAGATCTTTGGCAACTGCTTGTGGTATTACAGTTCAGATGCGGTATATTTTGTTTACCTGCCTTCTAGTTGGGAGATTCTGGACAGTCTTGTCTGACTTGTGCCATGCTGTTTTGGTAACTTGCTTCAACCTGTTTGAAATATTCTTTTGTTGTCGACTTGTCTGGCTGTTTTGGTTTTATTTTTGATAGCTGCCTATCTGCCTGTAGACTGTAGTCTGCCAGTTTGCTAATTTTCATGCTACTACCTGCTTCAACTTGCTTTGGTAACCTGTTTAATTACTCAGATTTTGGTATTGGTGTACCGTGTACCTAATAAGTTTAGAGATATGCCATTTATTTTTCTTGCAAATTAAGTTTTGCATTCCTGTTAGAAATCCCTTGACAATATACTAAGTTAACAGTACTTGAGCAAGGGATTAAAAATCTGTTAACAAATTTTTTTGTGTATTACTGTATGCAGACAACAGGTTGTATAATGTATATGGCTCTGACTTCAGGGCTGCATGCAAAACAGATTGAGGACTTCATTGATTTCAATTTTAGAGCCCATGTTTTGTTTTGAAATTTAATGTACTAAGTTTCATTTCTCAATGTTGTCAATTTACAGTTATTTTTCATTCACTAGTTGTATATTAGGAAGTAAATGTCTCAAAATAGTCTCTAGAAGGCTTCATGATGTAAATTTAAATTTAAGTTGCTATTGCTATTATTCTCCATCCAAAAAAAAAAAATGTTATTATTTCAATTGTATATTTAAATTCTGCATATATGATAATAGGTAAACGAGCCGAGCTCGAGTCGAGCTTGGGCTCGGCTCGTTACCAGAACCGAGCTCGAGTTTTGGTTACATGTAAACGAGCCGAGCTCGAACATCAGCTTCGGCTCGGCTAATAAACGAGCCGAGCTTGGGCTCGACTCGAGTTGTGAACGAGCCGAGTTCGCACAACCCAAACTCGCTCGAACTCGGCTCGTTTACAGCCCTAGTTACGGTGGACAGACACCACTAGCTGCACCCTCGCTGAAACCTCCTCAGTCGTACAAAGAGGCTATCCAATCACGTCAATTGGATAGGAGGGTGGCTAGTGGGGCTGACAGTGGAGCTGTTTCAGCTAGATCTCAGGGACGTGAGGAGGATGGTAGGAGGAATGCTGGCCTTCAAAAGGAAACTATAATTCGAGTTTTAACTGATATGCAATCGTGGATGGGGGAATTGCAGAGTAATATTACTTGGCTGAAACGATGTGTTGAGGAGCAAGGGTGGGGCTCGGATCCTGGTGTGGGTTTTGAGCTCAGTACTGGGCCATTANCTCTGTTTATGTTCTTGCTTCAAGCCCTTAAGTATGCTTGCTTGAATCTGTTTTAGTTGACCATAAATTATTATTGGTTGGTTCTTACTTTAAGTATTTAATTATGCTGTTTTTAACATGATTTGGTTGATTAATCATATTCAACCTGTTCTCTGTTTATGTTATTGCTTCAAGCCTTTAAGTATGCTTGCTTGAATCTGTTTTAGTTGACCATAAATTATTATTGGTTGGTTCTTACTTCAAGTATTTAATTATGTTGTTTTTAACATGATTTGGTTGATTAATCTTATTCAACATGTCCTCTATTTATGTTCTTGCTTCAAGTATTAAATATGCTATCTTGAATCTGTTTTGTTCTGTTATGGGGTATTAATCATATTCAATCTTTAATTATGTCATCTTTAACATGTCTTGCTTGCTTAATCTTGTCTAATCTGTCTTGTGTTTATGTTCTTGCTTCAACTATGAAATGTGCTAGTGTTTATTATGTTTTGGTTGATAAATTTTATCCAATTTGATCTATTTTTATGTTGTTGAGGTGCCTTGCTTCTGGAGGCATATCGAGCCACTAAGGCAAGATTGTATACTAAAACTGTTCGAGTCAAATTAATTTGACTTTAACATCTGTTTTAGTTGATATTAATCAACTAAATTAGCCTTTCCTTCTGGAGGCACATTGAGCTATGAAGGCAAGGCTGTATAACAAAACTGTTGGAGTCATATTATTTTGACCTTAACATCTTTTAGTATCCTTGCTTCTGGAGGCACCTTGAGCCCCTATCATCTAATGCCACATCATGGGATGATGAGAAAATGAATGATGAATAGATTTTTTCTTTGTTAAATGGATTTAATGTCTTTAAGTTCAATTCATTCATTTGGCATATAAAAGTAACTTGCCATGTTTACTCACTACTTGCATACTTTGGGATTAGAACTTGTAGATTTTTTTAATTTTTGTAATGAACTTTAGGTAAATTTGAATTTCACATGTGTGCTTGATGGAACCCACAGATTTTTGGTTCATTTTGTAGTGGCATCCCTGAAACAATGCATTTTAGAATGGCATGGTTGATGTAATTAAAAAAATTACAGTGTAAATCTTTTTTTGTTTAAAAAGTAATACCATGTAAGTCTAGGAATTCTGGAATTCCAAACTTATTGTTTTTCATGTTGTAGCTTACTATCAGACATATCAAGACTGGAGGCCAAAGTTGAGAGGCTTGAGACACAGTTGCAATCCAAAGATAGGGAGATAGCAACCATTACCCGAACGGTTGGAGCCTCGCATTCAGAGTGAAGTTTTTAAATCAGTTGATCTTGTTGATATCTTTTGTTTGTCTTGCATGATTAGGAAGCTAAAGCTACAGCAGCTTTTAAGGCTCAAATTGAAAAGCTACAGCAGGAGCGAGATGAGTTTCAAAGAATGGTCATTGGCAATCAGGTTAATATTTTGTGATTTAGTGGGTTTAATTTTTATATGTACTCATTGAAACCGAATGAATCCTGATAAGTATCATTGTCATATTCTGATGTTCCAAAAGCAAGCAAGAACTCAACAAATACATGAGATGAAGAAAAAGGAAAAAGAGTACGTCAAGCTGCAGGTAGACTATTTTCTAAATGTTTTTTATTTTATTTATTTATTTATTTATTTTAACTTCTGGGAGTGGGATAAATCGAAGGTTTACATGAGTGGTTGAGAACTTGAGATGACAGATTTTGCAATGTGGGAATCATTTTGTTTTGTCTCCAGGAAAGGCTAAACCAAGTGTTGATGGAAAAAAAGAAGGAATCTAGATCAGGCATGGAAATAATGAATTTGCTTCAGGTATTTACTGGCCAATGCTAATAGTCATAACATGATTGGTTGATTTCAATGTTATCTACCTCGTGAATTTTGTGAATGTGTAAACAGAAAGAAGGGCGGCAGCGTGGAACATGGAATGGGAAAAAGGCCGACAATGATTTCTATAAAAAAATCGTAAGCTGCCTGATTGAATTTTATCATATTCTTCACAAAGAGTAGTTAGCTTATACCTTGCATACTCATTGCAGGTAGATGCATATGAGGCAAAGAATCAAGAGTTGATGGCAGAGAATGCTGATTTAAGGGCATTATTACGATCAATGCAGGTATATCCTTAGAAATGGTAATAATGTACTTTACAAATTTATTACATCAAACACATATTTGTCTATGCTTTAGTGTTATTCCGACAACAAAATGATTCCATTTGACAAAATTAAAATAGTTGTTTATTTAGAAAGAAGTTTTCCCCTTCCTTCTAAACCAACCTCCATATGAGAAGCTTCCATTTCTGTTGGTGGTCTGGCAATAATGAGTTCTTACTCAAGGCATGATCTGCTCACAGTTGGACATGCGTGACTTTTTTAATGCTCCTAATGGATTGTCCAAACAATCAATGGCTGTCAATGAAGGAGTTGAAACTGACCCCTCAAAGTCCCCACTGGGAGGGAGGACGGTATGATGACTTTCTGAATGATTAAAGCGTGTTCTTTTGCGTTGGCTATGGTGCTATATGTAAGATTTAAGAGGAATGCTAGCAGGATGTCTTTGACTTGCCCTTTCGCATGGCTAGAGATCAAATAGAGGAAAGCCTCCGAACTAAGATGGCTTCCATAAAGGTACCTCTTTTTTTTTAATCAGTTACAGATCATCTTGTGGTGACTATGTACGATAAGGTGTTCACATGTTTTCTTGGTTATGCTTTGAAATTTGAAGGAGCGTATGGTTCAATTGCAAGATGCACAGAAAGGTGCTGAAGTTACTTCTGAAGCAACTGAGAGGGAGCTTGAGCTTGAAGCTCAACTTGTCGAGGCTAGGAGCATAATACAGGAGCAGGTACTATACTCCTCTAATGCTTATCATAATGCATTTTTTTAATGATGTGGATCACCTTCCAAGTGAAACTATTTGCATGGTGATCCCTGAAAATTCTCTCCATTCAAATGAGTGCTAGAGTGTTGCTTGCTTTCTTCATCTTATAGCTTCACATTAATTATTGTTTATGCGGATCACCTTATATTTCTTGTTTTACAAGCAAGCTTTTAATCCAAGAGTCTGAATATTTTACACAGTGCAAGATCAGGTTTGGTGTATTGTTGTTGCTCCTTTTGGGTTATTTAGTTCAGAATCTAAATCTGTAAAGCATTAGCTTTTGTAGAAGTTGTTCAATGATCCCTAAAGTATTCTATTACTTCCCAAATGTAGAAGTAAAGTGCGACTATAAGAGGCTTGCCAGTGGAGTTAAAATTGTAATTTAGAGTTGGCAAAACATGTTTCTTTTTCAAACAATGTATGCTTACCTTCCAGTTCATATAACTAAAACCATGTGGCCTTCTAACTGCTCACATTTAAACATCTTATCTTTTTCTGTTTTGGGGGGGTTACTATTAACAGAAATACAATAATTTGTTCACAGGCATCGATAATGTCCAAACATCTTGCTAAGTCTGAGAGGCCAAGGTATTTCCAACATCCCTTACATATTTCGGTGAAGTTCATATCAAATATTTAGATATTTATGCTGGAGAGAGTAAATGGCCATATTAATTCTAACAGGGATTCTATCATTTCATCACCAGTTGAGGTATAATTATTTCTTTCCGTGATATTTCTTATTCTTTTAATTTGGACTCCAGCAATGAATCTGTTAAATTGATGCTAGTTACATATTGACATTGTCTTGCATTGTACTAAGTGCTTGTTGTTTCTGTTTGAAGTTTATGGGATCAGGCTTAGATGAAAGAGAAGTTCATTCTAAATAATGCTATGTTAGGAAGTATGAAGTCACTGCATGGGGGATGTTAACTTCTTGTCTTTATTTGAAAGTTCTAATTAAAATGATCAGATATCAATTGCTTTCTTCATGTATTTTGACTTTGACATTTGAAAGCCATGCCCGCATATCTACAGTGTATGAAATGAAACAAATACTGAGATGTTAAATGATTGGTTTCAACTTTCCTGCAACATTCCACCACAACCCTGAAATATGAGGCTAGGAGTTTGGGTTGTAAAGATATTCCAGAGGATATCTATATTTTATGTGGTCATCTCTATTTAATCTCGACATTAGCCTATATGCTTTCGAGGTATAATTAATTATGCTTTTTAATTATCTTTAAGTTGTGTACTTATCAAAAAAAAAAAAATATCTTCAAGTTATGTTCTCTATTCTCGTAATTTTGTCAAGGGTGCTCCCTGCCATGCTTCTCTCACAGCAACAGTAACTGTTTGGCTAGCATCAGTGGCTTTTCACCTCTGAGTTCTATTAGTTACCTAATTTAACCCTTACTGGCCTGGAGTGTTTATGAAGACAATGAAGATGGGGCTGAGATGGCTGTTCAACAAGTTGTTGATCAATCCCAGCCTGTAGATATTGGCAGTATAGATTTTCCTAATAGCCCACATGTTGGACTATTTAAATGCTAATTTCATTAGACGATACAAGGCAATCCCGATAGGTGTGCAACTGGTATGGCTTTATAAGGGTGGCTAATGCACTCGATCTAGGTACCCAAGAATGGAGGTTTGTCGTGAAAGAATGCAACTTTGCCCCCACAACTCTCTTCGCTCCCTCTGTGTGCTTGTGTTTGATGTAGGCTTCTTATATGATGATTTACATCCCTTCTATGTTAGTTATTATTTAATTAAAATCCTCTCCTAGTAATAGAATACATCTTGTATGATAAGTAAACTTTGTGCTGTCAACAATAACAGCCAACAGCCACATTTGCAGTGGCAGTGGCGTTAGTTTAACTTGCTATTTTTTTTTTCGTATGAGTAGTCTGACTTTCATGCTTGTTGTTCAGGGGGTAAGAAATTAACAAGCACGGGAGAGTTTTGGCCCGCATCGAGAATCAAAGTGAGCTGTATGCAGAGATGAATTGCAACTAGCAATCCTGTAATTTTGTATATTTATTTCCAACCGGTGAATACGCATCATATTGTTCATTCGGTTTGTAAGACCTAGTAGCCGCAGTTTTCAGCTGCGATGTTATTATGTAATGGAAAGTAGCTTTCGCTTAGTGCTGTATGCTTACAAAGTTGCGGGTTGCGAGTTGCAAGCTCCATAATGAAATTATATTCATGCTGTACACACTATTTGTTTTCGTGTTTTTATTTATTTATTTATTTTTAGCAAATGCAACGGAGTTGCACTTGTTATTATTTATTATGCAAATCTGTTGCAAAAGCAAATTTAATGAAATCTCTCATTGTTACGCGCAATGTATGGGACCCATATGGGTAAGCTCTGGTTTAAGATATTTCTGTGAGATGATTGAAGGAAGGGTCAGCTTCAAGTGATTGGCCAACATCTTGGTGATGATTTTATAAAGAACATTGCATAGAGTTATAGGTCTGAACTCAATAATTTTCACTGAATTCTTGTTCTTTGGTATCATAACCAGGCATGTAAAGTTTATGGCTTCATAATCTTGATTTGAATTTAGAAAGGAAAGGATGGCTTCACATACCCCATCTCCTACCACAGACCAGTATTTTTGATAACAACAAGCCCCATATCCATCAGGATCACACGCTTTGTATGGACCCATTTGAAAAACTGCACTCTCAGCCTCATCTTTTGTGAAAGGTAGTATAAGATCGTCATTCATCTTTTGAGTGACCTATTTTTCAAGTGCACTGAGAGAAGCCTCCATGTTACAAGCCTCAGAGGTTGTAAACAAGCCTTTATAGTATTGTGTAAAAACTTTTCCTATATGACTATGATCAGAAATACTCACTCCATTGTCATCAATAATCCTTGAAATTGTATTCCTTTTCATTTTTTGACTTGCGCAAAGGTGATAATATTTTGTGTTTCTATCCCCTTTTTATAGCCATGTCACCTTAGCTCTCTGTTTCCATTTCAAATGCTCTCTTTCTAGCATACCATCAATATCCACTAGAAGGTTTTTTACTTCCTGCACTGAATCAGCTGTCAGGGATTGTTGTAGATCTTGCAACTTTTTTGTTTTCTTAATCAGAGTTCCTTTTGAGTCATATTCTTTTTTGTTGCTCCACTTTTTTAACTCATGCAACAATCAAGTTTTGTTGTCAAACCTCCATTATTACACCCAGGTCGATGACATGCCTTCCTAATAACATTTTCACAATTTGTAAAAGTTGACCATCTATCTTTATATCTGCACACAGGTGTAATACTTGTTGAATTTTGATTCCATTTTCCAGCTGACAGTAGGATGGGGCAATGGATAGATGTAGAAGAGGCCAAAACTTGAACCTGTCCCCCACCAAACTTTTCACACCAATCAGATGTGGCAGTAGCTTGATCTAACCTTTCCCTAGTGAAAGTTTTATCATTTATGTTGTTAGACCAACTTGGTCTGGCCAAGTATATTTACCCTTTGATGACCCCAAATCACTGAGTTCGCAGTCTTGTAGCACCTTTTTAAATAATTCTATTTGTTTTTCATTCCTTCTAGCCCCTGCATATTTCTCACTGTGAAATAGAATCTCATTAAAATCTTCTATGCAAAGCCACCATTTGGGATTTTGAAGCTTGAGGTGTCTCAATATGCTCCATCCTTCATGTCTTTCCTCTGTTTCAGGATTACCAAAAAAGCACGTCAGCATCCAAGATAAGTTTGTTTGTCTTGGAGAATAAGTGTTGATGCTAAGCCTCACATAATCTTTCCATAACAAAATCATTCCTCCACTTATTCCTACACCTTCAACAGTAAACAGACAATTGAATCCTAGACTAAGTTTTATTATTTCTAACTTACTACTATGCATTTTTGTCTCCATAAGAAACAAAATGCTAGGTTTTTTGACCTTAACCATAAGGGTAAGATCTGAACTGTCCGAGGGGTTGCTAATCTCTTAGCGGTTCCAACTTAAAAGCCTTATTTCTCTCGGCGGGGCTGATTAATAGCCTCCGCCGATATATTCATTTCAGACTCCAATGATGGTTGTTTCCCCTGGCACCTGGGTTGTTCTCCAAAACAGAGAGATTGCTTTCTTCATCTGTCTTCCTTTTCCTGGCGGAATAAGGATTAGTTGGTAGCATCTCAGAATTACTATTTTGTCCCCTCGCCCTCCTCTTCCATTTAGTTACACTTGAATCAGGAGCTCTTTGATTGTGCTGATCATTATCCAAATCTGTCCTGACATCAATATTAGTAGTCACCATAGCTGTAGTGAAAATAGGTTCTGACTTGTCCATTGAAACATTTGTATTTCCAGAGTCACCATGGGTAGTTCATTCAAAATATTATTTTCTGCCTTGCTATTCCCTTGCACAATCATTATCTCCTTAAAGCCACCTTCATGTGTTTTTTCATTTGTTAGAATCTGCAACATTATCTCCCTTCCAGAATCATTATCTTTAGTCAATGTTCTTTTATTCTCAATAATGCTTCCACCAAATTCCTTTAACCATTTTTCAACTTTACCCTGCCTTTCAGACGTAGACTGATTCATTCTTGCCATCTGTTTTCCTGGGTTACGACCAAAATTGAAATTTGTACCAGAGCTATAAGCCCTTAACCATGACCCATATTGTTGTGTACTTGTCATTCTAGATAATATCATTTTGTTTTGTCCTGCACATCCACTCGTAGCATATTTGAGTACACCACACTTAAAGCAGAAATGAGGCAGCCTTTCATATTTGAATTGCACAAACACTCGTTGGCCTAGCAGCTCCATCAGTTTCCCTCTTGCCAATGGTTTCATCAGATCCACTTCTGTTAGAACTCTTAAACATTTCTCCCAACAAATATTATTATAGTCAGCATCAACCTATATAACTTTTCCAATAGTGGTGCCTATCCTTGTTCCAACTTCCTTGTTCATGCATCCAAATGGTAAGTTGTGTAGCTTAACCCACAAATTAATATGAGTGAATGATAAATCTGTCGGTGGAGTAAAACCATCAAACTTTTTTAAACACAACAGGTTAATATCAAACATCCAAGGTTGACCCTCCCAGACCCTACTCAAATCTTCTTCAGATTGAAATTCAAAGATTTAAAGGTTCTCTCTTACTTCAAAAATCTTAATTCCAGCACAAAATTTCCAAACTTTCAATATAGTATTCTTGAAAGCTTCTTGGGTTTTTTTTTTTTTTTTCTTTCTTTTTAATATCAGCAATAACTTTCTCTACTAGGCATAGTTTTCCTTTTTTCATGGTATCTTGTATATCCTTCCTCGTAATCACAATCTCATACCTATCTAATTCATCTGTAAGGAAAAAGTTTGTTCCATAATTATGATAAGTCTTCTTCCCTTTAGCACCCAGTAAACAAGAATAGAACGTGAGAGATCATTTACTGACCAAAACTTGCCCTAGGCAAATAAGCCAGCCTTCCACCTAAAGCCAAGGTAAGACTTTTAGCTCCTCGCTAGATAAGCTAGAAACGAGAGGAAACTTATCTTCTATTATCTTTTTATTATAATAAGTGTCTATAGAATTGTTTCAGTAATAAACAGTATTTTTCTTGTTTTAGGGATAGAAATGTCTTTTCTACTCCACTCTCATTCCCAATTCCCCACCCTAGACTCTCCATTTTGTCGTTCCTCTTCTTCACGGTTTCTCCTCCCTTTCGATCTCCTCAGCCACGACAACACCACCCAAGCCTCACGGCTAGCCACACCGCTGCAAGCCACCTCAAATTGTCCTCACCCATGGCCACACCCACAGTACCAATAGTTGAGAACCACTGCAACCCTCCTCCAAATAGCCATTGCTCAGCCCAGCTTAGCCACCGTGAGGCCAGCTCCTTGTCAGCACCACCTTTTCCAGCACCGCTAGATGCAACCCCAAACCACCACTACTCCTCTGTAAGCCGCCTGTGATTTTCCCCTCAACAAAAGCTAGAACCCCTCTCTCTCTCCCCATCACTCCGATCCACTATCCTTCGTACTCTCTCTCTCTCTCTCTCTCTCTCTCTCTCTCTCTCTCTCTCTTCTCTCTCTCTCTCTCTCTCTCTCTCTTTCCATGTTTTTGTATTTATGTATTATTTTGTTTATGGATTTGATGATATGTGATTTTTGTTTGCAGAAGAAGGAGAATATTACTCCGATTGGCTCAATGATCGCGGTAATTTCAACTCCACGCCTTACTTTTTGTCTGTATCTGTTTATCATAACCAGTGTTTCGTTTGTTTGCTCAGGAACACTTAAGGGGATTTTTATTACTCTGCTTGATTGAGGTCTAGATTTTTGTGGAATGGTAACAAAGAGGGGTTGGGCATTTCTATTTTTTATTTCTATTATCTGTGTTCCCAATATTCTCTATTGTAGCTTGCTAATAACAGTTATTTTTTGGTTCTCAGGATTTAAATGAACCAAGGGCTGAGCTGATTAATATAATTCAAACAGGTAAACTTTAAGCAATGCTTTCTTAGTGGGAATAATGGTTGTTAATTTCTTTAATTTGGTTTCATACATTTCAGTTCTAATTGTGGACCTCTTTTTATTTTTATTTTTTTGAGCTATTTAGGGTTTACAAAATTGGAGATCAAAGTTAGACACTCAAGTTAAGGTCTATTGTGATGTAAGTGTTTGCTGGGTATCACAAAACGTGGTTGTATATTTATTTTGTTCTGTTTTCTATATGTGAAAATTCTGTGCACGACTTTGGATGTATTTTTATTTTTTGAATTTTTGATATATAGTCATTTGTGCTTGAATAAAATATATCGTTCACATGGGTGCTTGTTCTGTTTTTTGAATTTACAAGTGTTGGAATTGATATTTGGATCTTATGCTGGGTTTGCCCACGCTTCTGGCTGGGGATTGCCATTAGAAACATCATATGTTTGATAAAATGGTAGTCTTTATGTAAATAAAACAAATCATTTGAGATTAAGTAGACAACTATGCCTGAAAATCGATATATAAGGATATTAGCAGACAATGTAGATCTAATGTGTTTCCTTTATCAACTAAGCATAGCAAGAAGACGTCAGTTCCAGCATATCAGATCGAAGCCGCCGATCTCTCGTCTCCATCTCTTTCTCGCCGAAACTTTCGAGTTTCTGTCGCTGGTTCTCTCTCGCCGGTCGTTTCAAGCGTTAGCTTCTACAGACTTGTTCGTCTGAACCTATTCTGCAGATTTGTTCGTTTCTTCGTGATCTTTTCTTCGATCTGTCGCCGTCAAGCATAGCCTCGTCTACCTCTCAAATTCAATGGACCACTGCAGCGAGATCTCTCCGTCGTCCTTAGAAACCTTTTTCTCTCTGCCGATCGAAGCTCAGTTCCTAGTGGCCGTCGTCTTCCATTTTCTCCTGGTTATCGGCACTGTCTGGCTTCAGACTTGTGGTTTTTTGGGTTCATCGACACTGTTTTTTTCAGAGCGTACATTCTGGGGTTCATCGATACTGTATGTTTTCAGACCAGTGGTTTTTTGGGCTCATCGGTATTGTTTGGTTTCGGAGTAGTGTCTTCAGGGGTTATCGGCATTGTCTGTTTTCAGTTTAGTGTTTTCTGGGGTCATTGGCAATGTCTTCTTCAGATTAGTGTTTTCTGTGATTATTGGATTGGTCTGTTTTCAGCTCAGCATTTTCTGGGTTCAGTTGAATGGTCTGTACTCAGTCCAGTGGTTTGCTGGTTTCATATGAGTGGTCATCAAATTTGCTGGTTTGCTGGCCACTCTCTCCTCAATGGGGCTTGAGATTTTCTGATTGGAGTTTTGTATTCACTGAATGATAAGAATGGCCCCTGAAAGAGTGGTGGCCATTGAACGAAAATCTTTTGAAATTCGTAGGGAGGGTAGATGGCTGGTTCTTACAAAAAAAGGGTGGAAGTTTGTGAAAAGATTGAAAATAGAGCTAGCAATGGCACGGTGGTTTTGCAGAGTCCTGGAGGATGGTGTGAAGGCAAGGAGAAAGGGGTTTTATGCCAGTCATCGTGAAGGGGACAGGGGCTACACTGTACAGAGGTGTTCAAATATTCAAGGAGCTTTCATGGCACTGGAAGAGCATAGAGGGGGTGGGCATCATAACTGTATTCTGGTTCCGGATGATAGAGATGGGAAGGGATGGTGAAAACTGGTTGAGCTACTGAGAGAGGCTTCTCGTTACGGTTAGGGCTGTAAAATGAACAGGCTACTCGATAGGCAGCTCGAGTTCGACTCGATTAAACTCGAAATCGACTCGAATCGAATATTAAATAGGTTGTTCGTAAACATAGAATTATGCTCGAATATTAAACGATACAAACTCGTATAAAACTCGACCGACTCGATTAATGTTCATGAACAAACTCGTATAAAACTCGACTCGACTCGTGAGCTCGACTCGTATATATTTATACATAGTAACATATATAATATCCAAAAGTTAGATATATATATATATATATATATAGATACTATAGATATAATTTAGAATATTCATAATTATGTATATAGAGTCTTACTTATAACCCACTACATATACTATAGATAAATTTATATATTAACTTATAGTCTTATAAAACTACATATACTATATAAATTTATAATATTAAATTTATTAGCATCTATTAAGTTTATTATATTAACATATCATATTAGTACTTGTATTATAGTTTATACATATGGTGGTGTATTAATAATTTAATAAATATATAGTATTATAATTAATATATAACTAGTAGTATAGTTTGGTATAATATAACATTATATATTTAATGATATACTTATATACATATGGTGTTGTATTAATAATTAAATAAATATATAATATAATAAATTAATAACTTATTATATTATATAGTGTTCGTAACTTAGTATTAGAATCAATAATAATACAATTAACTTATATAATATATAAGAGGCTTTTGGATCCGTTGGATCTGTTTGGAGCCGTTAGATCTGTTTGGAGCCGTTAGATTTGGTTGAAGAATCGTAGCCGTTAAAGCTGCGGTGGTATAAAAGAGACTTTTTACAGCCTCAGACCCTCAGTTCTAACCCTAGCCGCCCATCCTTTCACTCTGTCCTTCACGCTTCTGCAGACTGCCGTTTCACTTTTACGTTTCACTCACATCTCACTTTCTCTCAGTCCTCAAACTCATCGCGATTGGCGATTCCCTTCCCTGATACGATTCAATGAAGCCTTGAATCAAGGCTTCATTCTTGAAGGTTCTGTGTCTGGGACTGGGAGTCTGCGATTTGTCAAAACCCTCGCAGATGGAGGCGTCGGCCGGTTTTGTTGACTGCAATCTCAATCTCAGAGATGGTACTCAGGCCTCGACAGAGGGGTCATTAAATGCTAGCATTTATGACTCCCAAGTCCCAACCAACTATATCTCTGATTTCGTTGTTCATATCTCTCTGGTTCGATGTTTGGTTTGTCTATTAGTCGATTGAGTAGGTTATTTTCATGTTTTGTATAGATTTCGTTGGGAAGTTTGGAGATGTGGTCCTTGACCCGTTTACTCGATTGGAAGTTTAGGGTTTTGCTTGATTTTATTGTTACTGTTCATGTTTCTAATTATTATAGTATTTTTTAACCTCTAGTTCTCTCATAACTATTTCACAATTGTAGTATTGTAGATCTGTGTTTGTTTTTTCATGTTTGTGCTTCTATTTGTAAACCCTATGCTGAAATGGTGTGACTCGTGACATCTTCACTGTCTCTGTGACATAAGTCTCTGTTTAATGACAGTTCATATATGATATCCATGTATTGTATAGATCTAATTATTTTTTTCATGTTTGTAAATTGTAATTGAAAACCCTAGATAGCCGAAATGGTGTGACATCTTGACTGTCTCTGTGACTCTATCTCTGGTTATGACTTGAAGCCTTACATCTGTCTTAATCTTGTTGTCCTTTGTTACATTGCACTTGCACTATACTATCTGTTTTGAGAATTACTACTGTCATAGTGGAAAATCTCTCAAGTGTTGAGAGAAAAACCTTGTGAAGAAAGAAGTTACAAGGCTAACCGTGTCTTGCTTCTGAAAGTTGAAGCAAAACTTTCAGTCCACAACACTGTGAGTAATACTTATTCTTGCTTGATTTGGTTCTTAGTTTATGTCTTGCAAATATGAAAACATGCTTTCTTTAACATGTTTTTTTGTTTATGTGTTTATAATCTGTTCTGTAGGGTGTTTATAAACTGTTATGTTATGTGCTTATGTGTTTATGAAATGTTGTTCTGTGTTTATATGACTATTTACTATTATGTGTTTATAAATTTTTCTGTTATGTAACTTCTGTGTTTATGTGTTTAAGTTCTATTCTATTCTGTGTTGATGTGTTTATGAAATGTGTTTTGTGTTTATCCAATATTTTCTATGTCTGTTGTTTTTGTTCTGTTATGTGTTTATCCAATATGTGTTGTATTGGTTGATTAATCTTATTCAACCTGTCCTCTGTTTATGTTCTTGCTTCAAGTATTTAAATATGTTTTCTTGAATCTGTTTTGTTCTGTTATGTGTTTATCCAATATGTTCTAATTTGGTTGATTAACCATATTCAACCTGTTCTCTGTTTATGTTCTTTCTTGAAGACTTAAAGTATGCTTTCTTGAATCTGTTTTAGTTGACCATAAATTATTATTGGTTGGTTCTTACTTCAAGTATTTAATTATGCTGTTTTTAACATGATTTGGTTGATTAATCATATTCAACCTGTTCTCTGTTTATGTTCTTGCTTCAAGCCTTTAAGTATGCTTGCTTGAATCTGTTTTAGTTGACCATAAATTATTATTGGTTGGTTCTTACTTCAAGTATTTAATTATGCTGTTTTTAACATGATTTGGTTGATTAATCATATTCAACCTGTTCTCTGTTTATGTTCTTGCTTCAAGCCTTTAAGTATGCTTGCTTGAATCTGTTTTAGTTGACCATAAATTATTATTGGTTGGTTCTTACTTCAAGTATTTAATTATGCTGTTTTTAACATGATTTGGTTGATTAATCATATTCAACCTGTTCTCTGTTTATGTTCTTGCTTCAAGCCTTTAAGTATGCTTGCTTGAATCTGTTTTAGTTGACCATAAATTATTATTGGTTGGTTCTTACTTCAAGTATTTAATTATGCTGTTTTTAACATGATTTGGTTGATTAATCTTATTCAACATGTCCTCTATTTATGTTCTTGCTTCAAGTATTAAATGTGCTAGTGTTTATTATGTCTTGCTTGCTTAATCTTGTCTAATCTGTCTTGTGTTTATGTTCTTGCTTCAACTATGAAATGTGCTAGTGTTTATTATGTTTTGGTTGATAAATTTTATTCAATTTGATCTATGTTTATGTTGTTGGGGTGCNGATCTATGTTTATGTTGTTGAGGTGCCTTGCTTCTGGAGGCACATCGAGCCACTAAGGCAAGATTTTATACTAAAACTGTTCGAGTCAAATTAGTTTGACTTTAACATCTGTTTTAGTTGATATTAATAAACTAAATCAGCCTTTCCTTCTGGAGGCACATTGAGCCATCAAGGCAAGGCTGTATAACAAAACTGTTGGAGTCATATTATTTTGACTTTAACATCTTTTAGTATCCTTGCTTCTGGAGGCACCTTGAGCCACCAAGACAAGGTTATTTTGATTTTTGTTCGATGTCTTTATGCTTATTGTATGTTTCTGGTTTTGTGTTTTCAAAATATTAGATCCTAGCAAATGGGTGATCCAGTGAATGAAGTTCATCCGGTAGAAGAGTATGAAAATGAAAACTCGATTGGGATTAGCTTAGTAGAACCCATATCTGATAATGATGGAGACACTGCAAATACTCAGGCCCCTAATACTGTGTCTACTGAGGGCCCTTCCATAGAGGTGCAAACAGTAGCCTATGAAAGAAAAAAAAGAAAGAGAACTTCTGATGTATGGAATGATTTTGTCGAGGTTGAAAGAGATGGGGTTAAACAACCTCAATGTAAGTGGTGTAAAACTTTGTTTAAAGCTTCTCGATCAAGTTCTACAACTATACTACGTAGGCACTTAGTAACCTGTTTACCATACATGGGGTCTAAGAATAAACAAAAAGTCTTAGCAGTTGAGTCTAAGGAGGTAGATGGAAACTTCACTGTCTCGAACTTTACCTATGATCGTAGTAGGGTCTGAGAGCTTGCTGCTCATATGATACTTTACCATGAATATCCCTTCTCTTTAATGGAGCATGTGGTATTTAATAAATTCATGAGTGCAAACACTCCATATTGGGAAAAAATGTCACGGGCTGTTGCAAAGAAAGAATGCATGAGAACTTATGAGAATGAAAAGTCAAAGTTGAGGGGTTTGCTTAAACATGTGAATAAGGTTCATATCACAACTGACATGTGGACTTCCTGTCAAAAACTTTCATATATGGTAGTGACATGTCATTTTATAGATGCTGATTGGCATCTTCAGAGGCGTGTGTTGAACTTTTGTAATGTACCACCTCCACATACTGGCCTTCTTATTACTGATGCTTTAGAAAAGTGTTTCCAAACTTGGGGGATTGAGAATAAAATTAGTTCAATTACTGTTGACAATGCTAGTTCTAATGATGTTGCCATTCGGATCTTGAAAGATGATTTTAGGTTGAAGAAAACATTGAGTGTAGGTGGGAAACTATTTCATGTACGTTGTTGTGCGCATATAACAAATTTACTTGTACAATATGGACTGGGGGAGATTAGGGATATTGTTGATTGTGTAAGAGATGGTATAAAATATTTGGTAGCATCAGAGAATAGGCTAAAACAGTTTAGTGAAATTGCAAAACAGTTGCAATTGCCTTCAAAGAAACTGATTTTAGATGTGCCTACAAGATGGAACAGCACTTATTTAATGTTGGACGCTGCAATTCAGTTCAAAGAAGTTTTTCCTAGATATGGTGATAGAGATAGATGTTTTGAATGGGTTCCAACTGTTGAAGAGTGGGGGCAAGTTGAAAATGTTTGTCAACTACTAGCTATTTTCAATGAAGTCACCAATATTGTATCCGGAAGTGATTACCCAACAGCAAACTTGTTTCTTTCTGAAGTGTGGAGAATGAAAGACATCTTATCTAAGAAGGGTAGAGATGAGAATGGGTACATGAAATCAATGGTAAGGAAAATGAGTGCTAAGTTTGACAAATATTGGGGGGAGTGTAATCTATTGATGTCAATAGCTGCGGTGTTAGACCCTAGATTCAAAATGGTCCTGATCCAGATTTGTTTTCCTTTAATTTATCAAGTTCCGGACACTGAACAAAATATTGATCATGTCTCTCAAGTGTTGCATGAATTATATGATGAGTATGTTCATGAATACAATTCAACTCTTGAGGCACAAAGAGAGCAGGATAATGCTCGAATGAATGTATCTGGTTCTTCCTCAAGTATTGGAACTGTGAGAAGCATGCAGAGTGGCCAGTCATTATTTAAATCTTTTATTAGAAGTGTTGATACCGTGCAGCCTAGTAAATCAGAACTGGACAATTATTTAGAGGAGAGTATATATATCTGTGAAGAGGGTTCAGATGCAAGTTTTGATGCCTTGGATTGGTGGAAAACAAATAGTCTGAAATTTCAGACTTCGTCCAAATTGGCCCGAGATATATTAGCTACCCCAATTACCACAGTTAGCTCAGAATCAGCATTCAGTGCAGGAGGCAGAGTCATTGATCCTCATCGAGCGTCATTGTCAACTGAAACTGTCCAGATGTTGTTATGTGGGTCTGATTGGATTAGAGCATTATATGGGCTTAAAAGATCATCAACAAATTCTGTAAGTGTCATATATTTATTTTAACTGCCTATTATTAGTTTATTATTTTATTATTTTATACTTACTTTTATTAATTTATTTACAACAATACTAACTACTGTTTTTTTCTTGTCAATAGAAGGATGTTCCATCAGAAACTCAGATTCTGTTGCCATAGCCATAGGCCCATACAGACTCAAATTCTGTTTTTTTGGCATCTTTAATGTATGGAACATTTGGGCAGTTCTCTAGTTTTATCTGGTCTGTTGACCATAAATCTATACGATTTGCTATCTGATATTTGGACAGTTTACTTTGTAATATTATTTTGTCAGTTTGGCTGTTCAATCTGATATGAGTAATGACAGTTCAGGTAATTTCTAAGTTCTAAATCTTCACCATCCAGATTTCCTACATTTATTTAAATGGCAAATTAAATTTTTCATTGCAAACATCCCTTGACAATATTTTCAAGTTAAAAGTACTTGAGTAATTTTGTAAGGGAATAAATATTATATTAATGTTTTTTACATGTATTAGTGTGTGCAAGTTGTCCTGTGGTGATTTTGTTCAAGGTTGGGTCCGAAATTGTTTACTTCTGTCATGGTGAACTCAGATTTTGTATAAGTTTGGTAACTTCTAGTCATTGTGATTTTGTTGGTAACTAAGGTAATTTTGTTTAACAAAAATTAGTGAACTTTTGTATGCCTATTACTACTGCAGCCTGCTGCTTTATATATCTTCTGTCATGTTGAGTTTGTTTTGGTAACTGCATGAGAACTTATTAGTGAATGCCTTTTGTTTCATGAGAACTTGTTTTGATAACTGCATGAGAAGATTGTATGACTTGTATTAGAATCTTTTGGTTGTTTTGGTAACTTGGTTCAATCTGTCTTGCTTGTTTGGCTGTTTTGCTTAGATCTTTGGCAACTGCTTGTGGTATTACAGTTCAGATGCGGTATATTTTGTTTACCTGCCTGTTAGTTGGGAGATTCTGGACAGTCTTGTCTGACTTGTGCCATGCTGTTTTGGTAACTTGCTTCAACCTGTTTGAAATATTCTTTTGTTGTCGACTTGTCTGGCTGTTTTGGTTTTGTTTTTGATAGCTGCCTATCTGCCTGTAGACTGTAGTATGCCAGTTTGCTAATTTTCATGCTACTACCTGCTTCAACTTGTTTTGGTAACCTGTTTAATTACTCAGATTTTGGTATTGGTGTACCGTGTACCTAATAAGTTTAGAGATATGCCATTTACTTTTCTTGCAAATTAAGTTTTGCATTCCTGTTAGAAATCCCTTGACAATATACTAAGTTAACAGTACTTGAGCAAGGGATTAAAAATCTGTTAACAAATTTTTTTGTGTATTACTGTATGCAGACAACAGGTTGTATAATGTATATGGCTCTGACTTCAGGGCTGCATGCAAAACAGATTGAGGACTTCATTGATTTCAATTTTAGAGCCCATGTTTTGTTTTGAAATTTAATGTACTAAGTTTCATTTCTCAATGTTGTCAATTTACAGTTATTTTTCATTCACTAGTTGTATATTAGGAAGTAAATGTCTCAAAATAGTCTCTAGAAGGCTTCATGATGTAAATTTAAATTTAAGTTGCTATTGCTATTATTCTCCATCCAAAAAAAAAAAATGTTATTATTTCAATTGTATATTTAAATTCTGCATATATGATAATAGGTAAACGAGCCGAGCTCGAGTCGAGCTTGGGCTCGGCTTGTTACCAGAACCGAGCTCGAGCCGAGCTCGAGTTTTGGTTACATGTAAACGAGCCGAGCTTGGGCTCAACTCGAGTTGTGAACGAGCCGAGTTCGCACAACCCAAACTCACTCGAACTCAGCTCGTTTACAGCCCTGCCCATGAGAAGATATTGACCTCGGTCTATAACTTGGAATATGCCAAATCCTAAAGATACTCCACCTGACGCTTCTTTCGAGTGTGCTTCCAAATGCAATGGTAGAATTTGAATTCTAGGATTATGTTCGTTGGGCTCGAGGTAAACAAAGAATAGCAGAAAGGAGAGAGAAGAGAGATCATAATTTCTTTTTATAAACTATTAAATCTGATATCCGGGTTTAATACCGTAGCCGGCTTAGGTAGGGCCAATTAGGATAATTAAGTTTTCGAACTGGATAAAATCTGGTCTAGTTCTCGGTTCAATATATAGTTTTATCAAACGCATTATTCATAGAACCAAAACCGGTTGAAGAACTGGATTCAACAAATATAGTAAGTAAAAAAAACAACAAAAGATTGAAAAGTTATTTCTTATGTTTTACTTATATTTTACTTATAGTTTGATATATATATATATATATATACCACATCATAAAATATTAAGAAAAGGATGAAATTGGCCAAATTAGGACTAAAACTCCATACTATATATCAAGATTTATATAATTACAAACCAAGATTTAGGGAAAGCAAAGTAAGGCAAAAACATACCTGATCGGTTAACTTCTACTTGATTGCCATTGGAAGCAGTACCCAATGCATTGTGATGATTGTGATCCATACCATTTAGCCAAAAAAAAAAAAGGAAAAAAAAATAAGAAAGCAAAGAAATCTTGGTAACATTTGGGTTGAACTAAATTCTATAATAAAAGAGAAATAATAGACATATAACGAGTCCTCATGTATATATGTAGTCTCTAAGAAGGATATATATTCACACATAAGCATCAATAAAATGACCAACTTCGTGTGCCTTTTTCTTTAACACTCTAGTCTAAACTTTAGAATTACTACAAAAAATTCTGCCTTTTAAGTTTTCGTTGGTTCTTAAATTTCTGCATCAAAGGCCTTCGTTAGATAATATCCGGGCATTTGTGAAGGCCCGGGGACCCAAAAATCAACCTGTTATTTCGAGTATGAGGAAGCCTAGATTGGTGTTCGTAAGGATGTCATCAGAGGAGGATTTTTTTAAAGCTTTCTCGAGGGAAACGTGTGATGTGGATGGGATCCCATATAGAGTTTTTCAGTGGAATGCAGATTTCAATGAGGAGGAAGAACCTTCCATGGTGCCGGTCTAGGTGGTACCACCGGGACTACTGTTGAATTTTTATCATGAATCCTTTCTAAGGAATATCACTGCACCTATTGGACGGTTTTTGAGACGTGATAATGCGACCCGATGAGCGACGAGGACAGATGGCGCTAGGGTTTGCGTGAAGATGGATGCTGCTAAGACACCACTCTCTGGTATGTGGATTGGTTGGCCTAGAAGTTCGTTGAGTTTTTACCAAGAGGTCGTATATGAAACTTTACCTGCATATGGTTGACCCTACTACATGCAGGTCATAATTTGATGACATGCAAGTGGAAGTACCAAAGGAAGAAGATGATAGGTGAAAAAGGGGGAAAAAATGGGTCTAAATAGAAAAAGAAATAGAAGACAAGACGGGGTAGGAAAAGAGTAATGCATAAGTAAAGCAGGCGAATTAAGATGGAATGGACAAGCAGAAGCATGGCCTGGGGAATTCTGGGGGTACAACACATGAGGACGAAGAAGGATCAGAAAATGTGAATTTATTGCAAGCTGGGCCCTCTCGTAGTGGTGAATGTAATTTGTTGGAAGGGGAGATGCAAATGGAGAATTCTGGCCCTATTACTGGATGCACCATGCATGAGAACCAACTCGGTTTATCCGCAGGAAAGTTAATGCAAGCACGGTTCTTAATTGGTGGCCAGGGTGCTGAATGGGACATGCATGTGGAAGTTACAGGATTAGAGGTGGGGAATGATGATGCACTCAGGCCTCAGGAGGACATACATGCACGGTACGTGGGGTTGGATGTATAGAATGGGGAGTGCCAAAGGAAAGAATAAGTTTACGTATAAACTTGTGTGTTATTTTTCCTAGTTTGAAAACTATACAGTGCTGCCTTTATATAGGTGCGATTACAATAACAGAAAGATTTTGTACAGAGAATATTCTGGACTAGCAAAAAGGTTTGTTACAAGAGATGTCCTGCGTCCTACATGCTGCTCATGCAGCTGAGACCGTTACGTGATACTGCTAAAGTCCTTTGGCTGTGAGCCTTTGGTTGGGATAACAGTCTGCTCCTTAACATCCCCCCTCAGGTCAAGCGGTGAGTGATCATGTAGATGTAGACTTGAACAGAGAAGAGCAAAGCGTGCTCTAGACAACAGTTTTGTAAGCACATCGGCAACTTGGTCTTTTCCAGAAACAAATGCCACTTGGAGAGATTTGTTGAGTACTTGGTCACGTACGAAATGAAAGTCGATCTCAATGTGTTTTGTGCGAGCGTGAAAAACTGGATTGGATGATAAGTACATAGCACCCATATTGTCACAGTAGACCACTGGTGGACAATTTAAAGGAATGTCTAGATCACGGTAGAGGTGCTGGAGCCATATTACTTCGGCGGTAGCATTAGCGACAGCTTTGAACTCGGCTTCGGTGGGTGATTGGGCGATTGTAGGTTGTTTCTTAGATGACCAAGAAACCAAATTTGCACCAAGGAATACATAGAACCCACTTGTGGAGCGCCGATCGTCAGGGCAGCCTGCCCAATCGGTATTGGAAAAAGCAGTGAGTTTGAAAGTTGATGATGGCGAGATTTGCAGTCCAAGAGTTGATGTATGCTTCAAATACCTCAAAATTCGCTTTACGGCTAGCCAATGGGGGATTCGGGGATTATGCATGTATTGGCATACCTTGCCAACAACGTATGCTAAGTCAGGCCGTGTAAATGACAAGTACTGTAATGAGCCGACGGTGTTGCGATACAGGGTAGGATCTTCAAAAATATTACCTGTGAAGGCACTTAGTTTCTCTGTTGTAGCCATTGGAGTCTTTACCGGTTTTGCTAGTGACATATTCATTTGTCAGAGTAGATCAAGGATATACTTCTGTTGTGTAAGAAGTAAACCATGGGAATTTGGTGTGACTTCGACACCCAGAAAATACCGTAAGACACTAAGGTCAGAGATAGGAAAATCACTGCGCAGAGCGGTAACAAGATCAGATATTTGCTGAGTTGAGGATCCTGTGATCAACAAATCATCCACGTACACTAGAACACGCAGCTTGCTGGTGGAAGTTGTGTGCAGAAATAATGAAGGATCGGCAGTAGAGATATGAAATCCAAGATCAACGAGGCGATTACTTAAACGTGAGTACCACGNGGGTAAGTATTGAGAAAGAGTCTATGGGGAGCAAACCTCGAGATGTTGACATTAGCTAATCTCAAGTTTGGTAGGCAACCACCCTTTGAGCTTGGGGCACTTCTTAATATACAACTCTTTAAGTTGAGAAAAAGTTTCAATTTCATTTTTAGGACTGAAATGAAACCAGTTTTCCCAATTCAACGTGTTCTCCAACCTTAGAAATTTCAACCTTCCAAATGGCTTCATTAAAGAATAACTATTTCCATAAAACTCTAAACTCACAGTAAAAGCTTCATCAAACCCATCAATGTAGAGTTCATTAAGAAAAGGTAATTGCCCAAGGGGTGGCAAGGCACAACAATATTTACAATTTCTTAATTCAATATGTGATATCTTAGAAAATAAAGGAAGCCCTACTGTCCTATTTGGAAAACCTTTCCCGCCATGGTAGTTGATGGTGAGACTTTTCAAGTTTTCATAGGGTTGCAGATTTTCAAGTACACCTCTTTGAGTTTCTGAAATAGCACATTCATTTGAATGAATTTATTCTAACTCCAACTTCTCGAAGTAACCCTTATCCAACTTTTAACATCCTGATAACTTCAACATTTTCAAATTGAAAAAATTGCATATGGAATTGGGCAACTTGTTAATATATGTGAAAGAAATGTCCAACTAACATTGATGTTTCATTTTGGTTATTGAATAAGGAAACTTAATTATGCCTCATAGGTTGGATATAGGGCTGTAAACGAGCCGAGTTCGAGCGAGTTTGGGTTGTGCGAACTCGGCTCGTTCACAACTCGAGTCGAGCCCAAGCTCGGCTCGTTTATTAGCCGAGCCGAAGCTGATGCTCGAGCTCGGCTCGTTTACATGTAACCAAAACTTGAGCTCGGCTCGAGCTCGATTCTGGTAACGAGCCGAGCCCAAGCTCAACTCGAGCTCGGTTCGTTTACCTATTATCATATATGCAGAATTTAAATATACAATTGAAATAATAACATTTTTTTTTTTTTGGATGGAGAATAATAGCAATAGCAACTTAAATTTAAATTTACATCATGAAGCCTTCTAGAGACTATTTTGAGACATTTACTTCCTAATATACAACTAGTGAATGAAAAATAACTGTAAATTGACAACATTGAGAAATGAAACTTAGTACATTAAATTTCAAAACAAAACATGGGCTCTAAAATTGAAATCAATGAAGTCCTCAATCTGTTTTGCATGCAGCCCTGAAGTCAGAGCCATATACATTATACAACCTGTTGTCTGCATACAGTAATACACAAAAAAATTTGTTAACAGATTTTTAATCCCTTGCTCAAGTACTGTTAACTTAGTATATTGTCAAGGGATTTCTAACAGGAATGCAAAACTTAATTTGCAAGAAAAATAAATGGCATATCTCTAAACTTATTAGGTACACGGTACACCAATACCAAAATCTGAGTAATTAAACAGGTTACCAAAACAAGTTGAAGCAGGTAGTAGCATGAAAATTAGCAAACTGGCAGACTACAGTCTACAGGCAGATAGGCAGCTATCAAAAACAAAACCAAAACAGCCAGACAAGTCGACAACAAAAGAATATTTCAAACAGGTTGAAGCAAGTTACCAAAACAGCATGGCACAAGTCAGACAAGACTGTCCAGAATCTCCCAACTAGCAGGCAGGTAAACAAAATATACCGCATCTGAACTGTAATACCACAAGCAGTTGCCAAAGATCTAACCAAAACAGCCAAACAAGCAAGACAGATTGAACCAAGTTACCAAAACAACCAAAAGATTCTAATACAAGTCATACAATCTTCTCATGCAGTTATCAAAACAAGTTCTCATGAAACAAAAGGCATTCACTAATAAGTTCTCATGCAGTTACCAAAACAAAATCAACATGACAGAAGATATATAAAGCAGCAGGCTGCAGTAGTAATAGGCATACAAAAGTTCACTAATTTTTGTTAAACAAAATTACCTTAGTTACCAACAAAATCACAATGACTAGAAGTTACCAAACTTATACAAAATCTGAGTTCACCATGACAGAAGTAAACAATTTCGGACCCAACCTTGAACAAAATCACCACAGGACAACCTGCACACACTAATACATGTAAAAAACATTAATATAATATTTATTCCCTTGCAAAATTACTCAAGTACTTTTAACTTGAAAATATTGTCAAGGGATGTTTGCAATGCAAAATTTAATTTGCCATTTAAATAAATGTAGGAAATCTGGATGGTGAAGATTTAGAACTTAGAAATTACCTGAACTGTCATTACTCATATCAGATTGAACAGCCAAACTGACAAAATAATATTACAAAGTAAACTGTCCAAATATCAGATAGCAAATCGTATAGATTAACCAAAACAGACCAGATAAAACTAGAGAACTGCCCAAATGTTCCATAGATTAAAGATGCCAAAAAAACAGAATTTGAGTCTGTATGGGCCTATGGCTATGGCAACAGAATCTGAGTTTCTGATGGAACATCCTTCTATTGACAAGAAAAAAACAGTAGTTAGTATTGTTGTAAATAAATTAATAAAAGTAAGTATAAAATAATAAAATAATAAACTAATAATAGGCAGTTAAAATAAATATATGACACTTACAGAATTTGTTGATGATCTTTTAAGCCCATATAATGCTCTAATCCAATCAGACCCACATAACAACATCTGGACAGTTTCAGTTGACAATGACGCTCGATGAGGATCAATGACTCTGCCTCCTGCACTGAATGTTGATTCTGAGCTAACTGTGGTAATTGGGGTAGCTAATATATCTCGGGCCAATTTGGACAAAGTCCGAAATTTCAGACTATTTGTTTTCCACCAATCCAAGGCATCAAAACTTGCATCTGAACCCTCTTCACAGATATATATACTCTCCTCTAAATAATTGTCCAGTTCTGATTTACTAGGCTGCACGGTATCAACACTTCTAACAAAAGATTTAAATAATGACTGGCCACTCTGCATGCTTCTCCCAGTCCCAATACTTGAGGAAGAACCAGATACATTCATTCGAGCATTATCCTGCTCTCCATAGACTCTTTCTCAATACTTACCCATATGGTAATAAAAGGGCATGATAATTTGGAATATCTTGCTCTTGTAGAACAACATGAACATGATGGAATAGTGGACTTCAATAGTTGTCTTGAAGAGTCATGAATCTGAAACTGTTCCTCTCTCATGTCTCTTCCCATGGGTGGTTTACTCTCAACACTGAAAATACTTGAGATAAAAAATTGTAAGAAGTTGGAGCTCCCCATGCACCGAAAATATTCATCCCTTGAAGAATTGTGCTTGACATATTGTTGTGATTCCTTGACGTCCTTTCCATTATACCTATTCCAAAATCTGAAGAATATTGTAATAAATGAGTGCATAAATTTGTAATCTTTAGAACAACGTGGAGGTGATTTAGTGATATCAAATATTGGAATCTGGGAATATCCTAGCTTTGTATCTTTTCCGAAAAGAGGATTGTGTGCCCCTAACCTTGTAAGGTTTTTCCTCCAAGATTGTGAGAGCCTGAGGTCAGTGCTTGATAAGATATACATATTTCTTTTGTCTCTTCGTTCTTTGGCGATGTAAGATTGTCCAGAAATTGAGTTATTTCTTGAAGGATGATTGCCTTCCAATCTAAAGGCAATTAAGATATGCGGCTGTAAGAAACTCATTATAAAGTGGGCAGGAAGGGGTTTGCAAAAACTCAACTCTTTAGAATTGTTGGAAACCTGTGGTGAATCAGAAAATGTGGAGTCCTTTCCTGGGGGCTGTTGCTGCCCACCACTCTAACCCATCTTGAGATATATTCATTTAAAAATTTGAAATCTTTGGACAAGGAGGTGTTTCAACACCTCACTGCCCTTGTACAATTGGTGATTAGTGATTGTACAAAGCTCAGGTACATGCCAGAAGAGGGCTTCCCTACCTCCCTTGGTCTTTTTGTGATAAGAAAGTGCCTTATGTTGGAGAAAAAAGATGGAAAGGAAAGAATGAGAAGAATAGTTCAAGGTGGCTAGCGTCTTGTGTGCCTAACATAAATATTGTTCAAGGAGATGAATGGCTAGGTGAGAGCCCCAACCTCAACGATTTTAAGTTATATAATTAGCTTTCTTTAATATTAAAATGGTAGTTGCTATGATAATTGCAAATGTTATCAAATAGAGAAATTCTATACTCCATACCAGGAGTTGACTACCATCCCACTCGGCTGACATGGCATGTATAGTAACACGTGTTCCAATTAAAAAAAAAATCTATTATTATGTACAGTAATTCAGAAAAAGAGTAATTTAAAATTTTTTACTGTGTACAGTAATTCAGTACATAGTTTCCAGCCCTTTCGAATTTTAATTCATTGCCCTCACACACCTTTGCCCCTTTCTTCCCCTCCAGATGCCCCTAACCCAAACCTGCACCCCCATTGTCGTATAGAGCTATTTTTTCGATGAAAACAAGAGCTGGAATGCATTTATATGTCTGCCAACACTTTCATTACTCTACGTAATGAGTATAATCTCAATAATGTAGGTGCGATTGAAGAAAAGTTATGCCGAATCTAAGAAGAATGGATAGCTTGTGGGATTGAGTGGTTAAATAACACTTTGAACAATACTTTCTTTACAAAAATTGCATCCACATCATCCAACAAAAAATGTTTTACAAAAATTCCTTCTACCAAAAGTTTTTTGACAAAATAATGATTCTATCTTTATATCCATGGTGTCACTACTATGTCTAACAAAAGTTTCTTCACACGATAATGGTATCACTGCCTTTGTTTATATCCATCTTATCATTGTCATGTCACTGCCTTTCTCTTGATCATCCATGTCTTTGCCCTGCCATAAGTTTTTTTGGAATTAAAAAACAGTGTTAGTGTCAGAGAAGGCTACAAAGCTTAAAAAAAAAAAAACATTAATCTTGTTACCTGAAAATCCACACTGTCCTAAGTGGCAAAACAAATGTTTCTTTTTGCAGCTATCATAGTTACTGGGGAGTCACTGAAGTTCACTTGAACTTGGGATACTTGGCTTGTATACAAGGCAAAAAATATAAAAAATAAATATAATCAAACATAAACTAAGATTTGATATATAAGTATTAAACGTAAAAATTTACCTGATCATGTTGAACTATTTTTCTATTTTGCTTGTCATTCTTGTCACTTCCAGATTTGATTTTTGCTTGTGGTTTCTTAACTGCTTTCTCTTCTGTAGACATCTTTCACTTTGATGGCGGTCTCCCTTTACCTCAAACTACGAGAGGGCTTATCACTTTACTACTTTGTCCTACCAAGCCATCACTTCTATGTAAAACCTCGTTACATTTGGATGAGACATTCCGTATGGGTTGTGAAAGTTGAGAAGATGTACACTTCAACGGACGATACTTCTCGTTTAACATATCAATGTGTTTCATCACGTCCAAATAATGCTCCACCTTTGTAGATGTCATCGATGCTAGTTCAAAAACTTTTTTGCACATGTTCTCATATCTTTGTCCATCAGGGTTGTTACTCAAGTCATCATAACTACTCTTAATAAGAGAATATCTACGCTTGATATCTTTCCTCCATATATCAAGTATGTATATAGGTGGCAATGAAGTCACTTTTCTCATAGTTAGAATAGTGATTGAATGTCTACACAAAATTCCCCAAACCACAAGTACACTTCACCTCACACTCATTTTCATTGAAGTAAACAAAAAAAGTGACTTCCTTTATAAAATTATCATCAATTTTCATCTAATCGGTCACTGTGTAGGTAGAAATGGCACCTTCAGTTTGAAATAACATACAATGACAGTATAGCTTCCCTCTAAACTCCTCCTGTACCACTTTAAATTTTGCAGTGGTATAAACATCTTGAAATTTCTTCTCAATAGGGTAATGGGTGATGCACGGTATTACATTATTAAAAGAACTGAAATATGCTTGGACCTCATTCTCAAACTTCATCCTCAGAGCATTGTCAAATTGGTCGACAAATTCTTTTAATGTTGTGCTCGAGTATACATAGTTATCAAAGAAAGCATTCGTACTTTCACTACGCTGTGTAGTTGTCATACCAGCCCAAAATATGTCTTTGACATATACAGGGACCCAATGCATCCGTTCGTTATATAATGAACTCAACCATGCATTCTCTTGAAGATTGTAAGCGTTAAGTACATTTTGCCAATTTTGTTCGAACTCTATACACGTTTGAGAATCATACACTGCAGTCTGAATGTCACTCTTGATAGCATGTTATTGCCCTAGTGACCAAAGCTTCTCGGGAATTTTTTTCATTATGTGCCACAAGCAAAATCTGTGTCGTGCACATGGAAATACTTTTGCTATGGCTGATTTCATAGCCCTATCTTGATCGGTTATTATTGCTTTGGGAGCATGGTTATTCATGCATTTCAACCACTCCTCAAACAACCAAACAAAAGTCTCTGTATCCTTATTGGATATCAACCCCGCCCCTAAAAGTATAGATTGACCATGATGATTTACTCCTACAAAGCGAGCAAACGGCATCCCATATCTATTAGTCATATACGTTGTATCAAACGTAATGACATCACTGAAATACTCGTATGATGCCCTACTTCTTGCATCAGTCTAGAACACGTTTTTTAGCCGGTAATCATTATCCATATCTATGCTATAGAAGAAACCATCATTAATTTTTTGCATCCTACTAAAATACTCACAAAGAGCTTCTGCGCCACCTTTTCCAAGACAAAGATGTCTTGCTTTTTGAATGAAATTGCTACAATCATTTTCTACAAATGGTAAGTTCTCATACCCCCCAACCTCAACAACCAATGAGTTAAAATTCTTACTCATTGTGATTCCAGCTCTATCATTCCACTCAAGCCTTATTTTCATGACCGGGTCCATCTGATTGTTGCATTTAAAAAACCTTACTTTTCTTGGACTCAAATCGTGATTATGCTCAAGCACAACAGTAATAAAAAACCACTTCCCATCAATGCTTAACTGGGCGTTGATCTTTGCCTTGCAATCTGTTTTTGTTGTTGGCATTGGCTTGATAATGTTACTTGAAGTGGTCTTTTTTTCACCTTGACGAACGCAAGCAAATGTGACGTATTTGATAGTCCCATCTGCTTCTTTCTTACAAACTTTTTGAACAACACCAAATCCCCTTTGATTGGCATATTGTCTGTAGTATAAAAAAAATGTCATCACTAGACCCAAAAACCATGCCTGTCTTTGGCTCCTCAACATTTTTGTCGTATATAATTTTGTACTTTATAGAAGCATCCTCCGCTTTATCATGAAACTTTGAATCGTATTCAATTTGAACCTCATCTGCATTAGTCAAATAAAAAAGATTACTAAAAAACTATGGATTCAAAATATTTCAAAAAAAAAAAAAAAAGACAAAATAAACCTAATAACTCACCCAATGGGTCAACTTGGAGGGCTAAAGAGTTGTTAGAAGTTATCTGTGTAACTTGATAAGTATCCCAACATTCATGCTCAAATGTTGATGCATCCATAATCCAAATAATAACTGCAAATGAGAGTATTTTGGGTAAGCATAAAAAGAAGGTGCTTTTAACCTATGAGAATTTTGAAAAAACTATATGTATGTCCATACCAACTAACAAATTAAGAAAAAAAAAAGAATATTGGAAGAAAAATCAGTTTCTCAAAGAACTAAGCTAGTATCCATAACAATTCCTAGGTGTAACTTAAGAAGAAAGCAATTGGGCTTGAGTTTTCTATCTTCATTTGAACTTGATCTTATTTATATTGCTTGAAAACTTTTAAAGAACACAGGGTATAAACAAAGGGTTATTAAAGATTTCCCATTTAAGCCAGGCACTGGGTATGAACAAGCATTATTAAATCAATGAATGCTATGAACAAATTAAATCTCTAGGACATGAACAAAAATAGGGTAAAAAACATATATATGATTTGTTAAAAAAAAGTTGGAATAAATGGTACCTACTAGTGGATAAGCCCGACGCTGGTAGCTTAGAAAATGTCATTGACGAGTGCTGAAGGATGGTGATGGCGACAGGAGAAATTGGTGTCTCGTTTGGAGTGCTGGAGTACTGTTATTTGTGTTGAAAAAATTGCTCTGGCTTGGATAGAGTAGAGCATTGATGGAGGCCTTTAGCGACATTTGGAGGGAAAGAAAGTGACAGGGGAGGCTTAAGCAAGAAATGGAAGTCGAAAAGGCGCTCAATTGTTTATGTGTTACTGTACATACGATTTTCTCTTTTTTTTTTTTTCTAAAATATAAATAAATTTTCTTTTGACATAGCACGTGTTACTATACACATCACGTCAGCAAGTGGGATGGCAGTCGGACCCTGGTATAAAGTATAGCAGAACTCACATTTGTCGGTATGTGTTCATGTGGCCATTCCAAATTCAAATTGTTTTGCTCACTTTGTTAACTTTTAATTCTTTTGTACCTTACATATCGATTGTCGAATGTTGTTTAGTAATTAGACCCGTTGACCATTTAAAAAAAGTCTTTATGCTATTTTCTTTGTTTCTCTCTCTCTCTCTCTCTCTCTCTCTCTCTCTCTCTCTCTCTCCATTGAAAACCCTCTCTACCTAAGGCCCTAAAATCTTATCTTCCCTATCTAGAGGGTGGCTGGAGCTTCAGTTCCACCCACCCTCTCCTGTCTGTATAGTCCTGACACTATCATACTGTGTTTTTTGGATTTTCCTTCATTTCCAGAACGTAGCATGGAAAAGTGTCGATCTACTTCTTTCCGGCCACCACGATTGCCAACGCCGCATTGTAAGACTCCCCAATTGCTGACCATTCAGACGACAAAAGTAGATCATCAAAAAGAGTGGCACGTGCGTCTCACGTGAAACAAAAACCGTGGGTGAATCTCACACGCCGCCGCACCAATGAGAGTTTGCCACCCCACGCATGGCATTTTTGGGGTTAGCAGTCTCGGATCTCTTAGATTCAACCAATCCCCACTCTCCTAGTGTGGCACGTGGTCTTCATGCACCTCAACGATTCTTGGCAGTCACTTGCTATCAATTCGATGCTTCTTCCACTTGCTATCTTCTTATGTTATTGCTTCTCTTAACCAAGGATAATGGGAAAAAGGTAGTTAAAGTCTCATTCAGTTAGTCCAGATCAACGCATGTAGAACAAATCCATTCACTGTAGCTTCTGATTGAGATGAATTGTTGTATATTTTATATATCTAGAACCAATATATTTTAATTATTTCATTGACATTATTATTGGTTTTAGATGAAAAAATGGTTAAGAAGCATAAATCTGAATTGTGATTTAAATTGGTTAATATAATGATTTATGCTTACTTTTATAATTGTGATTTAATTGGGTAATATTTCCTCCCATGCACAATTTATTTTTGATATTTTATTCTTCCTTTTAATTTACTTTTGGTTTTCTATTTAAATGAGCATCACACTTGGTTGGAGGGAATGGAGTCTACTCCTTTTTGAAGCAAGCTCGCATAATTCTTTTTTGGAGACAGCATGGGCATGATACAAAAGCAACGCAAAAAGAAAAAAAGAAAAAAAGAAAAACACAGTAGTCGGTTGCACATGGGGTTACATACAGAAACATACAGTATTTTCTCCCACGAGTTGACCATTGCATAGAAGCAGGGGTTGAGCATTTTCAAGTTTGGAAAAAGATAGTAGTTGAGCAACCTGAAGAGAAAAGAAAAATAAAGGAAACAATAAGATGGACAGACACGCATACACGGCTAGGAGATGGGTTTTGTTTCTTTCCTGCTTTTGGACGCATAGGGTTGAAGATAGCGGGCTCTTCGACGCAAGAAGAAAAGTGGGAAGACACATTGCATAGAAGTAGGGGTTGAGCATTTTCAAGTTTGGAAAAAGACAGTAGTTGAGCAACCTGAAGAGAAAAAAAAATAAAAGAAACAAGAAGATGGACAGACACACATACACAGCTAGGAGATGGGTTTTGTTTCTTTTATGCTTTTGGACGCATAGGGTTGAAGATAGCGGGCTCTTCGACGCAAGAAGAAAAGTGGGAAGACATGCGCGCAATGTAGGGGTCAGAGAGAAAATGTTGCACAGGGACATACGGACAGGACCCAGTTTTTGGCTTTGTTTTCTCTCCACCTTTGCTCTCTTGTGAATTTTTCTAGTGTGATTTTGTTATTAATTTTAGTTTTCTGAATTCCATGGCTCTTGTAATGAACTTGGTTGACTAAATTTTTGTACTAAGGTGAGAGATGAAGTCTAATGATTTAGATATTTTTTTGGATCAACAATCGAGCTTATATTGTGAGTTTGATCGATTGAATAATTTTATTATTGGATATTTAGATTATCTATGTAATTATCTTGGTTCATTGTGATTTCTAAATACATTGGATACTTGAAAAATCCATGTGATATTTAAATGGGATTGTTAATGTTTTAACCATCAATTGTTCATGCTTAATCTTTAATGATTAGTTTTCTTAGCCTTAACTGCTAAATCTTCCAGTTAAATAGAATCATTATTATAGTTTAATTGAAGTAAATTGATCAAATATAATAGTCTAAATTATTAAACGGATCCTTGAAATTTTAGTTGTTCTCCATATCAATTTATTATATCATTTTAGTTGTATTTTGTTATTTTAAAAATCTTCATCTCAGTAATTTTATCCTCTATTTGGTTGCATCTTCCTTTTAATAATTTGTTTCCATTGTTTAAGTTTATTTTCTTTATCATATAAGTTAATCTCTGTGGATTCGACCATGTTAGGTACTACAACACCTGTACACTTGCAGCTAAAGCTGCTCTGAATTTTTGGTTCACTACTTTGAGTCAAAGTTTAGGCGTAACAGTTTTAGATTGTAGTATTATTGTAACAGCCCGCTAAAATTATCAGTTTTGGATTTTTTTCCCGACAGCAATCACATCTCTCTCGTCTTTACCCTCATCTGGAATCACGCGTATAGATTATCTTTTCCGTAAATCACGTAATTTGTTCTTCACCGACAGCTGTAAAATCATGAACAGTTTTATCCTAAGCGTTGTACCTCGATGGCATTTTTCCGGATCTTATCCATCGAATTTCAAAGTATTAGATAAGCTTGTTTTTAAAGTAGCACAATTATAATAATTTAATGAGCTCTGAAAATATTATAATTGTGGATATTTATTTAGATTAAATATTTTAATTGTTTTAAGATATTAAGAGGTTTAATTTTACGTTGAAAATTCTTATTTAAATTTAAGTGTTTTATGCACTTTGATTAATTAATGATACTTTATCATTTTATATAATGATGAAGAAAATATTATTTTATAAATTAGTTTATAAAATAATATTCTACTTAATTCTTCTCAGTGTAGTAATTAAGTGTTTTACTAATTAAATGATTTTATCATCTTCGATTAATTAACGGTACTTTATCTTTTTTTTATATAATGATGAGGAAATATTATTTTATAAATTTTAGTTTATAAAATAATATTCTACCTTAATTTATCGTAGTGTTTTATTTAAAGTGTTTTATTAAAAATAAGTTTGATAACACGTTAGCACGTTTTGCTCTCTCCCTATTCTGAAACTTCCAGCCTCCTCTTCTTCAACTCTTAACTTTTTCTTCTCTCTCAATTCTCTGAATCTAAGGTCGATAACCTTGAACCCATGGATTTATTTCCCTCAACCACCTGGGTTGGGACTATCTGGATAACTCCCATCTTGGGTGCTTACGTCGCCGAGGCCACCGAGTTTTACCTGGGTACCAAAATCTCACCAAAACCCAGTTGAATTTAACCCCATTAAAGAGCTTCCTTTATACCGAGCAAGAAAGGAGGCACCAGTCTTTTTTGGATACATGGGTTGCAGCATATGGGCCCTACAACAGCCTTTCTTGACTGAAGGTGGCCGTCTTTATAATGTGCAGCAATTTGTTTAAACGTAGATAAAGCAGCTAGTTGATGATCTGAATGATGAGGAGAGAGATGAGAACGTGGGTGAGCTGTCTGATAGCTACATGGAGAGCTCCTTCCTGACTTTCACAGCGGCGAGGACGCGAGTAGCTTAACTCACTTTGAGAGAGACAGGGAGAGGGAGAAAGAGAGCTGAAAGAGTTTATGTATCGGTTTAGCAACACGGTGATCGGCTTCTTGAACCTTTTTATGCTCTTAGCGTCGATACCCATAATTGGGGCGGGACCATGGATGGCGAGGAATAGCAAAACCTGCGAAAGTTTCCTCCAGACCCCAGATCTCTCGCATATATTCTTTTTCTCGCGCTTGCTGTACTACAGCCGTTTTCTTCCTAAGAATATCGTTCTGGAGAGACTGGTGTTGGGTGTAAGCGCGCTTGGTTCCGGATGGAACGTGCTTGTTGGTGAACAGATCTTTCGCATGGCTTCTCTGCCATGTCTTTCGTTCTCAAATACTCCTCCTCAGTGGCGGCATCATCGTTGAACTCGTCCTGGACTTCACTACCAACTGGGTTTAATACCGACTGAAGATGAGTTTGAGCTGGGATCGAAGATCTGCCGGCGCCGTTGACGATGAACTCTCCCCGGAGGAGCGCAACCTTTTCTCCGTAGCCTACAAGAAAAAACACATCCATCCCATTGCTGTTTAGCAGCAGAACCACGTGTGCAGAGGGCTCTCTGCCATTGTTCCTAAGATCCATGTACGCCGGATGCGAGCCATACAGATCAGCGTTAAGATTGATGGCCGATATATCGGTGGTGTACAAAGTGTAAGGGTCGTTTGGATACAGCTTGATCTCGTGTGGCTGAGTGTTCTCTCCCAGGCCGTACAGAGAGGCATCTTTGGGTAACTTGGTGGAAATCTCAAGGTACTGGTCCTTAAACACCAAGTTCCCAAATGGGTCTGATGCATCAGAGCTTGAGTTGAAAAGGGTTTGCCCATTTGATTTCCTCTTCACCGCGAAACCAAATGGATCACTAGGAATTCCTTCCTTACCTGCCATGCAAAAGAAACCTGGGATCCCAGCAAAGCCAACAACAAGTGGATCATCGCGAGACCTGTCAGATGATGAAGAAGTTGAAGGAGAAACTGAACTGTCTGAGAATATGGATCCTGCCGATGCAAAAAGAGTTAGGAGAATGCTTTCCAATAGAGAGTCAGCTAGACGCTCAAGAAGAAGAAAGCAGGCCCATTTGACTGAGCTTGAGCAAATTTTAAAGCAGAAGACCTTTACCAGGTCTGAGATTGATCGTTTGACAGCCTTTTTGCATTCAAAAACTGATGATTTACCCGTTGGGCATGAAGAGAAAAAGTCTGAAGTGATTCCAACAGAGCTAGCGGTCTCTCATGATAGAAAGGAGGAATTTCCAATAACTCAAGCATTTGAAAATACGATTGGGAGCAGAATAAACTTTATGGCTCTAGACAAGGGGCTTTGAAACGCAGAAGTTCAGTCTTGTACAATGATATAGGACCTGTTGGTCCTATACGTAGAATTCGTCATAAACCCAGTCTTTTATCTTCAAGAGGCTTGAGTTTGCCAGTTTCGGATAGTGGAGTCATTCCTGATGCTGCTCAATATCCTTCATCTTCAACGCAGAAGCCACTTTTATTGGAAAAATCTACGGAGAACTCGACAAAGATGTCGATAGAAAATGGAGATAACAGTGTGCCAGGTACAAGTTTTACCTCTGTTCCAACCAAGTCCAGTGAGATGGCTTCAAAAATATTGCAGCAACTTGAAAAGTTGGTTTCACCAAAAGAGAAATCATCTTACCTCAAGGTAGTTTCTGTGAGGGACAGCTCACCCACTAAGTTGTCGCCATCTATGTTGCACCTCCTATGTATGACTTGGAAGATAAAGTTGCTTCATCCAAGGAACCAAATGCTACGTCCCGAGTTGCTAGCTTTTTATCTGTTTCAAGTGCTGACAATGTTCCAAAGTTTGTATTTGATTCCTCGTCTTCAGCTAGTGAATCTTCCAGTCTCAAATTCGGTGTTTGTTCTGGTAAAAAAAAAAAATCAAATCAGAAATCTCAAACAGTGAAACCTCACGTTGCCCGTGGTGTTGCAAGTGCTCATATTATGGCAATTAAGTTCAGAAGTGAAAATCTTAAGGACTTGAGTGTTCCTCTTCCAGCTGTTGTGCAGTTCCTCGTGTTTCGCACTCTATTCTCATAGAACGCGACGATCGAGGTAAGTTAGCCTCTAACTTACTATCAGTTTATTGTGTATGTGTGATGGGTAAGGGAACTACAATTTATGTATGTATGTTATCGTATATGCCATGTCATGCTATGTCATTACATGTTTATCTGTTACGTATGATTTAATCTCTCATAATATTTATCTGTTACACAATCTTTTCTGTCATACAATGCTGTATGTTATAAGTATGCCATGTTAAGTATGCCATATGATACATGTATGCCATGAAATGTTTATGATTAAATCATATTGTGCCATTTACAAGTATACGCTATGTTAGAAAAGTATATGATATTAAATAATATCTCATGCATTAAGAAAGATAAGACATGTTATGTTACTTATAATGCGTGGGGCCACAACAACTGTGGAGTACGTATTATATTTTATGTTACTTATAATGCGTGGGGCCACAACAACTGTGGAGTACGTATTATATTTTATGTTACTTATAATGCGTGGGGCCACAACAACTGTGGAGTACGTATTATATTTTATGTTACTTATAATGCGTGGGGCCACAACAACTGTGGAGTACGTATTATATTTTATGTTACTTATAATGCGTGGGGCCACAACAACTGTGGAGTACGTATTATATTTATGTTACTTATAATGCGTGGGGCCACAACAACTGTGGAGTACGTATTATATTTTATGTTACTTATAATGCGTGGGGCCACAACAACTGTGGAGTACGTATTATATTTTATGTTATGTGTATTCATGGGGCCACAACAACTGTGGAGCATGAAGTATGGGGCCACAACAACTGTGGAGCATACACTACATGAGACACATTGTGACATGTGAATAGTGCCCAACAACTGTGGGACGTATTATGTACTTGAATACGTGGGGCCACAACAACTGTGGAGTACGTATTATGTTTTATGTTACTTGAATACGTGGGGCCACAACAACTGTGGAGTACGTATTATGTTTTATGTTACTTGAATACGTGGGGCCACAACAACTGTGGAGTACGTATTAAGCACGTTATTAATCAAGACAATTGAATAAGATTCAAGTTTATGTTAAGTCCAGTTTCAGATCAAATACATGATAAGTCAAGTTTTAGATCAAGTCCATGTTATGTTATCTCACGTATATGTTATGTTCATGTCATGTTATGTTCAAGTTTATGTTATTTTCAAGTTCTTATTTATGTTATGCAGTTTACGTTCATGCTATATTTCAAGTCCATGTTATGTTTCGTTCATGTTATGTTGTTTGTTCATGTTATGTTTTAAGCTTAAGTTTATGCCATGTTAAGTCAAGTTCAGTTCACGCTTAGGTTCTGGTTAAGTCATGCTATATGTCAAGTTATCTATGTTATGTATGACTATAATTATGCATTTATGCTTTTACTGCCATGCATGCATTTTTAACCTGTGTGTGAGTTTTATGTTAACTTACTGAGATTTGTAATCAAATCTCACTGTGGTAGTCCCAACTACCATTCCCCCCGAATGGTAGATCTTGTTACAGGACCCAAAGGAGAATTGGAATCTGACCAACTGAATACGGTCATCTAGGCCACGGTGCGATGTTGATGATGGTATAGTATTTAACTTAGGTTAATACTTGTACTTTTGGAGTTGTATCTCAAGTATTCTTTTGATCACAACCATTTTAGACTAGTGTGGTGATCACGGCTTTTTAGTATGCCTTTATGTATGAAATATGTTTCAAGTATTTGGGATATTTTTAGTTTGGTGCATAGTATTGCTAAAGAAAAAAAAATTATCCGCTGCGAATATTGCATAATGCTAGATGCATGTTAGGAACATTGCATCTTATATGTCATGAACGGGGGCAGGTAACCTTGTGTTGCATGTCTCGACGCTTCAAATGTCCGTTCAATCCCAAGCGGAATTTGGGGGCGTCACAATTATAGTCCGTCTATCATATTGTATTAAAACCGCTTCAGGGGGCTTCCCATTGTGGAAAATGGGTGGGAGTCAAGTCGTTGGCCCCATATTTTTTTTCCTTTTCTTTTTCTTGTGTTGTACTAACTAGTTTGGGATCAATGTTGAGGCTTGTCACCTTATTATCTCTTGTATCCTGTAACTGTTTTATCTATTTATAATATGCTTGTTTAGAAATAAAAAATAAAAAATAAAAAATAAACATGTTGACCATTTGGGAAATTTCAAAAACAGTATAAGGGTTCAAAACTAGTGCTATTTTTCATATATAAATTTCCTACCATTTTCTCCATGTAGTTAGTTAGTTTCTATTTTTTTTGTTTTGTAATCGTTTCATTGTTTTCATTCTGTTTGATTAATCGCTTTTAAAAATTTTCATTGACAACCTTCAAAATTGTAAGTATCATCGTTAACAAGCTCTTCAAAGGCACTAATTATAATCCCTCTTATTTTGTTTGCAGCTCATGGATATCGTCGGTTTATGTTTTAATTGGAACTGATTTGGAAGTTCAATGATTTCTTAATTCCATTTCTCCACCATGGCAGTTTTATAACATTTGGGAGGACTTTCTTGTTTACCAACAAATTTGATCTTTTTCTATTCATCATTCAATAGCAAGAGGGTAATTTTGTTGCTGATCAACTTGCAAAAGAAGGTGCAGTAAGTGTTTCAACCACTTATTCTTTGGCTATTCAATTGTCATCATTGGCTTTAGTGTACAATGGATATTTTAAGATTCCCTCAATTTAGGCACTATAATTAGATTGTTGCAGCTCTTAACTTTATTTTTTTAAGTGTAGATTTTGATTGATTAGCACAGTGTAGAGGTAGAGTTTTTCTCAAAACTTGGTTTTAGGCTTTTTTGAACCTCCAAGTTTTTTTTTGTAAAATGTTTTCATTTGCAAAAAATAAAAATTATAAATAAAATTGAGGATACCGTCCATCTTAAAAAACAAAGCTATCTTGATTGATAGCTTTTGGAATGTCCATGATCACTTGGTATAACATTTCTTTCTTATTCCTTTCTTCAATGTGCAAAACAAAGACATGCCTAGATTTGAGCTCTTAAGATAACTTTGGCTCAATTGCCTTTCATTTGGTTGCCCTTTTTGCAATCATTGACGTTGATATTGGACTTTGTTGATTATTTGATTCTTTAATTTTTGAGGAATATTGAGATATTATCTGATGTTATCACATATTCATGTTAACATTTGTGTTGTCAAAACTCTCAAGACTTTCACTAAATAAACTTTTAATTTGCGTATGTGAGGTATTACTATTTTTCATGAAATTGCACCAAAATTGGCAATTTATGTCACAAACAACTAAAACCTGACAATTCATACACTCAATTAACATATTGCCCATATGATCAATAAAAATAATAGGGCATGCATTACATGGTAAATGGTGGTAAAATATTTTTCTGGATTGTCATCTCTCATTTCCAAAGGCAATGTCTACGAAGTTTCCCTTTATTTTAGTGGTAGCTTGTAGGACATCCCATCAGGATAGGCATTTTGAAAAAGAAACTATGAGTAGGACAATAGCAACTTTTGGTTGATTACTTTGCAGTGATTGATCAAGACATGGTAGAATTAAAGAAGTTTTACATGAACAACTATCATCTTGAAGCAATGATCCTTTAGTTGAAATCATCAACAGTGCATAATGATTATTGATGGGCCATTTCTACATATCCCAAGATGGAATGAAGTGATGTCCACGAGTCCCGTTTGTGATTTGGTGGAATTCGTGATGTTGGAATGTTGGCCACACGGGTCATAGACTCCTCGCACAATGTGAATTATATGTAAAATATTTAATGTGAATTATGGCCACACGGGTCATAGACTCCTCGCATACATGCAAAAATATGTGTTATTAAATGTAAATAGTAGTACGTGAATATATTTAATTTACAACACTACAACTTATCCATAAGTCACTTGTCTTAACTCATAAGCAACTGAATATTACAATCATCCAATTTTTTACAATGAGTCAAACACTACTTCATTATATAGGGAGAACAACCCCAATCTTCATTTTTCTGGTAGAACCGGATCTCCATGCTTGTACCTATCTCCCTACCCATCATTTACATCAAAATATATGATTCCAAGGAGAGGGGTGGTAGGTGGGACCACCACGATGAGATTTTGCAAAATCTCAATAAGTGAAACTAAGAAATGCAAGCAAGTGGAAAAGAAAATTATGCAAATAAAACAATATGCTGGGAAATATAGTTTTTGACATTTTCCAATTAACCAAACTCAAGTCATTCACCAAAATTTTCACACAAGTCATCACACACCCAAAAAAATTGTTTTCCCTTGAAAATTATAATTTTATTTAGGTATGCATAATGGTCTCCCGTATGGACGATTCACACACTCTATCTCCCTTCGTCACACCACGGGTAATGACCGTGTGCATGACTTCATAACAAGCGATGCCCAATTAGTGGCCAAGTATCCTCTAGCCTCTACTAGCAGAGAGGCAATGGCGTCAACCTGAGAGCATTAGCATCTTACTTGAGCCCGTTGTCGCCTGATGACAATCCAGGGGAGTTACTCAGTTTTATGCACTCCTGTGTAACCAGAATAGTTCCACCAAGATAATGTTCTATCTTGGCTTAGAGTCGTGAAACGCATGCACCGGCAAAATCTATTGACACAAAAATCCAACCATTTTAGAGATTTCAATTTCCACGCATAAGTCACAATTTGATAGTAAAAGATTCAACTAAATAGATTTGAGATAGGCCAATGATAAACATTCAACAAATAATTCTATGATGAAAATAGTACACATGGGAAAACAGTACATGTCACAAATCTATACAACATCCCATCACTTCACACTTCACACAACCACATCACAAATTGCACAATAATCCCATCTCTTTGTATGGCATACAACCACATCACAAAATTGCACAATAATCTCATTACTTCACACGACACACATCCACATCACTAACTGTACAATAATCCTATCACTTCACAAGGCACACATCCACATCACAACTACACAAATGTCCCATCACTTCACACTGCACAAAGCCACATCACAAAATGCACATTAATTCCATCACTTCACATAGCACACAAAACATAAAATACAATTTCACAATTTGATCGACAATTGTGTTCAAGGTTTGTCCATAGAACCACTTACAATGTGAAAGGGAAATTTCTAGATGATCAAGGTGTCTTGAGCTCTAATACTTGTTGTGGTCGTTCCCAACAGTGGGTTACATAGGAGTCCTTAGGGTGGTGATGTAGTGTCTCAGCTAGAGAGAGAAACAGTGTGTATGTGTGTTGCCGAACAGAGGGACAGACAGTATGAGAGAGAGAGAGAGAGAGATACCGAGAGATGGAGGAGCCCACTGTATCAGTGCTTGATAGGGAGGAACACAATAGGGGTGGTGGCTGAGGCTAGGGTTCGAACCAAAAGTTTTGCGCTTCATAATGGAGAGAGGGAGCAGAACATTGGCAACTCCAAGAGGCGGAGAAGTTTACCGGCATGAGATGGTGTGGTGGTAAATATATAAAAAAAGAGACAAATTTTAGTAGGAGATGTTGCTAAAATTGGTGATGAACTTGCTTTAAGAAAAAAAGTTTTAGTAGCTTATATGTCTCGGAAGGGTTATAATTCTGAAGATCCAGTACTCATTAATGAGCGTCTAGTATATTGATATATTTATACTTCTTTTCACATAAGAAAATATACTATTCAAAGTTCAAATCCATATGACAAGTCACGACTCTAAATAAATTATTAACAAAAAAAAAATACATCAAAAAGTCCACCAACCACACAATTTAGACAAAAATAGCAATATCTTAAAAAATAAACTAACGCGTCAAATGGTGAAAGAATTGTCATATGCCACGAAAAATAGACTAATACAGCCATGCGTTTAAATATCCACTTGGAAACTTGTCTAAACTTACTATACGTGGTAGAAAAATTATTGTGTATATACTGAAATGTGAAATCAAAATTAGGACTGTTCATTTAACTCGGCCCGACCCAGAAATGGTATTTTTGACCTGACTTGAAGCAAATCAACTTCCGATTTCCCACATTTCTACCTGTAACCAATTATCCAATTTCCCGAACTGTATTTCTTTCCAGAAGAACGGTTATTTTTGTCTCGTTTGTTTTCCCCAAAATGAGATTTGCATCAACCATACCTCCTGCACTGATGTCCCCACAGTTTTTAAGAAATGGCAATAAATACAACTAACTGCCCATTAATAAAAGCAAAACCAAAAAGAAAAAAAAAAGAATGTGAAAAGCAAAAACAGGAAGAAACAAGGAAGAAAAAAATTCAAAGTACTATTAAAAGAAGGGTTACTTTGCTTTCTTTAATTTAGAAGCTCGGTTGAAGC
This sequence comes from Carya cathayensis, assembly GCA_011037825.1. NCBI lineage: Eukaryota > Viridiplantae > Streptophyta > Magnoliopsida > Fagales > Juglandaceae > Carya > Carya cathayensis. The sequence goes on along the minus strand of QGSO01000287.1, from coordinate 964,072 downwards.
TAGAAAAAGATTACAAACCCCCCTCGACCCAGATTTATGATGGTGAACTGAGTCAGGGAGGACTTGCTCATTTCTGTTTTACTTTTGCTAGCTGGTTAGAGGCACTTCTCAAGAACGACGAAGAAGACCCCTTAAAGCCCAACCAGAGTTTAACGCAATTACTTGTAGCTTCTAACTCTTGCACTCCCACTTCCAGAGAAGACTTTGGCACCATTGATTCTTCCTCCGCTGATCCCAGCCGCTTTGATTCCGGTTCCTCTCCCAGCATCTTCAGGTAGAATAGCTCTCTAACTGAGTTGCTTCAGAATTCGCATCTTGGGTCTAAAGGCCACTTCTCCAACTTTAGTATTCAACAAAATGGTAAAAAAAAAGGGCACGATTTCAGATCGCTTTCGGTTATTGGGTAATACCCAACCCGTTCTGAAGAAAAGCGAAAATAAAATGAAAATTTCTGCTTCCATTCCAACTTATTCCGGGTCAAGTACTATGTGTCGGGTCAGGTCAAAAATTTCGACGGGCCAAGCTAGCATGTATTTGTACAACCCTAATCCAAATAAGAAAAAAGTGATTGGAAGACATGGAAAAGAAGGTAGCATTTAAAAGGTTTTCAAGATGGAAGACCAATTTATATAAGAGAAAATGATGGTGTGCCACCCGAATTGTACCACTCCATTGTACTGCTCAGTAATTTAAGTTTTAAGTTTTATTTTTTTACTTAATGATTAAAGAAGTGATTTTTAATATATTGATGTTTTTTTTTAAAATATTTAAATATATTAAAAAATATAAAAAGAACAAGAACTAAAAAATAAAACTTCAAATTGTGCTAGGCGGCACGCCATTGGTCATTTCTGGGCCACTCTTTATATAATTTTCAATCCATTAGAAGTGCCTTCGCGGGTGTATGTAGGACATAATTGAATGCTTGTTTTTAATTAGTTGGGGATCAACTAGGTAGACATTTTCGAACATTTGATGAGAAATGAAACAGGCTTTCAGAAAACTAGTGTTTTCTGAATTATATGAGGCCAGTTATAAGCAAACAGTGAATTTATGTATATTTATGCTCGAATAAATAAAAAATAAAAAATTCGGCGAATTTATGTATATGAACATTACAGGTCCATCGACAGCAAGCATATCATACAATTATCTGCTTTTGCGCCATGACAATCTCACTTGAGTTACAGAGACATACACATTAGTACTGTATACCGGGGACTCTGGCCAGAACCACACGTGCAAGTCCTCCTGCATGTGGCTCAGTATGGGATGAGGCGGAACTGCACATTTTTGTGAACAGAACATAGTCCAAGTGAATAGGCAGCGCCTACCAATAAAAGCTCTCTTGAAGAGGCTGGGCTGGTTCTTTCTCGGCGCCTGCCTGGGGCAAGGCAGGTCCCAGGAAAGTATAGGCTGGTTTCCATCTCTATCTCGGCTGGCATCCTAGTGTTGCGCCTGAAACCACCCAGAAATCACACCCACAATCGATAGAGACAATATTTAAGTGGTTCGGCAACTTGCCTACATCCACTGAAGCGGAAATTCAATTTTTCAATATGTTTGTACAAAATTACAAACACTCATCAACAATTTCTCTATCTCTCAAATGGCACTCGCCCAGAACCCAAATTTCGCCCCAAAGCCCTCTGCCTGATCTCTCACCTCAGTGAGGATAATTTTCTTCTTCACAATTCATCTCCTTTTATAGGAGAAAACCAAGGGGGGCAAATGCATGCAAATTCCATGGTGGGTGGCCTAACTTGGACGGTGGAGTGGGTGGGTGAGGGGTTGGTGGATGGGGTTGGTGGCTGTAAATCCACAACCCCATTTCACACTTGGGGGGCTACGTCCAACAATCACCCCCTCCACTCAAGTGTGCCATACTAGGATGTTATAAACGGTTGCATCCTTCAAATGATTGCACTCCTTCATTGGAATGCATGTCAGCCATGAGAGATCCGCTATCAAATGCATCTGCCGGTACGTCTTCAGATGGATGTCCTGATGCCTCTCCAAATGCATTAGCATCGTCTACACCCACGGAGCTTGCAAGGGATTTTCTTCAGAGGAGATTTACAAGTGCTTTACTGCACAATCTCAACCCTATAGGATTCTTCTTTTCGCTCGAGTCCATGAGTCCACACTCATGTACACCTTGAGCAAACTGAGCTTCGCTCGTACCACAGCCGAGCGAAAAATCTACCTGGTTTCTTTACAGCTTTCAAAACCAGGCTCCATAATCCTACAAATGCATTAGCATCGTCTACACCCACGGAGCTTGCAAGGTATTTTCTTCAGAGGAGATTTACAAGTGCTTTACTGCACAATCTCAACCCTCTAGGATTCTTCTTTTCGCTCGAGTCCATGAGTCCACACTCATGTACACCTTGAGCAAACTGAGCTTCGCTCGTACCACAGCCGAGCGAACAATCTACCTGGTTTCTTTACAGCTTTCAAAACCAGGCTCCATAATCCTACAACACACCAATCTCCAACTTGGAGACTGGTTCTCAACATGCCGAGCTCTATTTCCAGCATGATCCCTTATCATCTATACAATTTTACAGCTCATGTCTTCAACTTAGAAGACTAACTAAAGTGATGCATAACTTTAATTTATCACGTACAGTGCCCTTAATCAACACATCTATATAAGGCAACACATCTCCCACTGCACTGGGAATCAATGGTCTCGCACGGACCTTGACACATATCAGAGAACCTGTTGCTGAGGTCTCCTTCTCTGATCTGGGTGACTGATCATCCTGCTGCTGTCTTCAGTCGATGTGTCCATCATGTGTGCAGTCTCCGACTTGCATAATCTTCATTCTTGCAAGATTTTTCTTCATACCGTAGTTCACTACTTTTATTCAGCAGGATACAATTTAAGGTAGTAACCACCGTGGAAGTCTGATCGTCTTGACAGCCATGTGATCATCAACTTTAGGTGTAGATATCCCTGGAACATCTGACGTTTTGTTCCCATCTCTCACACCTTTACTTCATGTCGTGGTCTAGGGAGATTTCTTCAGGTCTAATTCACACGACCATTTCCACGAGCCAAGACCAATGAATCATTCGTGACCTTCCACGACCTTCTGAGAAAACAAACCTGAATGACTGTTGTCTTCAAGCTATCTTTAATAGCATTGTGCACTGCAAAAAATACAACGTCTTGTATTTCTTCAGTCACCATATTCACAACATCATTCTCAGTTTTCTCCTAATTTTAGCAGTCTCTTGTGGCCTGTCTTGCCACAAACTCGAGATCTTGCCAGAATCTCTTCTGCGCACCTCCTCATCTAGGATAAGATCTCTTCAACTTCGTCTTCTTTGCAGAATTACTCATAGTCATTTTCATGACCTCCCAACTTTTTGACCGCAACGCCAAATACTATTGGGCAACAATAGTACCTTCTGCCTTTTCTGAAGTTGAACAATTTCTTCATCAACACTTTGTTATTTGCAACTGGCTTTTCAAAGAAAGCCACAATGAGATCCGGTGCGATTCTCCTCTTAATAACAATATGCTCCATGAATTGTATGACTGCCAAAACTTGCTGATATAACACGTTAATCAGCATCGTCCAATGATCTGAAGTTTGCTCCATCAAACTTCACGATCCCAACTGGCTACGATCAAGCCCACAACAAATGAGTCCGTCACGACTCCAACTGGCTACGATCAAGCCCACAGCAAATGAGTCCGTCACGACTCCAACTGGCTATAATCAAGTCCACAGCAAATGAGTCTGTCACGACTCCAACTTGCTCAGATCAGCCCAACACAAATGAGTCCGTCACGACTCCAACTGGCTACGATCAAGCCCACAATGATCTGCAACTCCTGGACAGTTCAGATCGACAGTGCCGATGGCGAATCTCAACATTCCCACTGCACAGATGAGTCTGGAATGATCCAAATAGTTTGTCAGCACTATTTGATCATCATAATTGAACTCCAACCGGCATAGATCATGCCCAATATGATCTGCAACTCATCGATAGTTCAGATCGACAGTACCGATGGCGAATCTCGAAATTCCCACCGTACGGATGAGTTCGGAATGATCCAAATAGTTTTTCAGCACCATTTGATCATTGCAAATAGACTTCAACTGGCATAGATCTAGCCCAACATGATCTGCAACACATCGACAGTACCGATGGTGAATCACAACATTCCCACCGTACGGATGAGTCTGGAATGATACAAATAGTTTGACAGCGCTATTTGATCATTACAATTAGACTCCAACTGGCGTAGATCTAACCCAACATGATCTGCAACACATCGTCAGTTCAGATCGACAGTACCAATGGCGAATCTCAAAATTCCCATCGTACGGATGAGTCCGGAATGATCCAAATAGTTTGACAATACCATTTGATCATCGCAATTGAACTCCAACTGGCGTAGATCTAGCCCAACATGATCTGCAACTCATCGATAGTTCAGATCGGCTGTACCGATGGTGAATCTCGGAATTCCCACCGTACGGATGAGTCCGGAATGATCCAAATAGTTGGAAAGCACTATTTGATCGTTGAAATCAGACTCCGAATGGCTTAGATCTAGCCCCAAAAAGATTTGAAAAACGGACGGTCCAGATCATCTGGAGCGTGTACTACACGTGCTGAGGGTGTGCGACTGGAGCGCGTGAGGCGCGTGAGGAGAACGCGCCGAAACCCTCTAGGGCGCGTGGGGGCGCGTGGACGCGTGCCCCGCACGCGTCTTCAACCTCTGCCGCTTGTGGGGGCGCGTGGTGCCGTGCCTCCCACGCGTCTTCTTCCTCCAGCCGCGCGTGGGGGCACGTGGTGCGTGTTCCCCACTTGTCTTCTTCCTCCAGCGCGACTGTAGCGCGTGAATCGCACTCTCCGAATTTTAGGGGCGCGTACGAGCTCCTCCGGCATCCGTTTTCGACGCCGTTTGCGGCAACGGATCCGTCTTGATGAGAGGAACATTGTGGTATGATCAAAAATTGATTTTAATCAACTGTAATTTTTTGGGTTGCACGAACCGAAGCTCTGATACCAATTGTTGCGCCTGAAACCACCCAGAAATCACACCCACAATCGATAGAGACAATATTTAAGTGGTTCGGCAACTTGCCTACGTCCACTGAAGCGGAAATTCAAATTTTCAATATGTTTGTACAAAATTACAAACACTCATCAACACCTAGTCCTGAGGAGGTGGAGTTTTGGGGTGAGCTACTCATCCAATGCTATTAAAAATATATAATGCCGACGCATGAGAGGTTCAAGATTCAAGGCCATAAAAAGGAAATAAAAAGTTCTTCCATAGGTCATAAAACAAGAGAAATTGCTATTAGATTCACTGTCCAAACCCGTAAAAGAAACACAATTATACATAATTTCAGTAGTTTCTTGTTAACATAACCATTATCGTAATGGTAGTAATTTCCCTAGCTTTTGTAAATGAGTCACACTAATTCTAGTGATTTTCACTAACCATATTCCAAAACATTGTATAAAATTTTTTGTTCTTTACATTGAAGTAGTTCCTTGAATTAGTGAACTTATAACCTTAAACCCTCAACAATCTTGACAACCAAATTGCCCCACTACTTCACAACAAAGAATCAACCTTCCTTGGAACAAATGCTCTTCCATGGAAATTGCTCGCCATTAGATCTTCTCAGTGGCTCGCACATACTAATAAGAAACTATTTTCTACTAGGGTTAAGCCTATTATTATAATAAATAAAATTTCCGTTTACCTATAAAAAAATAACTTCTCTTCTACAGTCCACCAAAGAGGTGGGACAGACCTGTTCTTTATCACACATCATTGTGTCCGAGCCTAGATAGATGAAGTTTAGGTTTCTTTCACCTGCAAATGAGATGAACTATTGTTAAAACCAGATTAAAATGTTATGCTAGTACAACCATAGCACGTAAGTGTGATCAGATGCAATATGAAGTTGCTCAATAGAACGGTTTTCATTGTCTCAACTTCAGAATTTAAAGATCTAGTACCATAAGAATGCAATCACAGTTAAAAGAAGCCAACAGATTTATTCCCAATAGGCTTCCATTGATTTGGAGTGACGGAGCTACCCAAGAAATCAAATATTTAGCAGTTTTGGGTTGGCATTAGGACGAACTTCAAGAAATATGAATTTTTGAAGGAAATCTACTAAAATATTTTAACTGTTACCTCAGTGAGGCAAAGACTAGACTTGTAACTTTAAAAGAACACGCTTCAAGGATTCTTTCCCAACCAAAAACCCGCAGCACCCAGTCTGCCCATGAGGTCACCATTTGGGCAGAGCCCTTCCCCTGTTTCAACCAACTAGCCCCCCCTTCTTCTTCTTCTCTATCTATCAGCTCTCCTCTCTCTCTCTCCATCAGCATGTTCTTCTGTGGCTGACCAACCATTCTTAGGGCTTTCAGGTATGCCATGTCGCATTCCAGATTGTTGTTCAAAGAAGAAAGGATTCACACCTTCCCTCAAGTAGACAGGTGCTCTGAGAGCTTGCTTGCTGGGCTTGGTGTTCTAGTGACACCACTGGTTAAAGTATCATCATCAGTTTCACCAGATGGAAAAGGCACCAGCTTATCCAACAACCTTCAACACACAAGTGTCTTTCAACTGATCATGGATGCTAGTGTGGCCAATGTGTCAGCAAACTGATTCTTTGTCCACGCAGCAAACCTATTACCTCTCTCCTCCCAATCTAACAGAGCCACCACTTTTTCCATTTTTTGGACATGTGAGCATAACGCTTGTAACGCCCCCAAATTCCGCTTGGGATTGAACGGACATTTGAAGCGTCGAGACATGCAACACAAGGTTACCTGCCCCCGTTCATGACATATAAGATGCAATGTTCCTAACATGCATCTAGCATTATGCAATATTCGCAGCGGATAATTTTTTTCTTTAGCAATACTATGCACCAAACTAAAAATATCCCAAATACTTGAAACCTATTTCATACATAAAGCCATACTAAAAAGCCGTGATCACCACACTAGTCCAAATTGGTTGTGATCAAAAGAATACTTGAGATACAACTCCAAAAGTACAAGTATTAACCTGAGTTAAATACTATACCATCATCAACATCGCACCGTGGCCTAGTCGATCGTATTCAGTTGGTCAGATTCCAATTCTTCTTCGGGTCCTGTAACAAGATCTACCATTTGGGGGAAATGGTAGTTGGGACTACCACAGTGAGATTTGATTACAAATCTCAGTAAGTTAACATAAAACTCACACACAGGTTAAAGATGCATGCATGGCAGTAAAAGCATAAATGCATAAGTATAGTCGTACATAAGCATAGCATAACTTGACATATAGCATGACATAACCAGAACTTAAACGTGAACTGAACTTGACTTAACATGGCATGAACTTAAGCTTAAAACATAACATGAACAAACAACATAACATGAACGTGAAACATAACATGGACTTGAAATATAGCATGAACGTAAACATGCATAACATAAATAAGAACTTGAAAATAACATAAACTTGAACATAACATGACATGAACATAACATATACGTGAGCATAACATAACATGGACTTGATCTAAAACTTGACTTATCATGTATTTGATCTGAAACTGGACTTAACATAAACTTGGAATATTATTCAATTGTCTTGATTAATAACGTGCATTAATACGTACTCCACAGTTGTTGTGGCCCCACGTATTCAAAGTAACATAAAACATAATACGTACTCCACAGTTGTTGTGGCCCCACGTATTCTACGTGTCACAATTGCTGTGTCTCACGTAGTGTATGCTCCACAGTTGTTGTGGCCCCATACTTCATGTAACATAAAATATAATACGTACTCCACAGTTGTTGTGGCCCCACGTATTCTACGTGTCACAATTGCTGTGTCTCACGTAGTGTATGCTCCACAGTTGTTGTGGCCCCATACTTCATGTAACATAAAATATAATACGTACTCCACAGTTGTTGTGGCCCCACGCATTATAAGTAGCATAAAATATAATACGTACTCCACAGTTGTTGTGGCCCCACGCATTATAAGTAACATAAAATATAATACGTACTCCACAGTTGTTGTGGCCCCACGCATTATAAGTAACATAAAATATAATACGTACTCCACAGTTGTTGTGGCCCCACGCATTATAAGTAACATAAAATATAATACGTACTCCACAGTTGTTGTGGCCCCACGTATTATAAGTAACATAAAATATAATACGTACTCCACAGTTGTTGTGGCCCCACGACATATATAAGTAACATAAAATATAATACGTACTCCACAGTTGTTGTGGCCCCACGCATTATAAGTAACATAACATGTCTTATCTTTCTTAATGCATGAGATATTATTTAATATCATATACTTTTCTAACATGGCGTATACTTGTAAATGACATAATATGATTTAATCATAAACATTTCATGGCATACATGTATCATATGGCATACTTAACATGACATACTTATAACATACAACATTGTATGACAGAAAAGATTGTGTAACAGATAAATATTCATGAGAGATTAAATCATACTTAACAGATAAACATGTAATGACATAGCATGACATGGCATATACGATAACATACATACATAAATTGTAGTTCCCTTACCCATCACACATACACAATAAACTGATAGTAAGTTAGAGGCTAACTTACCTCGATCGTCGCGTTCTATGAGAATAGAGCGCGAAACACGAGGAACTGCACAACAGCTGGAAGAGGAACACTCAAGTCCTTAAGATTTTCAATTCTGAACTCAATTGCCATATTGTGAGCACTTGCAACACCACGGCAACTTGAGGTTTCACTATACTCTGAAGAGATAATTTGACTTCAGAAAGCCTTTGCACTAAAACAAGTTCATTAAAATTATCAATAATAACCAAACAAACAATTCCTTTCTCAATCCATATACTCTTAGCCATAGTCAACCACAAGATGACACCAGTCACCCCGGACTATAATCCATAACACCACTGCTTCGGGACACTGTCATACAGTTTCCCAACACTACACCATACGCTCCACACTTCTCTGCTACGCCATCCAACCCTTCGTGACACGCCATCCGGTGTATCACGACCTAGTACAGAGTACACTCACGTGAACTCTCTTCCATTCACACTACAAAACCCATCACTGCGATACACGTCTCACGGTGCATCGCTACGCGACACGGAGTACGCGCTACGCGTACTCCTTTTGCTACAACACTCATCACCCCGACGCACATCACACGGTGCGTCACCATACAACACGGAGTACACTTCACATGCACTCCCTTCATTCTACACCACACACACTACAGCGCACGTCGCACGGCGCGTCGCTGCTTTACACAGAATACGCTACACGCGTATTCTCTTCACACAACCCGCCGTATCACATCTACGGCATCCATCTTAAGCCTATACTTCACAGCACAGTCCACAAAACTACAAAATCAAGCCCAACACTTCACAACCACACTTCGTTTCACAACTACGCAGCGAACTCCACAAACACTAACTACACAGTCTACAGCCAACCAAATCAACTATGTTAAACATAAATAACTAAAGATAGAGGGTTATACCATCGACGGGATAACCCGTGCGTCGCTCGCTGCTCGTCACGAACATGCGTCGGAGGAGCGTACGTGGCGGTAACACCGCGTACGGTGGCTGTCCACCACTTAAAGTGGTAGTTTGGGCTTGAGAAAGGCTAGGCGTGGTCTTGGAAGACTCACGGTCGCCTTGTGATGGTCAAAGGTGGCGGAGCACGGCGGCATCACGCCGTGAACTAGTAAATCCGAACGGTGAGCGGAAACGCGAGGTAGCGAAATTTCATAGAACTTCATGGCAAGCTAGGGATAGGTAGATGAACATGTGGTGAAGCTGTGGTAGCGAGGTGGTGGTCGGACGGTGGCTAACGGCGGCGGATCGGCCGTTTGAAACCATTTTTGGCCTTGGAGAGTGCGGGAGAGTGTGAGCTCTACGAACTCCGTTGGCCATGAAATTTCTTGGGGAGGTTCATGAGGATGAGAGGAACAAGATGGTGGTGGTGAAACACCACGGGTGGCCGTGTACGGCGGCGCACGGTGGTGAAACCGAACATGTAATTTTGAGAAACCCATATGAAAAAAGTGAGAGTTTGGGAAAAAGAAAGACATGGGGAGGAAGCCCTTGATGAGGTGAGTCCAATGGTGGTGCTTGGTGGTTGATTTGGCCGTGTATGGTGGTCCAAAAATGAGAAAAACCCCTAGAGACCCATATCTTTGAAGGGAGAAAGAGAGAGAATGAGAGGTCGGTTTAGTACACCACCGGCGTGGTTGTACTCGCCGGAGGGAGGGGGTGAGGCCGGTGAGGGAGGTGGGGTCCGGCGGCCGGAGGTGGCGCCGGCTGGAGCTTCAAAACGCACGGCCATGGAGTTTGCTTCTTCCATCCGTCGGCCAAGAGAGAGAGAGAGGGAGAGAAAAAAAAAAGAAAGAAAAAAAAGAAAAAGAGAAAAAGTGAAGGGAAAAAGGTAGGGTCTGAGTATATCGCTTCAATTCTACATTTCGGGATCCTCAAATAAACCAACAGTGAGTTAAAACACTGATTAAAAACGCTTAAATGTTTTATTTTAAATAAAACACTACGATGAATTAAGGTAGAATATTATTTTATAAACTAAAATTTATAAAATAATATTTCTTCATCATTATATTAAATGATAAAGTATCATTAATTAATCAAAGTGCATAAAACACTTAAATTTAAATAAGAATTTTCAACGTAAAATTAAACCTCTTAATATCTTAAAACAATTAAAATATTTAATCTAAATAATTATCCACAATTATAATATTTTCAGAACTCATTAAATTATTATAATTGTGCTATTTTAAAAACAAGCTTATCTAATACTTTGAAATTCGGTGGATAAGATCCGGGAAAACGCCATCGAGGTACAACGCTTAGGATAAAACTGTTCATGATTTTACAGTTGTCGGTGAAGAACAAATTACGTGATTTACGGAAAAGATAATCTATACGCGTGATTCCAGATGAGGGTAAAGACGAGAGAGATATGATTGCTGTCGGGAAAGAATCCAAAACGGATTGTCTTGCCGTCTACTATGCGTGAAAAGAAAAAGAAGAAAATAGTACAGAGATAAGAATTAGCGGGCTGTTACAACGCTCATCCAGGTGAACCCCATGTGCCACACCTTCTCGACATTTCGCAGCCTACTGCCACCCATAGAGAATTTCCCTCTTCTCAAACACCTCTTTTCCTTTAATTTACTGTTAGTTTTTCTTTTTTGTATTTTCAAGGAATTCGGAGCTCATATTTGCGCCAATCCACCAAACTCTGCCACCTATGTGCCTATATGCCTTGCTCAGAACCTCCTGGTGTCCATGGTTCACAGAATCTCTACTTTTTGTGTGTTTTTGCCAGGAGCTTTGTGCTCCTACCGATAACGTAGGACTAGAGTTCAACAATAACTGCTTCAATTGGGCTTCTACAGATTGCACCTCACAGCAGTCCATTAGTAAACTCTCTCAAAATCCACTAGTAGTAAGATCTCTATGTAACACCAAGAAACATGGAATTGGCCTGATTTATTTGGAGTCATTTCCTGATTTATGATTGATTATTACCTCACTTTGGGCTAGCTACTTTGGGGTGATTGTTAGGTTCTCCTCCCCCACCATTTGTATTTATTGACTTCAATATAATTGCTACTACATAAGAAAAAAGGAAAAAAAGACAGCAGCCTCATGAAACTTCTAATGACCTTCTGTAACTTCTGCCTGAACTTGATATATCTCCATTGATGAACCACATGAAGTGAGGTTATTAAGGACATTTCCTCGTAATTGCAAAAAATAGCATAAGTTTATGGCATGAATCTAGGTTCTTTAAAAAAGTCTTCATATAAGCTTACTACACCTTGAAAGATGCCTTTCCAAGTGTTGATAGTGGAACGTTCTGTCAATTGGGGAAGGTTTTTGGTGATATGACCAGGAGATATCAGAAGTGAGAATGCTTGAGCTTAGTTCTGGACTTCGAGCATTGAAAGTGAATCTAGCTAGCCAAGGCCCAAGTGGAAGCGGCTATTCTGACCACATCATTAGATACCAAAATAACTTAAGTCAACAAGAAATACATTTAAAAAAAAAAAACCTATACAACACAGAACACCACATAAACAGTATAAATAAAAATAAAATAAAAGATCAACTAAGAATGGTGGTTTTCGAAGCAAAATTTTGAAGAAATATCAAGCTTTCTCCCACTGCAGTCTGGTTGACTTCAATTAAGTTCTTTAGACCAAATCTAAATTATTAATAAAGAAGCTAGCATAGCAAACTAATAGAAAAAATGGTCAAGTGAGTTTTTCTTTTCTTTTATTCCATTTGTTTTTGGATAGGTTAACAGCAGAATAATGAGAGAGGGGAACGAAGGCTAAAATGGGTTTTTACAGCTTTAGAAAGGGTGATACACTTCACTTGACAACAGTGAAAGAAAATATATTGAGCCTGAATTAGTGATGATGAGAAGGGAGGCATAAATAATGTAGAGTTTGTATCGGTTTTTTTTTATTAATCAGTAGATATGTTGTATCGGTTTTTTTTTATTAATCAGTAGATTACATATCGGGCTATTTAATAAAAGCTATTGAATTAAAAGCTATAGATTATATCACAAACCAAAAGCTATAATGTAAATATGTTACAAATATACAGGTCAGAGTGAAGACCATTTATATACCAAAATAGATTCAAAATTATAGTTTCCTTCTGTTATTACGGATGGAAGATTGGCAAGGTCATTGGATCATAACTATGGTCCAAGAAGACCCATGAAGCTTTGATGTACTGCTTTCACCAACTTATCATGTGTCTCTGAAAGTGTTGCTAAATTAATATTTACCTGAGTGCTTAAAGCTCCTTTTACTGTAATTAGTTTGATCATTGATGCTGAAACTCCAAGCTAAGTTCCTGAACATTTTTTATCTAGAAGATTTCCAAGCCTTTTCCATAAGATCATACTTTTTAAGGTATCCCTAATCTTTGAGATAAAGCCCTTGGTATTTTTCATGCAGCAGATTGCGAAGATGACACTTCTAGGGAGTAAAAAGCAACCTGCTACTGCTTCATAGAAAAGTAATCCATTAAGATTACTGCACTGCCAACTTTCGGATGATGCTTCAACTTCATGTTCAATACCAGGAATAGCCTTCATACATAACTCTTAAGGCTTTTCAAAAGAAGAAGGGTGTAGACCATCGGTAGACAGCAAATCTACTAACATGCTATTAGTGTAAGAATCTGTTGCGAAACCCCTCTCAGCCATTACTTGAAGAAGTTCTATTGCCCTTGATGTCTCTTTGTTTCTTAGACATCCTCGGATAATTGCATTATACGTGCAACCATTTGGTGGGCAGTCACTTTCATCCATTCTTTTGAGTAACTCCCTTGCTTCATCCAATAGCCCTTCCATACAAAGTCCATCAATCATTGAAGTATAGGTCCTAACATTGGGTTTTAACCCTTTTTTCGAGAGACCAGAAAATACTCCCCTTGCAAGTTTGAGTTTCCCAGCTTTGCACATACCATCAATGAAGATACTGTAAATCACAATGTCAGAATCCATCCTATTACTTTCAATTGCTTTGAAAAGTTTCATAGCCTCATCAATAGCTTGATTTTTGCATAGCTTATCCAGCAATGTGGAGTAACTAAAGATATCTGGAATCTTACCATGACCTTCCATATCATTAAGAAGCTCTTGTGCAGCTTTAAGTCTCCCAACAAGGCACATGCCACCAATAAGAGTGTTGTAAGTTACAGAATCAGGAACCAGGCTCCTTACAGACATCTCTTCAATAAGAATCATGGCCTCATCCACTCTTCTACTCCTGCAATATCCTTTGATCAAGATGTTATAGCAACAAGCATCGGGATGGCAACCCCTCTCAACCATCACATCATAGACTTTTCTTGCCTCATCAATCTGATCCCGCATACAGTATGAATCCATGAGTGTGCTATAAGTGACTATATCGGGCTCCAAACCTCTCTGAATCATTACTTCAATCAAATATTTTGGTTCAACAATCATTCCTTCTTTACAAAGCATCTCTGTCAACATACATATAATTCTTAGATCTGGTACAACGTCCCTACTATCCATTTCCTTCAAAAAACCTGAAACTTCTTCCCATTGATACGAATTGCATAGCCCATGAATCAAGGAATTACAGCTGACAACATCTATAGAAATACCTTTACCTATCATTTCTAACAATAGATTCAAACCCTGAATAACTTGCCCATCCTTGCATAGACGATCAATGATAGTGGTATATACAACTTTATCAGGCTTGCAACCTCCTTCTTCCATCTTCCTAAGCATCCCAATAGCCGCACTAGTATCACCCATTTTGCATAACCCATTAGTTATCGTCCCATAAGTAACCACATCTGGCCAATACTCCATCTCCACCATTGCATTGAACAACTCCACCGCTTTCACTATTTTACCATCAATACAAAACCCATTAATCAGAGTAGTGAAAGTCCTACAACCCGGCTCATACCCAAGTTTCAAAATCTTACCCAGTAAGGAAAACGCAAAATCCGAGCGGTTCAAGTTGCAAAAGCAATTGGTCACAATGTTCAAAGTACAAACATCGGGCATAATTCCTCGCAAGCCCATTTGCTTATATAAAGAAATCACGGCCGAAAAACGCTTCATGTGCGCAATTTTACCTAAAATCTGATTGAAATCCACGATAGACGGCCGGGAACCCATTTGAAGTAATTGATCGAATATACTGAGGGCATCGTTAAAATTAGTCAGCATACCATACTTACATTGTTCCCTCACAGATTTCAAGAACTGGGCCTGAGCATATCTTTTTGCTTTTTTAGATATTCTACTAGCACTAATACTAGTAGTAGAACAAGAAGTTTGAGAATGAAGGGAAGCCAATGAAGCAAAAGCAATTGGATAATTTGTGAAGAAAGAAAAAAGGCTACTGGGTCTGTTAGTGGTACCGTCCTCAAGCAGAGAAGCAGAAGCAAATCTTGAAGAAGCAGAGACAAAAGCGCTTCTCTGCACCAACATCATAAATCTACGCGTTTTTTCTTCCCTAATAATGTTTCATTTTGGCTATCGGCCGCTTCTGGGTTTTGTTGAGCGGCAAAGAAGAATGAAAGCAAGACAACGAGAGGGTGACGTAAAAGGTGAAACGGGTTATGGTCCGGGTTCGACAATGGAAGTACTTGTTATTAATCCCTTGAACAAAACTTGTTAGAAATTATTTCATTATTCAATTTATTTACACCTCTAATAATTATTTTATTAATATTAAAATATCCATTATAATATATTATCTTCTTTGTTCCTCTAGCTTAGTTGATCATTAGCCAATGATATCAATTATATGAAATTTAAGAAAATCAGCGTTTTATATATTAAAAAAAAAAGAATTAAATCTAATTATCTTAAAAAATATAAAAGGTAAGATCCTTGTAATTTTTTTTTCAACGTTTTATATTGATTTCTTTTTGTAAAATTTACCACTTTTTTCAGTTTTTTTTTTGTAATTAGAGCATTTCTTTGGATTATACAAATGTAAATCCAATGGGATTTTGGCCAATAGAGTCTCAAAATGTGTTGCATTGAATTATGTAAATATAAAAAAGGATGACTTTTTGCTACAGTAAGTTATTGTAGTATGACGAACAAAGAGAACAAAAAATATTTTCTTCTTTACTTCTTACTGTGATTTGGTTGCAACAGTTTTTTGAGGGCTATAATATTATTACGAATTAACATATAATAAGTAGAATGATAAAATATAATAATTTAAAATTTTTTTAAAATAAATTAATATTATTTTATTATTGTATAAAAAAATATATGAATAATTCAGTGTGAGAATTGAAAGTGAATGGAATAGAAAAAGGTAAATTCATGTCATATTCAGCTAACTTGAGTTTGAGTTTGAGTATTCCAGAGTGCTCGGCTATAGTTTGATAGTAAAATGAGAATTTTGAATTTTAAGATAAAATGTTAAAATAATATATTTTAATATTATTATTGTTTTAATATTTATAAAAGTTAAGAAAAAGTTAAATTATTTATTATATTTTATATGAAGATTTGAGAAAATTATAATGATCAGATGAGAATTTTGAGTTTGAGATGAAAATTTTGAAGGGAAAACAATGTTTAGATGAAAATTACCCCCAAGTTAATTTTATTGTTTAGATTTTTAAAAAAAAATTACAGGTTTTTCTATTATTTGGAAAATGCCACGTGTACACGATCTTTTTTATAAAAAAAAAAGAAAAAAAGAGAGCCAATGACTGGTTTTTAAAGAGATAAAAGCCTACCGACCATTGTTTCTTTGATTTTTTTTAGGTAAAAAAGATAAAGACATCTTTCTCATATTCATTTTTCTTTTTCAACTTGAAAAACCAAAGACAGAAGCGTTATGGAAATTAAAAGGCCTCTAACTTTCAGCGTTATCCAATAAGCTTGAATTGATGGCATGTATGATTTAGTTTTCATTTGACACCACAGCGGACATACCGCAGCCAGGAGTCATGACCAAGATTCAAAATTACAAGATCCAGTGCAAGAATGCTGCAAGATGTCCTCCCCCCACAAAATTATTTTATGTGATTTTCATACCCATGAAGATTGAAGATAGTGTGGAAATTAAAGCTTATGAAGCTGAGTTCAATAACCAAAGCACGTTGAATTTACTGTTATCACATTTCTTTAATTGTACAAACAAATCGGTGTTGACTTACTGATATCAACCATTATCTTTAGAATTCAAACAATCGAATTTTACACAAAAAAAAAAAAAAAAAAATCCCTTTCTACAATGCAATCACTCATCCATCCATACAGTTAAATGGTAAACAAAACGAAAAGCAAACTCCAAACTGAAGTATAGACTATGTGGGAAAAAAGCCTCTCCAACTCTACAGAAGATTTATGTTAAATGCAACAAAAACCAAAAGTGTATAAAAATGCCCTAGAAAGGAGGGGAATCAAATAGAGAGACTTGGTGCATACCGTTGAATCCTACCGTGTTTTTCCCCTCTAAAAAAAAGCCTTGCTACTGTACACTTGAGAGCCAGTCTTTATCAACAGGTTTTCAGAAGTATAGCTGACTTGCATTCTAGGAAGCATCAACATGGCTTTCCCCAGATGAACCTGAATAATTCATTTAAGCAGCAAGTGGGAAGTTAGGGGCTAAATGAAGGAATAAGTGAATAACATATAAAAAAAAGAAAAGAAAAGTGAATAACATATAAATTGAAATTCAATGGAACAAACTAATGACAGATAAAAGTTGACAGTCATGTTGAGGCACAGAATAACAGTCCATACTGTGCATCATATAGACATGTTTTTTTTTTCTAAGTATCATATAGACATGTAATCTACTATATGAAAAGAAATCAAAGAAACATCAAATATCACACCCGTTGTAGAAAGAAATCAGGTATCTTTCTTTTCTACAGGTAGAAAGCAATCAAGTGTCTTTTGGGATTGATCATTAATTTCATTTATGCTGCTAAAATGTTCAGATATCTTTTCTTTGAATTGTTTTGTGGTTCTTAAAAAGATGTTTCTATCATCAAATAAAGGAAATAATAGACAACTCCAATTGGCACACCACTGACTAAATAAATTGGACAGCTTCAAAGAATCTCAGGAAAAATTACATAAATTGCCCGGAACATCTTCAAGCAATCCCATAAAATTACAACATACGTGCCTAGCAAAAATAAATCAACATCTTCACAGGAATATACCTTAAACAACGAATATGACTCACAGTATCACCTCTAAATTTCACCTCTCAAGCAAGATTAATTTTACAGATGATAAGCTGCCAAACCATTGCTTCCTTGATCATCTCCCCATACTAGATGCCAACAAAGGTTGGTTAGGAAAGTGAGATGAAATGAGAATTTTGTGAATAGTATAGTTTGTGAATAATAATGAGATAGTTTGATTTAAGCATTTTTTGGATTTTGAGAAAGGAGAGAGAAAAAGTTGAATAAAAAATATTATAAAGTTAAAATATTGTTAGAATATAGTTTTATAATATTATTTTTGTTTGAGAATTTGAAAAAGTTGAATTGTTTTTTATTTTTTATTTGAAAGTTTGGGAATGTTGTAATGATTAGTTTGAAAAAGTTGAAATGATTAGTTTGAAAATTTTGCATTTGAATTATGTTTGGGAAGGAAGTGGGATGAGATGAGATGAGATTAGAATTTTGGGATGAGTGATCTATTTCCAAACAAGCCCTTAAAGATCCAATCATTGAAGGTCCATGGAAATCAGAATCTTCATCAGTGTTTCAAGTAACTTTAGAAGAAACCCAAACTTTTAGGGGAAAAAATGGCATCTCCAATAATAATAATACAATTAAAAATATTTGAAGGGAAAAAATAATCATCTAATGAAATCGTTAAAAACACAATACCTTGTGCCATGGGTATCATGATTCCCATTTCCATTTTATCCTCTAAAAATGGTCTGTGGTCTAATTTTCAAATCACAATCCTAATGTGTGTGTGTGTGTGTGTGTGTGGGTATTTGTGTTTGCGTGTGCATGCATGCGGCCGAACTTGTGTGTTTTCTTCTGATATACAGATCATGTGGTATAGGAAAGAATTTAGCTTGAGGTTTAAATAGGCTAAGTGGACTATTCACTATTGTTTCAATCTCACGGAATGCCACCTGGCGAAACCAAAAGGCTTAACAATTTATTTATTAAAACCTAACTCGCATTGTTGTTTATCTCAAAACAAGGAAGCTACATTGATCTCCAAACAGCAACTCAAACCTTTCTCTAGAGCAGACATTTATGCATATAAAAACGTTAAAGCTTTCTGGTTTTACAAGCCCTTGCTATCATGCTAGGTTGCAAATGGAAAGTCCCTCCACCCTCAAATATGTTACAGCTGGTTCTTAGAATGTAAAAACATAGCCAAATGTGCAGACCGTACTACTGTTAGCCTGAACTTCCAGAAACAGAACAGATATCTAATTGCAAATTAGTTTCATGCCAGCTGAATCTAATTATGATTTACAAACATTCAGTCTGGATCAATCTATTCTCCAAAATTCAAATCACATGTTCTTTAGTCCTCCTGTCCTTAAGCACCTTCAAATGAACCAGGTCAATAGTTATGGGTGGAAAGATCTGACACCATTTCTCACAAAAAGAAATTTACCATCTTTTCCACATTGATGCCACCTCTCACAGATATAATTCTCTCTTTGGTTTTTGAACTCATCCATAAAGCATTACGCACCTTAAAGCATAGATATTTTCACAGATATCTAGTAGAATTTTCTCACAACAAAATCACTTGTGTGCACACGCACAACTCAGACAGAACTTCTCCACCTACCCAAATTTGATGCTCACACCCTCCCTTTAGTGCATACCAATCCTCACAGATATCTTGTAAAAAAATTTTCTTATCTCTAATGTGCCTACCTAGTTAGGGCGTTAGTTTTGTAATTCTGGCTTTGCCATCGATCAATATAATTTGTTTATTCATCAAAAAAAAGATATCTTGTAAAAAAATTCCCCCCTTTAGAATAAGTATTATCCACACCACACTCTAGGAGCCTTACTACTTTAATTTTCCAGCTTCGAATTTGAAAACTATAACCATGGTGCATTAAAATAGAGTTTTACTATAAGCAATTTCTCACAAGAAGTACTTTTTTTTAGGTGTACTTGCGCCTATAGATTAATCTAAAAGTACCTAGAACGTCATTCTACAAAAAGAGGGCTACAATGCTCTACATGTAACATTGTGTAACTAACTGCTTGAAACTACACTTCCTCAGCCAAAGGAAAAAGTAGAGAAAACAAAAAACAAATGAAAAGAAAAGAAAAGAAACTAACATAGCCAACTGCTACTGGAAAGTCATAACATCAAGACTATAGCACTTAAACATTTCCAAAAAACCACATATGAAACGTGTGAATATAAAGCCAGGCAATCCTTCCCATGGTTGAGAAAAAGAAAACTGCAAGACTGCAGACATAATGAATAGGAACTGTATCGGGATTTTGATCCGAGTACTACTTTAATGAAAGTGCTCACCTGGGTGATACTTTCACATGAAGCCTCAAGCAATGGTTGGATCTTTTCTTCTTATACCAATCCTTCGTAATTCTCGCAAGTGAGAAGCTACCTCCTGAATTAATTGAAGCCCTTCCTCTCCGTTTCTGACTGAGTTAATGGTGTGCTCAAGAAAAGTTCGGTCTGCCTCAAGTGCTTCCAATCTACCTTTCAAATCAGAAACCTCATCTTCAATAGAAGCTAAATCAGCTCCCCTATGGAGTACAGAAGAGCCTTGTGCAGCAGTATCAAATTCAATATTTTCATTACAAATGAGCTGAGCTTGCTCGAGTGATGCTTTGGCATTCAGATTAGCACTGGATACAGATCCATCATGCTGAATTGACAAATCATCCTCTTCTACTGGTCTGTTTTCTAGAGTTTCCCCTTCAAAATTGGACTCTTTCAACTCACTTTTTCCATCTCCATTTTTAGGATATTCACCATTGTCCAAGAATACACCATTACTAGATAACACATAAAGCTTCTTCTCTAAATTCTTCAAACATTGCAAAAGATATGACCTTTCATCTTCTAACCCAAATAATTCATTCTTCGTGGCACCTGTATTGTTATTCCTCAATGGGGTCTGTTTTTCTTCAACTTTATCACAGATATCAAGTTTGGCAGTAGCTGAGTTTCTAAGAACACTTGCACCATTCTCAACAAAAAGAGATTCTGAATGATCAATTCCAATATCTATTGCCTTCATATCACAAGTTTCCTCCGCCACATTCTCCAGAATTGATTCATTTGGATATTTATTCCTATAAAATTCAAGCTCGGCTTCTAGATCTTGCATCTCTTTTTCCTTCTCTGCAAGAAGGTCATTTGCTTTTTGCAGTCCTTCCATATCGTATTCGGATTGCTCTTCCATCAGTCTTAGGCACTGCAAGGCTTCCATATGGACAGTTGCCTTCTCCTCCTGCAATTTAGTAATCATGGCCATGGCCTGATTGGCTGCAACAGCAGAAGCATTTCTTTCTTCTTCCAACTCCTTATATAATGCACTCATATGCTTCCTATCATGTTCAACCTGTCGTTTTAATCTATCAATCAAACTTTCACCTTCAAGTTCGCTGACAATGCTTCCATCAAGAGACAAGCCAGACTCGTTTCTCTCGAGTGAGATCCTTTTTTGAAATGTGCTTCCGTCCAGAGAGAAACCAGACTCATTTCGTTCAAGTGAGATTCTCTTCTGAAGTTTGCTTCCATCCAAAGATAAACTAGATGTCTGAAGTACACTTGCATCCAAAGACAAACCAGACAAGTTTCGCTCAAGTGCGATTCTCTTCTGAAATGAGCTTCCATCCAGAGATAAACCAGACTCATTTTTTTCAAGTGAGACACACTTTTTAAGTATCTTCATTCCAGTAGAGTAAGAAACATCAGCAGTCTTCAATTCACCAGTATTTACAGAAAATTTAGGACTCTTTTCGTCCATTGATTGCTCAATCCCTTGAGTGCCAGATAACTGTGAGAACAAAAGCTTCAAATCTTCACTAAGTCTGGAAGAATCCTTCCCAACCCATTGTTCTACATGCACACCAGACAATTGTCTTCCTTTATTGCCGACAGCTATCTTATAAGCATCGCCAAGATCCAATAAGTCAGATGCTTGCTGAGCTGTGTCACCTGAAATGGGCTTTGTTTCAAGATCAAATTCGGATGATGTAGTTGGTGCAGTTTTTTCATCCTTGATTTCCCCAAAGGACCCAAACTCCACCACAGGTGTTCTCACAACTTCATTATTTCTTCTAAGATCTACTGAAAGAAACAATTCAATTTAAGATAGATAAAAGGTTAATCAAAATGGGTAAAGATACAAAGAATGGGCATTGGAAGTAAATAATTTATTATACAATCCTATCGTTGTGCACAAAATTTTCAAGTAAATTAAAAATAAAATGAGAAAGCACAAAAAAGAAAGAAAGAAAGAAAGAAAAAGAAATTCTAACTAAGATATTCTTTGTAAATTGAAGTATGACAAACACTTTAGGATGGAAGAGGGGTTGGTGAAGGAGACGAGGGTGGTGTAGATGCTCATAAACGCAAAAGCAAAATACACACATATTTAACTTCTATGAAAGAATATTAATATGTAGTTCCCAAGACCAAACAGTACCACAGAATGAAAGATAGAGAACAAGAATAACTGAAAAAAAAGGTCTCAACTTACAGCATTCTTTTGATACTTCAATTGTGGTTTCCATAGCAATTGATGATGGAGTGACATCATCATCAAGGGAAATAAGATCATTTGGGGCAGCGGAATTGGCCTTGCTATCAGCTTCAGTTGGAGCAGGGGAACTGGCTTTGCTATTTGGTTGTTGACAATTGAGTTCCTCTAGACCATTCTTAATAACAACAGTTGTAGATCCTGATTTACTGTCATGGACTTCAATAGAATCTAACTGCACCAGCGAAGTTGATGAGGAAGCCTCAGGTGCAGAATCTGCAATTATCAGGTTCTCAGTGGCCGAAACATCAGCTAGAGTAATTATAAGTGGCTCCAAATGTGAACTTCGAACAGCATGATCATCTTTGGAAGCATCAGTTTCACGAAGCAAGGCACTACCATCACCATCGTCGTCAGAGTACAGGACATCCGATTCAGTATCTGAAGTAACCTTAAGCTCTGTGTATCCAACGTGAGACAAAGAATCTCGCTCACTATTTCTCAGATTAGAGGCTCTAACTGACACAGATGGTATTTCTATTCTCTTCTTCAGGTCATCCTGATCAAGTCCAACCACACATGATAAAGGTGCTTCAAACTCAACAGCTTCAGAACCAACTGATTTGGTCTGAATCAACTTTGGAGGATGGCTTCTTAAAACCCATGGTTCATTGCAACAAGAACAATGCCTAATGCTTGAAGAACAAATTTTAGGTCTCCCAATTAAGGGGTCCTGATCAAAGCCACAGAGAGTATCCTCCCCCAATTTGGCCACCAATAATCTGTATGTTTCAGCATTGGATTTATTGATTGTGGCAAACGAGAAGAGACAAGTTTCACATAATCCACGAACGTCTACAAGCTTATTGTGAGCATGGCAAAGAACTAAGTTAGAAATCTCCAACTTATGATGGCCGCAGATCAAATCCCAAAGGTATCCCAATTTCTCACCGCCAAAAAGGTGATCAAGTCTGGAGCACAGTAAACAAGGCGTTTGCAATTTGCAGTAACGGGAAAACTTTGTAAGTAAGAATGAGAACAAGGCATTAACAAACAAAAAGATAATCAGCAGCCATTCAAGAACAGCAGAAGCTAGAGCGGTAGTAAAACTCCAGTGAGTTGTGTGTGGTTTGGCAGGCGATGTCATCGAGGTAGCCATGTCCCGGAAAAGAATTTATTTCAGAGAAGAACAAATTGATTGCTCAAAACAGTAAAGGTTCAAATCCTCCAATATGACATCAAGAAGCCACGATGAATCTCAACACTGCAGTCATTGATGAAAAAACAAGCAAATTAGCGTTAAGTTAGAGCCAAAAACCCAAATAAAAACACCACAACAAAATCATGAACGCAAAAAAATAGTAGGACTCCAAGAAAAAAAAAATTAAGGAACTTGTTTCTCAATAATCAACTATACTCATACAGCTCAGAAAAAGGAACAATTCTCATACAGGATCACTACCCAGAAACAATTGCAACGGAAAAGCCAATATAGCCGAATTCCATGAAAAGAAGACAAATCCATTGAAAAAGACAACTGAATTCCATGAAAACAAATACCAACCATGAAACCAAAGGAACAGAAATTCATTGAAAAAGACACCGACCCATTTGTTGTAAGAGATCAGTATCCCCCGAAAAAATAAACGTAAGACTTTAATGTACCCAATACGTCCAAATTGCTAATTCTCTAAAACTCTGAAGTCAATAAAACAAATTCTATAGATCAGATCAAAAGCACGAAATCCGATAGACAGAGAACAAATAAGACAAAAATTCAAATTAATCAAACAGGGTATAAAAAGAAACTCAAGAAAGTAATGAATATTCAGAGGAATACCAACAAGAGTACCAACAATTAGAGAACCCTGACTTGTTCGCGGGAGAAATCCAAGAAAGCAATGAATATTCAGAGGCAGAATGACAAATCAGAGTGACCCAATTCAAGCTCATGACAATGTGACAACAGAACCCATTTAGAAGTTCTTGCAATGCGAAAAGATTCAAAGGCAAAACAAAGTCGATAGAGGTTGAAGCTTTCCAACGGATCCGCACGTAGTTGTCACATTTTTCTTAATAAAAAAACAAGCCGACCAGGGCCCGAAAGTCGGCTGCTGATAAGAGAAAAGGATCGCATTACCGAAAGGGCCCAAAAATAAAGTAGTTCGGCTATTCAATGAACAGCAAAGATTCCCTTAAAATTCTTTCCACAATAATGCAATTCTCACGCGTTCATCCACTTTTCGTATACTCAAATTTTTATTTTTTCTTTACAAGTTATCAACTTAAATATTGATTTTTTGCAAAGCAAATTATAGAAATAAGAGTTCGTAAAATATATATATTTTTTTCTTTTTTTAATTTTAGTATAGCACTGCTCAATTTAGCATCCGTTGGTAAGAAAGTAACTGAGAGGTCTATTTTTCTCCAGGCTGATGTTATTATTTTCAATTATTTTTTTTCACAAAAAATATTTCATAACTTTTATCTAATCGTTCTAATATATTGTGTTTGTAACTGCAATTATTCAATTTTTCCTTCTAACCAGCAGCTTAATTCATTTTTTCGAAAATGAATTTATGGAACAATATCCATTTAAGTGGTTACATTATGCATATTATAGGAGGCAAATGAAGTCTATCATCGCATTATGATGTACATGTTCGACTCGTTCGTTGTGTCCCGGTGACAACATTTTTAAAGGCCTTCAAATATATTTATTCTCCTTTAAAATCAAGAAGAATTCTATTGGTAAGATGGTATGTAAAGCATATTTTCTTGCTGTTGGCATAGTAAGACTTGATTTGCAAGAGAAATTTAAAATAAAAATATTTGAAAATAATTTTCATCTCATTTCATCTCATCACATCATATTTTTTATACAAACATCATGTAAATACAAATACTTTCAAACTAATCAGTATAATATTTTTAAACTAATCATTACAATTTTTTCAAATTTTAAAATAAAATTTTTAGAAATATTTAGAGCTGAGTCCTGTTGTTGTTGAGTAGCAGCAAATGAGAAAGATATAATTTGATTTGATTCCAAAAACTATATATATATATATATATATATATAAATAAATAAGATAGTAAAAATTTTAATATGAAAATAGAAAATAATTCAACTATTTCAAATTTTAAAATAAAAATAATATTAAAAATTTATATTCTAATAATATTTTAACTTTATAATATTTGTTATTCAATATTTTCTCTCTTCTTTCTTAAAATCTAATAAATACTTAACTCAAATTATTTCACTACTATTTATAAATCATCTTATTACTATTCACAATTTCTTGTCTCATTTTCTAAGATTCCGCTAAATCTCTTACAAATCAAGTTTTAATTTACAAAATATTTGAAATATAAATCTCTAAATACAATAATAGCATGCTTGTTTAAAAAGATTTTTGAAAGTTAGTATTTTCTTTAAGCATACTTTGGTGTGAGTGTGCATTATAACGATAGGCCTTAATATAAAAATATGTATATTGTTTTAGGGTTAAAAAAAAAAAGTGCCCCATTGAAAGTAGTGATCACTCTCTTTCATTGGATAAGAAAGGGAATTCCTAGTTGGATAAGAAAGGGAATTCCTAGAAGAAGAAGAAGAAGAAGAAGTTGAAAGTAGTGATCACTCTCTCTCATTGGGTAAGAAAGGGAATTCCAAGATGAAGAAGAAGATAAATATTATTGCCAAAAATTAAGAAAAATGTTTGGTAAAAGAGCAATAAAACGTATACTTAATCCTTTTAAATGAGTTGAATAGGTTAAAAGAAAAAAAAAAACTAAAATAAATGTCTTGTAAGAAAATAGAAAAATGTAAGATCTTCAGAAAATATTGAGTGGAATATAAAGGTTCAATGATATATAAGTGTAAAATTCTCCATCGATGGAGTCCGTACTCCTTTTCCTCTCATCTCCTCCCTCTTCTATCTTTTTCTTCGCTCACATCTTCTCCTATTATACCTAATCTTCCTCTTCCCCCTCCTCCACCCTTTTTTTTTTCCACTATCTATATATTTTTTTTCCTCTCATTTTCAGTCAAATTTTAGAGGCCATAACTACGTACCACTCTTCACCCATTACATACCGATTACCACCAATGGAAGCTCCTCTGCAAGTCCAACTATGCGTGCTCGACATTTGTGGCATCCATATCACATACGCATGGCCAACACGTGTTGCCACAACGTCATGGTGCAATCAATACCTATTCTTATGTTTTTTTGCATCGCAATCAGTCCCTTGAATGGTTTCCAACTTCTTTCCTAGTTTTTCAACACTTTTCACCTCCGTTTTCTTCTCTCTCTCTCTCTCTCTCTCTCTCTCTCTCTTCATAATAAAAACCTTAGGTCTGTTGCCATCCACTATCCTGTCATAACCTATATCGACAATCTAGAAATATCGCAAGGGAGTGAAGTCCAGACACTACTCTACATATAGGTGCTTCTCGGGCTTTTCTTCAATTTTTAAGAGATAGTTTTCTGCTACCTTTTATTGGCATAAATAGAGATAAGTTCTAATTTCCTATTTCAAGTTTTTAGAGGTCGTGAGCTTGAAACGCTCTATCAGATACATTAGAGCGATAAACTACAATGCACATTTTGCCACTATGGATTCACATCATAGTACTACAAACTCTTGGTAGTCATTTCTTTGGACTGCTCGACAGATATCAGTTTGGATCATTATTTTGGCTCCATTGCCCCGACTTTGTTGTTTAATGGAGTATTTTGAGTTGTGTTGCTCCATGTGAGAATAATTGCCAAAGCCACTTGGTGGCATTTTTGTAATTCATATGGTTTGTCTTATATATATAGGTGATAGGTAGTGTAGAAAGATGAGTAAGGTTTAGACAGAAGAAAAAAATGAGAGAAGACAAAAAGAGAGAAGAGAAGTTGCGTGCTATGTACTTACGATAATTTCTCCTCACACTTCCATAAGAGATTTGAGAGATTATCTGTGGTCTGATTCTGGAGAAATTTTAGTATGTTGTTCCTATGACAACAACTTCATTTTGATTGGTGCTGATCACTAAGATTCCTTTTTTTCTGTTTTCTACAAATACTCATTTGGAGAAATCTTTTTTGTCACTCTTTTAGTTTTCCATCTATACGATGATGATTTCGTGTTGAATTGAGAATATAGATATTCTTAATGTATAGGTAGCCTCTAGATATTGTTCTAAAGAAGACAATCTGTAACCCTATTATTGTTGACAGTGAAAGTTTTAACTCGACTAGGTTTCGTGGGTTTTCCCTTCACATTGGAGGGTTTTCTGGGTAAAAATTCTTGGTGTCTTGCTTATGAGTTTATGTTTACTTGATTGCTAATTTAATTTGCACAAAGAAATGGTAAAAAAATATTTTGTTGTAATTTTGTGTGCACCCTGACATAGTGGTATCAGAGCCAGGTGGATTAATTTGTTAATTATTTGTGTGAATTAAAATGGAGGATTCATCTAGTAGTATGATTAAACTCACTTCTTCCAATTACTCAATTTGGAAGACAATGATGAATGATATTCTATATTGCAAAGAGTTATTTGAACCTATTGATTTGGCTGGTGTTAAACTATAAAAGAAAACTAATGATGAGTGGAAGAAATTAAACAGGAAAGCTATTGGTTATATCAGCCTATCAATCCATGGGTTGATCAAAGTGTCTCCCATAATGTAGCCAAAGAAGTAGATGCTTACAGTCTTTGGATGAGATTAGAAATTTTTTATGAGTGAAAGATTGCACAAAACAAAGATTTTATGGTAAGAAGGGTTCTGAATCTAAAGTACAAGGATGGACACAGTGTTGCAGAGCATCTAAATAATTTTCAAGAATTTTTGAATGAGTTATCTACCATGAAACTCGTCTTAGATGATAAAGTGCAGGCTTTACTTTTGTTGAGTTCTTTGCCAGAGAGTTTAGAAACTTTGGTTGTCTCTCAGTAATTCAACTCCCAATGGTGTGAAGACTTTGAGTATGGTGAAAGATAGCATGTTCAATGAAGTGGTAAGAAGAAAAGAGCATGATATTTCTTCTCATTCAAGAGATACTTGTTACAGAAAAGCGAGGGAGGAGTAAAAGCAGGAAACCTCATAGTGATAACAGTGGCGACAAGTCAAGAGGAAGGACTGCTTCAAGAAAATGGATAAAATGTTTTCACTGTGGTAAGCTTGGGTATATGAAGAAAGAATCCAGGAAGTTTAAAAAGGAATAATTTAAAGAAAAAAGTGAGGAGTAGAAAAAAGAAAAAGAAAATGCGGCAGTTGCTTTTGATACTAATGTGTTCATTGTTTGCGATGATGCTCATGTTAATGTCGCTTTTCAGGATTCCACTTGGGTAATTCATACAACTACTTCTTTGCATATTAACCCATGCAAAGATTTTCTTCTCTTCCTATACCAGTGATAACTTTGGTTGGGTTAGGATGAGAAATGAAGCAAAGTATCATATTGTGGGTATAGGAGATGTGCGATTGGAAATCAGTATTGGGTGCAAATTGCTTCACAAAGATGTCAGGCATGTTCCTAATATGTGTTTTAATTTGATTCCAATTGGAAAATTGGATGATGAAAGCTACCATAATCATCTTGGTGATGGAAAGTAGAAACTTAGTAAGGGTTCTCTTATTCTAGCCTGGGGAAGAAAGGTCAACACTATCTACAAGACAGAACTAAGGTTCATCAAGGGAAATGTTATTGCTGCTGAGAATGAAATCTCCATGTAGTTATGGCATAAGAGGCTTGGTCACATTAGTGAGAAGGGACTTCAATTCTTGCAAAGAAGTATTTCCTGTCCAATATCAAAGGTACACAAATAATGCCCTATACTCATTGTCTTATGGGAAAGGAATGAAGAATTTCTTTTAAGAAATTTTCTTCTTCTAGAAAGGATGATATTCTTGATTTGTTTCACACTAATGTTTGCACTATAAATACTAAAAGTCTTAGTGGTGCATTGTATTACGTCACTTTTATTGATGATCACTCTAGAAAAGTATGGACTTTTCTACAGAAAACTAAAGACCATGTGCTAGATATGTTAAAGGCACTACATGTGAAAGTTGAAAGAGAAATTAGAAGACATTCAAAATGTGTTCGGGCAGATAATGGTGGTGAGTACAGAGGACCATTTGAAGAATATTGCATAAGTCATGGCATAAGGCTTGAGAAAACAGTTCCTAAGACACCACAACATAATGATGTACTAGAGAGAATGAATGGAACAATTTGTGAAAGAATCAAGTGTATGCTCTCTCCTACAAATTGCCTAGTTCCTTCTCAAGTGAGGCAATGAGGACAATAGTTGATTTGATCAACCTTCTCCTTTAGTTCCTTTGGATGACAACATTCCAAGAAGGGTTTGGACAAGGAAAGATATTTCTCTCAAGCATCTGGGGGTGTTTGGCTTTAGGGCTTTTGTTCATATTCCTAAAGATGAGAGGTCCAAGCTTTATAGCAAATCCAAGCAATGCATCTGACTGGGTTATGCACATGAAGATTTTGGTTATACGTTGTGGGAATCTAGTTAAGAAGAAAATTTAGAGAAGTAGATATATTGTTTTCTTCGAAGATTAAACCATTAAAGACACGAATCAGGGTAAAAATCATGAGTCTTTCAATGAAGAACTTGTTGATATGGATTTAATTTTATATTCTTTTGTGATGCATGATGAGCATGGGGGAGATGTATTAGAAGAACAGGTTGATACTGTTGAGAGAGGTGAACATGAAATTGATTATATGAGATCAAAACAAGTAAAACAACGGTTTTCAGAACCATTTGCAGAAAATCAGTTTAGAAGATCTACTAGAAAGTGTCAACCTTCCACCATATTTTTTTTGCTACTAAGTATATTTTACTAATGAGGGAGAGCCAGAATGTTTTCTCTTGACTATGCAATATGATCAGAAAAATGAGTGGTTAAGAGTTGTGGAAGAAGAGATAAAATCCTAACATGAGAACCATACTTATAAATTGGTAGAACTATGAAAGGGTAAAAGAGTATTTTTTTTAGAAGAGGACGGTATCCCAATTTTATTGATAGCTCCCACTTATGATAGAGGAATATCGTAATTACAATCGAACACCTGGGGCTTACAAATAATAAAAAAATCCTAAACCCAAGTTCTAAAAAAGCAATAGAAATAAAAGACTAAAACTTACTCAAAGTTTTGAGAAACAATTACTAATACAAAATACTAATGACAGATAAGAAGCAACTGTGATAGCATACCTGTCAAAAAACCAATTTTTTTAACAAAAACATAATGAAGGCAATCTTGAATTATCCATACGAATAAGTCTTCTCTTGATATCCCCATTTTACGTGTATTTTTATTGAGTGATTTTATTTAAATTTTTATAATTAATGATTTTCTTATTTTAAATTAAAGGTTATTTTTGCAATATTATTTTATGATTTTTAAGTGGTGAAATTATTTTAACGTGCTTTCTTGCTATTTATTATTATATTATATTTTAATTGCCTTTTTAATTTAAATTAGTTTAATTTTGGGCTTTAAAATTATTAGGTTTTAGATTTTATTATCTTATTTTATTTTATTTAATCACTACGTTTGAATTATTTTATTTAACTTGTTATTTTGAAAATAGTTTTCGTTGGATCAGTTTTTTGACCCAAGTTGTGAGGGTTAAACCTCACTTCTTTCATTTCCTTTTTCTTTTTCTCTTCTTTTTCTTTCTCTTTTTCTTCTTTATTCTTTCTTCCTTCTTTTCTTTCTTCTCTCTTTTTCTCTTCTGGTTTCTCCCCAGCTGCGCGACGTCTCTCTCTCCTTTCTTCCTGTCCAAATTTTTGTCCCACCATAGCACTACCGTCGTGTTTCTCACCACCCCTTCCATTCTCTTCCCCTCTGGCTGGTGAACACTCCCCTCCATTTTCAGACCACCTAGTGCCACCGTTAGCTGCCGTGAGTTCCTTCAAGCTGCATGGTTTTTCCTCCATTCTGCCACCGTCGTTCCACCATCGGCCACCACTTCATCACCAATCCCTTGTCGACCTAACCCATCCATTTTCAGCTCCGATTCGTCGCTGGAGCAACGATCACGAGCTCAACTCTGTTTTGGCTATTTTTCACTTCCATCGCCATTTTTGCCGCCACCCACGGCCAACCACCACTTCCACTAGCTTCACAAACACCTCTAAGTCATTCCCTATCAATCCCAAATCTTGGTTCGTCCCCATTCAAAAGTGGGTATTTTATAATCCACGGCCACAGTGCTTTTACACTGTTACGTTGCTTTTTCGCCACTTTTTGTAGCTCCTTGATCCTTTGAAAAATATTATATAGCGCTGTAAGTATTTTTCAAACTTCCTTTAAGATTTAAATGTATACAAGGGTAGTTTTGTGCTTGGCTTGGTTTGGCTCTACCTTTCTCCCTTAATAAATAAAATAAAAGACATTTTTTTGTAGTTTTCATGAAGGATCAATGAGTTTCATCTTGCATCTATAACCAATATGCATGATTTAAGAATGAGTTCCATTTGTTTGTAGTTTTCATGATTTGTTTGTATCCCTCTCTCTTGGTTTTATGCTAAAACAGTGTATTATGTCTACAGCTGCAACATTCATTGTGATTTTCAAACAAACCTTTTGAGTTTGATGACAATAACAAGACCCAAAAATTTAAGCTTGGCTCCTCTTCCTCTTTGTAGCCATTGTACCCACTTGGAGAAGCTACCATAATCAATACAACAACAACCATACTTGTTAAAGGATAGAAAACATATTTAATTTCTAGAAACCAAGTTACCAGTTTCATAGAGAAACCAAAAAATGCAAATAAGTACAAGAAGTTTGCAAAATAGATTATATAACTAGAAGCTGAAGGTAAATAGATTGAAGAGAAAATGCAATTTTGAGATAGAATCTCACGCTAGAAAAATTGGATTTCAGATTAAATGCAATAATTACTTTAATGGTTTACTTATCAAGGAATGTTAAATTATAGATTTGCTTGCTAGCTTGATCTGTCCTTTGCTTAATTTCCATGAATATAAGAATAATTTTTTGGAACCTATTTTTCATTAAAGTAGAAAAAAAAACTATTAATGAAATAAAACATCGTATTTGTAACTTTTATCATATTCACTGACATTTTTATCTCAAATCTTCTTGATTTGAAAAAGATCCATATATATATATATATTATATAAACAAGTGAATAACATTCCAATTCAGAATAGTACTGATCTTTGTACATCTAAGAAATCATAATGTTTAATTAATGCCATATTAACTTTATTATCATTGGTTGCATAATATACTTCATTAAAACTTAGGAAAGAGATACATATGACAAGTTGTCTGAACTAACAACCAGATCAACTACATCCTCTGGTATCAATAATGTTGCTTTGGCAAGATCATGAGCATAACCATTGCCTATTCTATTAACATGTGAAACTCGCCAGCTAGCCACTAGACCAAAATCTGCTCTTCCTCTTCTTTCACTTATCCCCCTGACAACAAGTTTGCAGGTAGTCATCCCCTCCCTTCCATCTCCCCTGCCTTGCACTACCCATCACCTCCCCTTGAGGTCATCTCTCCTCCATTCTCTCTCCTACTTTTCTTCCCCTGTTGCCATCTCCTTTCTCTATTTAGCTGGTTTCTTCCTCCATTTTTTTTTATCTTTCTTAAAATCCATCATTTCTTTCAATTTCATAAAAACATTCCCATTTCTCTTTTGCCCAGCTCTCACCTTCTCTCTGCGTCTTTGACTCTATGGTCAGATCCAGTAATTTCTTCTTCACTGACTACAGTTAGGGTCATGAGGTTTATATGTTCACACCTCTTTCTTGTTCTCCCTTTCATTCACCACCTTCTCTTTTAATCTTTACTTTTGGGTTTTTGTTTTTTTTTCAAGTTACTGAGGTGGGCCTTTGTTAACTGGATCTGGGAGCTTCTCTATTGTTTCTTTTCTGATTCTGTATTAATTTTGTCAATGGTGGATCAAAATTGAGCTGAATATTTTGAGGGTTTCCAATTTGGCTTTTAATTTATTCCGCCGTTTGTTTCTTTTACTATAGGCTTGAACAAGGCTTGAATTTGTGGAACTCTTTGTTAATTTTGGTGAAGTCCAGTATTTGAAGCAAGCTCCTGAGGTTTTTTTTTTTTTTTTGGTTCTACTTCAAGGGGAGGGGAGGGGTAGTGCGGGGCAAGGGAGATGGGGGGGAGGGGATGCCTACCTAAGAAATGGTTGTTGAGGGGATGGGTAAGCTAGTTTCAGGCTTTCAACAAGTGAGAAAAATAGTAATTGTGTAGAATGCCAGGTGGCATCTCTATGCCAAGTGGGAACACTAAACGGAAGCACTAAGAGGGTTCTGTAGTACCACTCTATATATATATATAGTCAATGCTGAAATTTGATCATATATATAACACCCTGGGAAGTTGCTATTATGTATTAAATTATAGTTGCTTCCCATGCACGAATGCATGAAGATCACCTTCAAGTTTTACTTGAGATCATCCATCAATATTATTATTATTATTATTATTATTATTATTATTATTATTATTATTATTATTATTATTATTATTATTAACTTGAGAGGACCACTTGTGGTAGTCGAAATTTTTGATATGCAAACACCCCAACACCCCTTTCCACAGATGCAATGATGCAGTTTAGGTTGTTTCTTTCCATCTGCATAGTAGAATAAAGTTTTCTATGACACCCATGAAAAATAATGTAGAAAAAAAGGTACAGTATCTTACATTGTAAGATACTCAACACTTCCTCATTCTTGCTTTCATGCAAAGTGTTTGATAGTTTATTAAGAAAACAAAATATCAATGTCATAAAACTTCCTCAATTACCAACTTTGACATGATATTTCTTTAGAATAAGTTGACAACTATCCAACAACACTATTTTCATCTTACAGTGATTTTGACATGGACAAAAGCTGAATGCATATTACTGATCAATTTAGGTCCACAGAATATCGGGAAGGGGTACATTAATTCATTACACTGGCCCAAGCTCATGCAACAACAAACAATATCAAGTGTCCTCGTCGTAATTGTAATAATAACTTTTTCCACACTATAGACTTGGTACAAAGACACCTATTCACCATAGGAATTGATGAAAACTACACCGAATAGATTTTTCATGCCGAGAAAGAGACTTGAGATGCTAATGAGTTTGATGATGATGTCATTGAAGTGGAAAATGATGACTACGTTGATGACATGGATGAAATGTTAGATGACATCCGGCTTGGATAATTTACAAATGTGGAGCTAGTTGAACAATGTACCAATGTAGGACCCACCTATGTGAACCCTAGAGCAAAAACTTTTGATGAATTATTGGAAGATGCCAAACGTCCACTCTATCTAGGATGTGCTAAGTTCTCAAAGTTATCATTCATTGTGAAGTTGTTGCATATAAGCATGATTGGGGGGTGGAGTGTTAAATCATTTGACATGCTACTAAAGTTGTTGAAAGCTTCATTTTCGGATGTAGTTTTGCCTAACTCATACTGCGAGTCATGAAGGACGGAGCGGGCCCATGGTTTTGGATAAAGATTGATGTATGTCTAAATGATTGTATACTATACTGCAAGGAAAATGTTGGCAAGCACGATTGTCCCAAATGTAGTATGTTAAGATGGGTAACTCGCACACTAAATAGAAAAAAATCCTCCATAAAGTACTTCGATATTTTTTATTAAAACTAAGATTGAAAAGGTTGTTTATGTCAAAAGATATAACTGTAACCTGCAGTGGTACAAAGAACAAGGCGTCGACGATTCGAATGTGATGAGGCATCCAAGTGACTCAGTTGGGTGGAAGGAATTTGATCAAAAGCATATATCATTTTCTCTTGATGCTCGTAACGTGCGCCTTGATCTAGCCCATGATGGATTCAACCCTTTCAATAATATGAGTAAATCTTATAGTCTATGGCCAATAATACTAGTCCTTTACAACATGGCACCATGGTCGTGCATGAAAGACCAGTTCTTCATGCTGTCTCTTTTAATTCCTAGATCAAAAGTGCCAGACAATGAGATCGATGTGTATTTGTGGCCTCTTATTGATGAATTGATTAATTTGTAGAAAAATGATGTTGAAACGTATGATGCATCGAGAAAACAAATGTTTCAATTACATGTAGCATTACTATGGATGATTAATGAATTTCTCACATATGGAAATCTTTCTGGGTGGAGCACAATGAGAAAATTGGCATGTCTAACTTGTAATGGTAGCACTGACTCTTTGTGGTTGAAATATGGTCGAAAACATTATTACATAGGCCATCGTCATTTCCTATCTCCAGAACATACTTGGAGGAAGAATAAGGCTAATTTTAATGGCAATACTGATCATTGCGCCCCACCTTGTGAATTATTTGGCCATGATCTATTGAATCAACTAAGTAATGTTGGAGGTTTATTATTTGAAGGTGGAAGGGAGAGAAAGCGACAACCTGATGAACTTAATTAGATGAAAACAAGTATCCTTTTCCAATTACTTTATTGATTAACATTGAAAATTTGACATAATCATGACTTCATACATATTGAGAAGAACATTTGTGACAATGTGTTAGGAACATTGATGACGATTCCAGGAAAAACAAAAGATTTAGGTAATGCCATAGGGACTTGTTGATTCTTGGTATAAAGAAGGAATTACATTTAAAAGAATATGGACAAAAACTTGTTATGCCACCTGCGTGTTACATGTTGCACGAAGATGAAAGGAGAAGCTTTTGCGAGTGGCTATAAGCTGTGAAATTCCCAAATGGATTTGCTACCAATATTGCTAGGTGTGTTACGTTATATAGTTGTAAAATATCAGGAATGAAGAGTCATGACTGTCATATTTTCCTACAAAGACTGCTTCATGTCTCTATTGCTGGGTACTTGCGACCTGACATCGGGTTGGTTTTGACTGAACTAAACACATTTTTTAGACAATTGTGCACACGCACATTGGCTGTAGGTGTCTTGAAGCATCTCGACATTGATATTTCAATCATCCTTTGCAAACTTGAGATGATACTCCCACCTACTTTCTTTGATGTAATGGTGCACCTAGCTATTCATCTACCACATGAGGCATTATATGCAGGGCTTGTACTTTATAGGTGGATGCATCCATTTGAGAGGTGTTTGAAAAAATTTAAACGTTATATCTGAAACAAGGCCTGCGTTGAAGGTTCAATTGTTGAGGCTTACATTCACATCGAGTGCTTGACCTTTTATTTGATATATCTCCATGATGTTGAAACTAGATATTGTAGAGAAGAACGCAATGTAGATGCTTGTGAAGGACGTCACCAATTAGAATTTTCAATATTCACACAAAATTTTTAGCCATTGGGTGCTTCAAGTCCAACTCAACTAGATAATAAAACATTTTCCTAACAATGTTGGTATGTCCTTAACAATTGTCCTGAGATTACCCACTACCTAGAGTAAGTATCGTCTTTCAATTTGCTTAATTGTTGCCCATAAGATAGTTGCCAATTTTCCATGTTAGAAATTAGTTGACAATATTTGGCAATGCATTAATGCAGGGAGCATTACAACAAATTGAAAGATGAAGGTGTAGTTAACATTGATAATGTTCATGAAAGTCAATTTCCGTTATGGTTCAAAGAGCGAGTGAGTGCCTTGTTGGTAACATACGGTGGGCCAAATCTAGGTCCTTTTTGCTTTTGAATAATTTTATTTGTCTAACACTTTGTTAATTTTAATCAGATTAAGTAATTATGTAATTCAATTCCCGATGAAGTGTCTGTGATCTTTACACGCTAGCATGTGGACCTAATCTATAGGTTACATCATATATTGGTTACATTATGAATGAAACTATGTTCCACACAAAGCAACATGAAGAACATCGTCTTACACAAAACCGCAGTGTGCTTGTTCCTGGGGATCATCAAGGTAGGCCTATTGACTTCTACAGAGTAGTAATTGTTGCCCAGATGACTAACACAAGAGGGGGGGTGAATTGAGTTGTATTTAAAAAAAATAACAATTATAAATCAAATATACAATATAAAATATAAACAAAATATAAAATAGCAATAAATATAAAGAGTAAGGGTAAGAGAAGCAAACTCAGTATGTTAACGAGGTTCGGCCTTACTGCCTACGTTCTCGCCTCAAGCTACCCCTTGAGGATTCCCGAATTCACTATTCAACCTTCTTCAGGTAGAGATAGAAACCTATTACACCTTTGAACAACACCGCTACAAAGGATCCGTGTAGAACACCCTCTACACTTGCAATCACCTCACACGTGGTGATTCAACTATTCCCTGTGTAGAACACTTTCTACACGCACAAGGGTTATACACACCCTTTTACTGATACAAGAATTGATAGTGGGTAGAATATCAGAAAACACTTCTCAATGAGTGAAATAAGAACAATACAGCACAAACTATATCTCTCAAAATGAACAAGGGTTAAGGCTCAATGCTTAGAGAAGAGAGAATGAAAGCTTTGAATGAATATTGTATGCTCTTGGTGTTGTGAATGTGAAGCTCTCAAATGATCTATTTATAGGCATATGAGACTTCATATTCAAATTTAAAAAGATTCACATGTCAAAGACATCATCATTCATTTTTCAAAAATTTCAAACCTAATCTTTTTACTTTTTGCATGTGACAAAATGAGCACACTTTACTTTTCAAAAAATTCAAACCTAATCTTTTACTTTTTGCATATGACAAAAGGAGCACACTTTACTTTTCAAAATTTTCAAACAAAGACATCTATCTTTTGCATAAGTCAAGAAAAGCATCCATCACTTTTGAAAATATTCAAATAAAACATGCACATGTGAAAGATGACAATCAATCATCTTAATATTTTCAAATTTCAAACCTTTAATCATGTCATGCACATGTGAAAGATGACAATCAATCATCTTTCAAAATTTTCAAATTTAATTTTCAAAATATTCATGCACATGTGGAAAATGTATTTTAATGTTTTATGATAAAATATTAATTTTGAGCCTTAATCCTAATTTCGAATTTTTAAGAGATTTACAACATTACTCTATGACTTTAATGTGAACTTGTTCCCTTCTTGCTCATGCTTGGTTTCTTGATGTACTTGATTCCATTGTGTGGACAACTTGAGCTTGAAACTCCTTTATTCTTTGAATTCATTTGTTATTATCAAAATCCATGTGTAGATTTTTAATTACATGAAACTTGAAACCTTGGGTTCAACAGTAATGAACATTATCAAATTCAACTACCTAGGATGGCGCCATGTATATTTGTTCAAATGTTATTGGTTTGATGTATGTGATATGAGAAGAGAAGTTCATGTTGGTAGTCACTTTACAAGTCTCGACTCAACTCGCAAATCTTACAAGGATGACCCTTTTGTACTTGCATGCCAAGCATCCCAAGTCTTTTAACTGAAAGATATGAGTTTAGGGCAAAATTGGCTAGTAGTACAAAAGGTCACCACTGGGAATCTTTATGACATCCGTGAGAGGAGAGAGGCTGACGGAAAATGCAACAGTGGTGAGAGATGGAGGAGTATGGTTGAGTGGTGGTGCTGAACCAGCGACACGGCTGATGAAAAAGGTGTGGAGGAGCTGTTGTGTTACACCCCGATCCCGCAGGGGTCAAAAAGTTACTTCCTGTAACTAAAACTTATATTTCATCAAGATATTTACATACTCCAAAATAACAAAATCATCAGCATACTACAAAATCTCTTAATAAAATCCAACAATCCTCATAAATCTTCTATGAGTAATCCATTATGCTTTAAAATCATCTCACTCATGCTCCATAATTTTGATCATTGGCTAAATTATTCCAAAATTATCTGAAAAATATTGTGGAGATAAGGGGTGAGTTATCAACAACTCAGTAAGTAGAAGACATATATAAGTATGTAAACATGAGCATTTATAGAAATCAGAATGCAAAACAGAACATTTTCCTTTTCATTTTCAGAATGTGGAAGCATAAACATGTTAACAAAAAAAAAATCAGAGCGAAGATTCAAAAATAATTTCATACAAAAACATCCTTTGGCATGGCATAAATGATGATGATCATCATATCAGAACAAAGGCCATGTATACCTATGACAGGGTTGTGCATCTGTGGATAACCAAGCAAACCATAAATTACTCTGTCACCAAGGTGTGCACTCAAACAGAGACCACTACTATAACCCGTGACAGGGTTGTATCCACTATTATAACCCGTGGTTGGGCTGTATCTACTATTATAACCCGTGGTTAGGCTATATCCACTATTATTACCCGTGGTTGAGCCGTATCCACTATTATAACCAGTGGTTGGGCTATATCCACTATTATTACCTGTGGTTGGGCTGTAACTAAATAGAGTGAAAACATAATCAAACTTAGAATTAGAAAGTCACGCCAAAGGTTTTTCATAAGTCATATCTTATCAAAACAAAGCACTGAACAAAATCATATCATCTTCAGAATCAAAACGGATCCCGGGCATATTCATGTAATCATGCAAAAGATTTTATATTCGCTCTTTTTGCATAATTCAGAAAATAAAATGTCAAAAATAAGCTCATGTCTACATCAATCATGACAAAAATGCTTTATTCTTATACAAAATTTCATGAATAATGCATAACAAATAACCAATGTGTTTCAAAATTATTTTCATAACAAAACATGCATATTTTTTCAAAATTAACCGCAGTTCATTTCTTTTATGCAAAATCTAACATAGGAACACTTACCTAAACTTTCTAGCTTTTCAGAATTTCTCCACAATAATACTGAACGAAAATCAATTGTCATCTATAAAATAGTCATGTATAAATTTCCAATCGAATACGTATATCAAAACTTAAACTTGAAATACTAATTAATCTATTTTTTATTAAAAATAATCTACAACTCTCGTAACCTTAAAATGTCGCCACTTTCCAAATTCATCGATGTCCACTTTATATTTACTAAACCTGAGTTCAACTCAAACATCAATTTATTTAAGAAATTAAAACTCAAACCGTTTGAAAAAACAATGAAAAGTCGTTGAAATAAAACTATTACCCGACCCAAAATAATTTCAAACCGAACTCTATCCAAAAACATTGTACTTCAAGATAACTTAACGTAACACACTATAAAAAAATAAAAAGAAACCTTGGAGAAAACAAACCCCTTCAATAAATCCTTAAAACACCATGTGTTAAAACTGAGGATAAAATTGCAATTTTAGAACACTTAATCATCCTTACCACACGGACTAACGTAAAACACACAACCAAAGCTTGTTTGCGAGGAAGAACAGTTAGTCGTGCAAGGAAGGCTTACCGAGAGGACAGCTGCGAAGTGGAGGAGACGAGGGCGTCGCTAGGTGGCTGATCACTATGAAAGAGAGAGAGACAACGTGATGACAGAGAGAGAGAGAACGGGATGAGCAAGCCAAGCGTGAGATAGAGAGATGAAGCTCACCATGAAACTGAGGTGGTGTGCGGCGGACTGGGGGTGACGGGACGTTTTTGGTGGCGGTTCAAGTGGGATCTCGACGTGATGGACTCACGGTAGTGGTGGTTTCCAGTTGGCTGGGGTTTTCCGTCGTGCAGCGGGCTGAGAGCACACAAATGTGCTCTGATTTTTTAGACTAAAACAGGGGACTGCTTGAACGAGGGCAGGCGGCATGAAGCCGTGAGTGGGTGACTGCAAGTTGAGGAAAACTGGGGCTAGACAGCGATAATGGTTTCTTACGGGAATGGCTTTTGGGCTGCGGGCTAGTTGGAGGTTTCTTCGTGGGAGGCGTAGAGACGCTCGGGTTGCTCTGTTTTTGGTGAGGGAAAACAGGGGCCTCTTTGGATGTTGCATGGGGTTCACGGCACAGCTACTCTATATGGTTCTCGGTCTGCGGTTGTGAAAGGAGGCGATGACATGGAGGGAGGCTGGCGACGTGGGGTGGCTGGAAGCTATGACAGAGAGGAAAACTACTGAGAAGAACAAAGAAACTGAAGTTAACGTGGAGGAGAGCAAGTGGCGAAGCTGTGCTGTGATGGCTCTAGCGTGGCAACATTGTGTTTGGATGGTGGTGGTGGGTTTGTTGTCGTGTTTGAGGGTGGAGGAAGATGAACCTACGAGAGGGATCTATGCACGAGGGGCTGTGTTGAACTGTGAAGTTAGTGTAAATATATAGACAGTGCTGCTGTGAACCCTAGGGCAAGAGACGTACCGGAAAAGATGTAATCTCAAATGCAAGCTTATCCTGCCGAAACCCTATCTGTAACCCACGCGCACGAAGAGGAAACTGACTCATGGAGACTTGCAAGGGTGGGTTTAAGAATTTTTAAAAGAGAAAAGGGTCACTAGAGTTGTAATCTTAATCTGTTAGAAAATGTAAAATAAAAGCAATAATCTTTCAAAAACAAAACATGGGTTGGCTCTGAAAATAAATAAGGCCTTGATTTAAAACTTTTTTTTTATTTTTTGAAAGGAAACATCATACTTTCATATAAATCCCGAGCAAGAGGGAACACGATTACAAAGTGGTCTATAGACCAAATCAACCAAATTCTCGGTTAGCTTTAAGGAGTCCTTAGCTAGGCAGTGAACAAAGTGATTACCACTTCTCCTAACAAAAATTACTGTCCATTGCCTTAAGCTAGAGAGCAACACCTTAGTGTTTGAAAAAATCAAACCCACACTATGCCACCTATCGATATAGTGGTCGATACCATTCACAATCTGGATTGCATCCCCTTCAAAGATAACAGAATTGAACTCCATTTCCTTGGCCAGAGAAACCGCATGAAAAGCTCCTACTGCTTCAGCCAAAAGAGGGTCAGTAATGCTGGACATAGAGAGCTTTTCGGTGACCAAAACAGTACCTTCATGGTCTCGAGCCACCGAACCAATGCCAATTCTAGCTTGAGGCACATCCACAGCAGCATCCCAATTAATTTTGATAACTTCTGTTGGAGGAGAAAACCATTCAGCCGCATGAGAAGGAGCCCCCTGAGTCTTAGTCATTCTACCACCTTGGGCAGCCTTATAATCTGCCAAAGATTGAGATGCCTGATTCAAAACCAGATTGGGATGCAAGAAAGACCCCTCAAAGATCAGCTTGTTTCTTCTTGACCAAATGCTCCTGGCAATAGCTGAGAACAGTTCCATTAAATTCTGGTCACACTGACTATCAAGGCACTCGTATAGCTCTTTGAAAATGGCTTTCCTCAGAGAACTTTTTTGGAACACTATTTGACCTTGACTCCAAACATCCATTGCAGAACTACAATTCCATAGAGCATGTGTGGTAGTTTCCTCTTCCCTGCAACATATAGGACAGATAGGGGAGGCCACTATCTTTTTCTTGGATAGATTGAGCATGGTGGGAAGAGATTCAAGACACGCTCGCCAAATGAAAATCTTGGTAGCATTAGGGATCTGCAACTTCCAACACCCAGTCCAATCTCTCTTACTTTGCAACCCTCTAGATGACTGTCCCCTAAGCTGTTCAATGGACTCTTTCTGCATATGATAGGTGCTCTTGACAGAGAAAGATCCATCTTTAGTGCCCAACCAAATTAGTCTATCTTTGGCACCATAAGAGCTAATGGGAATTCTTTGAATTATTGCAGCTGTATCAGAACCAAAAACATCTATGATCAAGCCTCTATCCCATTGCTTAGACTCATTGTTTATGAGTCTAGCAACTATATCATTCTCCTGTAGAATGTGTACTGGAGTTTGAATCTTATAACTAGTCAGTTGGGGTAGCCACCTATCCTTCCATATTCTGGTGCTTTGACCATTTCCAATGCGCCATAATGAGCCCTTTTCAACCAGTCCTCTTGCAGCACAAAAGCTCCTCCAGATGAAGGATGGTCTAGTTCCTACCTTGGCTTGGAAGAAGTCAACTTGTGGAAAATATTTCAGCTTAAGGACTTGAGCAGCAAGGGAATTAGGATATTGAATAAGTCTCCACCCTTGCTTTGCCAATAGGGCTAGATTAAAACTCTCAAGGTCTCTAAAACCCAGACCTCCTGCAGCTTTCAATCTTCCCATCTATCCCCAAGACACCCAATGCACCTTTTTTTCATTTTGTAGATGACCCCACCAGAATTGATTCATAACTTTATTAATATCACTCAATAGGGATTTGGGAAGTTTAAAGACTCCCATGCAATAAGTAGGGAGAGCTTGTACCACAGCCTTGAGGAGTATTTCCTTCCCTGCCTGAGATAGGAATTTAATTTTCCAGTTGCGGACTTTTCCTCTGATTCTATCTATGATACCCTTGAATGCAGC
Organism: Carya cathayensis; assembly: GCA_011037825.1. Taxonomy (NCBI): domain Eukaryota; kingdom Viridiplantae; phylum Streptophyta; class Magnoliopsida; order Fagales; family Juglandaceae; genus Carya; species Carya cathayensis. The sequence continues at coordinate 920,422 of QGSO01000287.1, read as the reverse complement.
ATTTTTAGATCTACCAATGAGTGCTGGTAATCCAAGGTACTTTTCATAACAAGAAGAGGATCTAGTTTGTGCAAGACTCAAAATGTATTCTTTAGTTGCTGATCTTGTATTAGGACTAAAGAATATCGAGGTTTTAGTCTTGTTAAGCTTCTGGCCAGAGGCTTCTTCATAGAGATTTAGCAATACATGGATAGAGGACCACTCTCTTGCATTTGCTCGACAGAAAAGCAAACTATCATTTGCAAAAAATAGGTGGTTAATGCTGAGTTTCCCCCTGCAAATTGGAAAACCATGAATCAGATTGGCAGCTTCAGCATGGTTCAATAGACTACTTAGCACCTCGGCTACCATTATGAATAAATAGGGAGAAAGGGGATCCCCTTGTCTAATCCCTCTTGATGGAATAATTTTGCCTTGAGGTCTTCCATTAATAAGAGTAGTGTAGGAGACAGTAGATACACACTGCATAACCAGATTTATCCATTTGTTATTGAACCCCATTTTTGCCATGACCTTCCCCAACAACTCCCACTCCACCCTATCGTAGGCCTTGCTCATGTCAAGCTTTATAGCCATGTATCCTTGCTGCCCTTTGCCACAATGACATTATCAAGAATCATCCTACCATGAATAAAAGCACTTTGAGTGGGAGCAATAATTAGAGGAAGGACCATCTTCAGTCTATTTGAAAGTACTTTAGAGACCACCTTATAAATGACATTGCAAAGAGATATAGGTCTAAAGTCCATAACTATTTGGGATTTTTTGAATTTTGGTATTAATACAATGTAGGTATCATTAATAGGAGAAATTTCCCCACCCCCATTTAATATCTCCAAAATAGCTTTAGTGACATCATCTCCTACAACTTCCCAATGAGATTGGTAAAATAAAGCAGGGATTCCATCTGGGCCAGGAGAACCCATGGGATTCATTTGGAAAAGGGCAGTCTTAACCTCTTCGGCTGTAAACTGTTTGGTCAGGTTGGAATTCATCTCACTATCCACTTGATGATAGACTTGGCTCAGACAAGCATCAATACCATTTGGATTCGAAGAAGTGAACAGCTCCTGAAAGTATTGGGAAAACATTGCAGAAATTTCACCCATATCAGTTGTAACATTTCCATCATGCCTTACAAGCTTATGAATTGCATTGTTTTTCCTCCTCTGATTGGCACACTTGTGAAAGTATTTTGAATTCCTGTCACCATCTTTAAGCTACACCTGTTTTGCCCTCTATTGCCATTTCAAATTCTCTTCCTCAAGAGCTTTATCAATCTCCTTTTGTAGTGCCTTAATAGCTGTTGTTCTTGAACCAGTGTTTGAGTCTTGCATTTTTAGGAGCTTGTTCAATTAAGTTTGGATATCCCTCTGGTTTTTCCAGAGAGTTGAGCTCTAGAGTTTTAAGAAGTCCTTGCATCTGTTAGGTTTCCTCAGGACTGAGTTAACCTTAATAACCTGATGAGTATCCTGAAGGGACCAGCTGGACTTAATAATGCTGTTACATTGTGATATCTGCTCATTCTTTCTTCTTCTTTACGTATGTGCCTCGATCTATGTGTCAGACTTCGGTCAACATGTCAAGCCTCGTTCCACGTGTCGAGTTTCGGTCTATGTGCCGAGTTTCAATCTAAGTGCTGAGCCTTATCCTTAGTGTTGTACCTTGATGGCATGTTCCGAAAGTTATCCATCGGGTTTCAATGTAAGATAAATATTTTAAAGCTTACGGATATGTTAAATATCATGGAAATATCTATAGGAAATATTTCCAGTATTATTAGATAAGCTTGCTTTTAAAGTAGCACAATTATAATATTTTAATGAGCTCTGAAAATATTATAATTGTGGATAATTACTTAGATTAAATATTTTAGTTGTTTTAAAATATTCAGAGGTTTAACTTTACGTTGAAAACTCTTATTTAAATTAAATGGTTTTATTATCTTTGAGTAATTAACGATACTTTATCATTTTAAATAATGATGAAGAAATATTATTTTATAAATTTTAGTTTATAAAATAATATTCTACCTTAATTTCTCTTAGTGTTTTATTAAAGTGTTTTATTTTAAATAAAACACTTACGCGTTTTCAAATCAGTGTTTAAACTCATTGTTGGATTGTTTGAGGATCCCGAAGCGTATGACTGAGGTTAAATACCCAGGCCTCTCTCTTTTCCTTTCACTTTTTCTCTTTTCCTTTTCTCTCTTCTCTTTCCTCTCCCACTCCCTTATGGCCGACGTACGTGTGATAGATGGCCCCTCACTGTACGGTTCAAGCTCCTAGCCCAACCACCATCGGCCACCGTAGGCCCCACAGCCGGTCACCGATCATCCTCCATATGCCGGCCAACACTTCCCTCTAGCCGGCGAGCCACACGGTCTCTCTCTCTCCTCCCACGGCTTCACTAGCCGAAATGGGTAAGGATACACTTGCCTCCTCCACGCTGCCATACACAGCACCTATGGTCTCACCTCCAGTCACCGAATCACCATCACCCTCCGGTCATCATTCCCTCCCACCGGCAAGCCATCACGTGCCTCCTCCTTCCTCCATGGCACCACCCTCAAAATGGGTTTTACAACCCATTTCCTCCACCTAGGGCCACCATACACGGCTAAAATGGCCACCAAGCACCACCAACGGATTCACCATGTCATGGGCTTCCTCCCTATGTCCTTCTTTCTCCCTACCTCTTTCTCTTTCTCCGATGGGTCTCCACGGCCTTAGTTTCGGTTGCACCACCGTGCACCACCGTACACGGCCACCCATGGTGTTTCACCACCACCACCTTGTTCCTCTCATCACCATGAACTTCTCCAACAAATTTCATGGCCAACGGAGCTATGTGTAGCTCTCACTCTCCCTCACTCTCCAAGGCTGAAATACACTTCTAAGGGCCGATCCGCCGCCGTGAGCCACCGTATGGCCACCACCTTACCACCATAGCTCCACCACATCTTCATCTACCTTTCCCTAGCTTGCCATGAAGTTCTATGGTCTTCCTCCACCTCAAGCAAACTCCCAACATTCGAATGTACTGTTCATAGCATGATGCCGCGGTGCTCCGCGACCTTTGACCACCACGAGGCCACCTTGAGCTTCCAAGACCACGCCTAGCTATTCTCAAGCCCAAACTGCCACTTTATGTGGTGGATAGCCACCGTACGTGGTGTTACCGCCACGTATGCTCCTCCGACGCTTGATCGTGACGAGCAGCGAGTGACGCACGGGTTATCCCTTCGATGGTATAACCCTCTATCTCTAGTTATTTACGTTTAAAATAGTTAATTGTTTGGCCTGTAGATGGTGTAGTAGTATTTGTGGAGTTCGCTGCATAGTTGTGAAGTGTTTGGCTTGATTGTGTAGTATTATCAACTGTGCTGTGAGGTATGGGCGTGAGATGGATGCCGTAGTTGTGATACGACGTGTAGTGTGAAGAGAGTACGTGTGAAGCGTACTTTGTGTAATGCAACGACGCGCCGTGTGACGTGCACTGTAGTGATGTGTGGCGTAGAAGGAAGAGAGTGCGCGTGGAGTGTACTCCATGTTGTATGGCGATGCACCGTATGATGTGTATCGTGATGATGAGTGTTGTAGAGAAAGGAGTACGCGTGGTGCATACTCCATGTCACGTAGCGATGCACCGTGAGACGTGTATCGTAGCGATGTGTGTTGTAGTGTGGATGAAAGAGAGTTCAGTGAGTGTACTCTGTACTAGGTCGTGACACACCGGATGGCTGTCATGAAGGGTTGGATGATGTAGCAGAGAAGTGTGGAGTGTATGGTGTAGCGTCGGGAAACTGTATAACAGTGTCCCAAAGCAATGGTGATGTGGTTGTAGTCCAAGTAACGGGTGTTGCCTTGAGGCTGACTTGTGGCTGAAGGTATGTGTGAAGCGGTGAAAAGGTATCAGAGAGTGCAGCGGAAGCATGATGGGCATTGTGCTGCTATTCAGGAATTTGTCTCGAGCTGCATAGTGTGACAGAGGCGCATTTGTAGATGCAGTCCTCTTGTTAAGTGGCAGGAACTGTGTAACAGTGTCCCGAAACATTGGTGATATGGCCTGTAGTCCGGGGTGACGGGTGTCACCTTGTGGTTGACTATGGCTAAGAGTATATGGAAGTGGTGGAAAAGTATCAGAGAGTACAGCGGAAGCATGATGAGCATCGTTCTGTTAATTGGGAATGTGCCCTGAGCTGCATAATGTGACATATGTGCATTTGTGGATGCAGTCTTCTTGTTAAGTGGCGGGAACTATGTAATAGTGTCCCGAAGCAGTGGTGATATTGTTTGTAGTCCGGGGTGACAGTTGTCACCTTGTGGTTGACTATGGCTAAGAGTATATGGAAGTGGTGGAAAGGTATCAAAGAGTGCAGCGGAAGCCTGATGGGCATCGTGCTATAACTCGGGAAATGGTCCCGAGCTACATAATGTGACAGAGGTGCATTTGTGGATGCAGTCCTCTTGTTAAGTGGCAGGAACTGTGTGATAGTGTCCCGAAGCAGTGATGATGTGGTTTGTAGTCCGGGATGATGAGATTCACCTTGTGGTTGACTATGGCTACGAGTATATGGAAGTGGTGGAAAAGTATCAGAGCGTACAGCTGAAGCATGATGGGTATCGTGACGTGACTCGAGACTTAGTCTTGAGCTGCGTGACGTGATAGAGGTGCATTTGTGGATGCAGTCCTCTCCTATCAAGTGTTGGGATGAACTTGTACAGGGCCGGGAAGTAGGAAGTGTCCTATCGACCGGGTCTGAGCAAGTTGGTATTGGAGTATGGAGCTTGTTTATACAAACAGGCGTTCATTGGAGCTATAAATTACTCTTAGGTGATAAAAGGGGATGAGATGCAGGTGTCTCTGGAGAGACATGTGTACCAGACAGGTTTACCATATGTAATGGGTAATCTGTTCTCAGCATGGTTACATGGTGTTTTAGCCCCAGAGTTGGCTTGAATTCATGTAACCTGACTAGTTGGGAATGAGGATGTATTATGGGCTTGGATACGTGAAGGTAGTAATGGGTAAGTTGTCTAAGGTTGGGATGCATGACTCTGTCGGTCGGAATCATGCATCAGATTATAGAATTAGAAGAACGAGACGGAGGTCTTAGTGTCTTAACTTAAAGGTGAATCATGAAGGTTCACTTTAAGGAATAAGACTTGGAAGGTTTTAGCATAGTAAATGGCACATGAGAGCCCAGGAATGGACGGAAAGTGTTCCAAGTGAGGCGTAGTTCTATTTTTAGAATAGTTTCTTATGCATTAGATAGATGATGACGCAAGGTTATGTGTATGCATGTAGGTTGCTATTTGACACGCACACGAATGGACTGCATGGAATGAGTATGGCATGAAGTACAAGTAAGTATTACGTTCATACTCTTCTAGAGTTTTTATGTATAGAAAAGAAGAAAAAGATGAAAGCTTTTATCTAAAAGGAAAACGAAAATGAAACGTAAGTTTTCAAGTATAAGTAAGTAGAGGCCTCCCTTGGCAGCCCCTCTTTACGCAACCAAAGTATGTACATGTATGCATGTGAATGGATGCTATATGTAGTACGTATTGTGTGTATGTTTATGAAAAGGAAATGAAATAAAGCTTTAAAAGACGTAAGAACCATTAAGGAGTGCAAGGACCGAAACTGTAACGAACAGAAAGAAAAGAAAACAAAGAAAACAAGATTTTTCCTAAAGTAACTCTCTTTCCAAACTCTTTTTGAAAAGCTCTTCTTCAAAGAAAAGAAAGAAAACCATTTTCTCGTAAAGGAATTTCTTTTAAAAGGAATTTTACAAAATGAAAGAGAGAAAACCATTTTCTTAATTAAAACTCTTATGTAACGTAAGAACTGAAGAACTGTAAGAATCGTAAGAAACGTAAGAACCGTAAGGACAGAAATGAAAGAATGGACTGTAAAGGAAATGAAATGACTGTAAAGGAATGGACTGGACTGAATGTATGATATATGAAAATACGTAACGGCCACATGGACTGAAAAGGAATGGTACCAATGAATGGACTGTAAAGGGACTGGTAGTGCACCCAGTGCTGCACCCTGACGGAATAGATTCCCAAACTCGTGGCCACGGACGGAATCAGGTCCAAAAGACCGCTAACCCTAGCACACGGGGCCTACCAGTGTGCAATGGCCAATGAAAGTAAAAAGAAAGAACGGATGCATGTTAAGTTAAGAATGCATGTATGTAAGATAAACGGAATGCATGAATGTACATAAATAAGAAAAGATGAACGTAAGAATGTATGTATGCATGAATTTATGTGAAAGAATGAATGCATGAAAACATTCTTTAAGAAATGAAGGTAGCGATGCGTGGGGAACTGTTTTAAAGAAGAAAGTACGTTTTAAAGAAAAACCCCACCTCGCAACATTTTTAAAATGAAAAGAACGACGTATGCATGCTAAGTACGATATGTATGTATGGAATGATGAATGCATGACTGAAAATCTATGTTACTGTATTTTAACTGTATGAAGTAATGCTTACCAATCATCGACTCATTTTAGTTTTTATGTGTGCCCTCCCAGGCACAAGATGAGCATGACAGGTCAGGACGGGCATAGCCCAAGGGGGAAGAGCACGAAAGCCTAGGCAAGATGTTTTTATATAAAAACTTAAATTATGAAATTTAATATTTTCCGCTGTAATCTTTTAATTAAGAAAATGAATTTTATTTATAGAATGGAGTCTTTTGTATCCTAGCATGGATGGAAAAGAAATTTGAAAGGAATAGTAATTCCCGTCGATTTTTATCAAAATCGAATATAAAAAGGATCCACCATAAGGACGGGCGTTACATACATGCTTCATGAAGATTCCATCTTGCCTCAAATCTGAAAATCTTCTCTCTTATAGACTCTAAACATAACCCCATCCTCCCTCTTTTACTTGCATTAATCAATAATGGGCAGTGGTCAGAAGTTTGGGCTGCAAGAACACTAATGTTGCTCTCACAAAACAGACTAGTCCATAGCAAATTACCCAAGGCTCGATCCAATCTTTCTTTAGTGAATTGGGCTCCCTCTCTATTATTGCACCATGTGAATTTTGAACCTTCAAAGCCTAGATCACTTAGGCCACACCAATCCACTGAAATTCTAAAAGCTTCCATTTGAGAATATGGTCTACTGGCTGCTCCAACCTTTTCATGATTATGCATGATTTCATTGAAGTCTCCAAAGCATAGCCACGGTTTATCCTCCTTAGGTCTGATCATCTTTGTCAAGTTCCAACTATCCCCCCTTCTTGCTGTTTTAGGGAATCCATAGAAACCAATAAGCAGGATCTGTTGGCATTCCTATTCTTGACTGAAAGCTATAGAAATATGGTTCTGAGAGTAATTCTCTAATTTTAGATCCATATTGTCCTTCCATAGAAAGGCTAAACCTCCACTGAGACCTCTACTATCCACCACGAATCTACACTCAAATTGCAGTTTGTTTCTCACTTCCTCAACCCTTTTTCTACCACACTTTGTCTCCATTAAAAAGATAAATTGGGGGCACTTTGTCCTCACTAAGAGGTTTAATTCTCGAACTGTACGGGGGTTCCCAAGCCCCCTACAGTTCCAGCTAAGACCTATCATTGTTGTTGGTGGGACTACTCAGCAGCCTCCACCAACTCAGATTTGTAACTGTTTTCATTTAAGTCTTGATTACAATTTGATTTTTTCACTTTTTTTGATAATTCTAGCTAAGTGTTCAAGCCTCTTTTCCTACTCCCCCTGCTTTTAGAAACCATGTCCATAGGGATAGAGAGAGTTACCTCCCTGGCCTTCCTTTTCCATGTGGCCCCTTTTTGCCTAGTCACAACACCAACAATGTTTGGCACTGCCACCTCTTTGTTAACATTAACTTGAAGCAGCTCCCTTTCCATGACTGATGGGGAATCAATGTAGACAGGAGAATGAAGTTCATTAGTTGTATTCTCTTTATTGTCAGCTATGATTGATAAGTTAGGGGGTTGACAGTTGGGAGGAAATGCCTCCACCATAGGTGCTATCGGAGAATCCACCTTTTGGGTGTTCCCAATTTTAGAATTAGCAATTCCCTCCTTAGATTGAGTCCCAAAGGTGGTCTTGGCGTCCACTTCTCCCTCTTTCTTACCAGTGTTGGATTCACTTTCATTACCATTATAAGGCTGATTTTGCTGCCTTCGCTGTTGGTTCTGAAGGCCAAAATTACCACCATACTGTCAACCATAAAAAATCTTAGAATTCATTGGTTGAGCCTGGAGCCAGGGGCCAAATTGCAATGGCTTAGTTTCATCCCCATATGTAGGACCCTCTGTTTAACACAGCTTTTACCTTTATGAGCAATGATACCACAGTGAAAATAGTAAGTCTGTAGCCTTTCGTATTTTATAGAAATCCAGTATTTCAGATTATTCATTTCCACCCATTTTCCACGTAAAAGAGGTTTGTGTAGGTCTACTGCCACTCTTATCCGCATACACTTTCCCCATGCAACACCATCAGAGTCAGCATCTACTCTAATGACATGGCCAACCGAGGAACCCACATGCCTACCTACCTCATCTGTCATTGCCCCCCATGGCAAGCCGTGCAATTGGACCCAGAAAGGTTCAAATTGAAAACGGATAGCATTCAAGGATACATTTTCATCAACTTCAAGGAAGGACGCCGGGTTTCGATCAAAAAACCAAGGGCGACCCCCTAAAACTTTTTCTTTATCACCAAGAAACTGAAATTCGATTAGAAACTGGTATTCCCCTAACTCTTTGAACTTTACCCAACCCTCCAGTCTCCATACTTGCGACATGGTTACTCTGAATGCTTCGCTATTTATTCCTTTTTTGGTCATCACTCCCCCTACAGTGCAATGTTTTCTACGTAAAATACCCTCCTCAGACCTAGCAGAAGGGCCCTTTAATACTTCACTTTCTGCCGTGGACAAGTTTAGTCTTTCCCATCTCTTGGCAAGATCTTCTTCCTCCATTATGGCTTGAGATCGATGAGAGTCAAAAACCTATTGAAAGGATGAGGCTCTCGTCGAGAGAGACAAAACCACCCTGCATAGGCAAGGGGACTATAACCTTACTTTGCCTCATCCTCAAGAGAGAATGAGAGAGAGAAGGACCCTGCGTTACTTTCTGTTCACCCGATTTAAAACTTTTAAAAGAACTAAACTTGTTTAAAAAAATTATCTCGATCCATAGGAATATTTTTAAACTAATCAAATCCAAGTGAAAATCATAATTCACCAAAATAGAGATTTTAGGTCTGTAGTTTACTAATATATATATATATATATTTGAAAACTTAAATTGGGCTTTTCACACATATAAAAAATAAATAAAAAATTTGACAACAACTTGGCAGTGGACTTGGGTGTTTCATATTGGGCGTGAGTTGATATATTCTTGGGTGTGAAAATAGAGACTTTTCATGTGACTGCAGGTGGTTTGTTGGCTATGTGTGGGGAATTAAGGTGGCTATTGGGGGCGGTGGTTCAAGTGGCTAGGCGACAGTGTTGGTGTGCAGGTTAACAATGGTTGAACGTGGAGGCTTGTAGGTTGTGTGGTTTCTTGTGGGGTGCGGTGGTGGCGTGAGGAGGTGCAACGTCTCATGGTTCTGCAAACAGCCGGGGTGACAGTGGTGCCTATTGGAAACTAGCTTTACATGTGTAGGGTGCAACGCAGCAAGGGGCTTATTGTTGGTTGTTGGTACATGGTGGTGCTGGGAGGAGCCCTTTCATTGGTGGTGCTACGACTACTAGTTGCAGGGTCATGTGTTTATGTCCTTTGCGGGTGTCTCCGTCAAGCAGTAATGTGTGGTTGTGCAAGAAGGAGTTGGGAGGCAGTTGGTTGGCAGGAGACACATGATCGAGGTGGAAGAGAGAGGCGTTGGGCTGGGGTGGCAAAACTCACAGAAAATAGAGAGGCGTATGCGTTAGGTGAGAAGGAGAATAAAAACTTGGGGGTGAGTGACGGGGAGGAACAACCATTGGGTGGGTGTGCGGTGATGAGCAGTTGCACCAAAAAAAAGAAAGGTACCTATATGTACATGTTGTTGGAAACCTAACAATAGAGATGGGAGAGATCAACATGCATGAAGTTATGCACGTGTCTAAGGCAGTGCTTTTGGGCTTAACTTGTGGGCTCTGGGTTTTTGGGTCTACATGTTACATCCTCCCCTTAAAATTTTTGTCCTCGAAATTTGTTAGTACCAAGAGTAAAGCCTAAACAATTTTCCACCAGATTCATTCCATGACTGTTCTAATCCTCGATCATATTGTTGAAACTAATGTTTCAAAATTTTAACTTTACGATATTTTCGCGTGGTGCCACACATGCCTCCTAATCCTTTTTGGCATACACATTTGTGCACGTAGTATCGATTTGCATATCCACTAGGGTCCAGCTTAAGTCTTGAAATATAAACCTCAACAATGGAATTAAAAGCCCAATAATAATTCCACCCAAGTTCTTAGCTAAACCTCATAGAAAATAGTAAATAGAACTCTCCACATAATATAACTTGCATAATTTATCTTAGCCTTAGTTGGATATGAGTGGATCAGTTATTGCCAACTTGGATTGGTAATCTTCCAGTAAGCTGGTTATATCGCAAGATCAAGACCTCCAAGTGCTTAGATTAGCCATTTCTATATCACATAGTGAATGAACACATTTGTTAGTCTGAAATTATTGTACCAAGCAATCTAGATCATGATCAGCCGTACATATAACTTGCTATATTTTGATTCAAAAGTGCCCATACTGAAAACTAAAGCTAGACTGACTAATGTCAATATTAGCATAGCTCATGAAATTAAGCATGCATTTTCTATCGATCACAATCATGTAACCACAAAAAGGATAGCAAGATAACCAAAATAAAAATAAATGCTAATAATATTGGTATATAATTTTGATAATTAAGATTAATTCAACTTGGCGTAAGATTTCTTCATGATATTCTTAATTGAAGCATCTAAAAAAACTCTAGTTTTAATTCACATATATACCTTTGATAGAAAGAGTGTAGCACCTGGGCTCACTCAAGCCCACTTTTTAAATATTTTGGACTTATACGTATGAAAAGATCAGTTGAGTTTTCGAGTTTTTTTTTTATATAAATTATGGGTCCAATTTTTTTTCAAGAATCCTACCTATAATTTGTTTTTTTTTTAAAAATGTTTGTTATCTTTTCAAACGGACTCTAGATTCCCTTTCCCATTAAAATTCTAGTTAGTTCGAGCTGCTCCTCACCACGTTTCGATAGTTTTGTTTTGTTTTTTTTGTATTTTATGAAATCCCTAGCCCCCACTTCGCACCACTCCCTTAGCCCACGCTTTCACGTCTCTTTATCCCCTATCTCTCTAGGTTTGTTTTTGTTTTTTGTTGCCTATATATTCACATGTTAAATTCACAGTTCACGCACAACCCTCATGCACGTATTGCCCTCTTCAACCTTGTCACTGCATCAATAGTCCCCCACCACCTTGACTCCCTCCTGTACGCAGCAACACCCCAACATGCAGAAGCCAACCCTTCTCCACATGCACGACAACTTTTCACTTGTAGAAACACATCTCGTGGGCCACCAACCCGCTGCCTCTCTCCCCCACATCCAACTGTAAACCGCAATCTCTTGCACCATAGCCCCTCTGCTCAGCCACCGTGTGACCCAGCCGAACCACCTAGCTCTCCCATGTTCCATCTCAAGCCAAGTCTCAGCCCCTGTTTTGCATGCATAAAAATAGAGCATGGCCTCCCTCCTTCGTAAGCTGCCAGCTAATTGCTACCATGCACCATAGCCGAGTTGTGAGACATTGCCCAGCCATGAGTCACTGTCCAGGTCGAACAACTTTGCACTGCTGTAAGGTTTTTATTTTTTCCGCCATGTTCCCAAACTCCCTTATCCATCTCTCTCTATGTTTTCTCTCAACTCTCTCTCTCTGCGCTTAGCAGCCAGGTTCCACTGCGTCTCTCTACTCCGTGTCCACGGGTGTAAAACTTTAGCCTCTGTTTGGGTTGGTACCAAATTTTCTGTTTCTGATGCACCCACTTTGGAAGCAAAGTAGTTTTCTACGTGGTCTTTCCTATGTGCACACTCTGGGCTCCAAGAATAAATGAGGGGAAGAGGGAAGATTCACATTTTGTTTCTGCTTGGTTAGCTACCGGACACAACCCTATCACGAGAGTTAAACATGGTCTCTATTCTGATACGATATGACAAGATGAAGATGTTCAGTTATTCTATACCAAAGGAACTTTGAATAAAAATATTTCTAAATGTGAAGATGAGATGATTATGTTCAGTACTCTGTTTTGATAAGATGTGGTATATGAAAAATCTTTGGCATGACAATCTGGATCTAAATCTAATTATGTATCTATTTTGTTCAGTTAAGGGACCATACCACGGTGGATATACATAGTATCTGTTTCTGTTATGATATGATATGGCCCTGCCACGAGAAAGAATAGTGGTATCTATTTCTAATTTGATATGCATTAGCTTGGTTATCTACAAATGCACAACTCTACCATGGGGGTTAAACATGGCCTTTGTTATGATATGATGCTCTGATATGAAGATGATGATGAATCAGATACGTTATGCCAAAGTATTTTTGAATATGAATATTTCTGAAAACTTACCTTTGATTTTTGATAATATGTTTCTGCTTCCGTACTCTAAAAATGAAAAGGAAAATGTTCTATTCAGCATTCTAAACTCTGTAAATGCTCATGTTTGCACATTAATATATGTTCATTGCTTACTGAGTTATTGATAACTCACCCCTTATCTCCACAATATTTTTCAGATGATTTTGAATAGTTCAACTAATGATCATGATTATGGAGTATGGGTGAGATGAATATTTAAGAATATTGGATTACTTATAAAAGATTTCTGAGTATTGGTGGATTTTATTAAGAGATTTTGTATTATTCTGATGACTCTATATTTTGGAGTCTATAAATATCTTGATGAAATTTGAGTTTTAAGTTATAGAAAGTAACTCTCTGACCCCTGCGGGATTGGCTCGTTACAAAGAGGCCCTTCGATGTTGTTCTCACTTAGGTTCAAAGACTTAAGGGTTGGGAGGGCATCCAAAACTCTAAAAATTTGCTTCCCCAATTGATTGGAACTTAAATCTAAGTCCTTTAGCTTGCTCAGTTTAGACAAACCATGAAATTCTGAAGAAAAAAACATACCAATTGTTAAATTCACAAAAGGGGCTTATCTTACTATACAGAATTGATATTTGTCAATATCAAGAATTTTTTTTCTCCCAATCCTTCATACCTATGGTTCTGGCTCATACTCAATAGACACATACCTATAGTTCCGTCTTATGGAACATTAGACTTTGACATAGAGGATGAGTATGAGCCCAAGGGACCGACTCTGCCAGAAGAGTGACTTGCTGGTGTTGCTTTCTTGATTGTGGGATTTGTTTCCCCTTGTGCTATGTATCTTCCTTCTATTTATTTATTTTGAATGATTGTATAACCTCTTTGAGGATTATTATTTCATTGTACTGTTTTTAAATGTCTGGTACTTAGTTTGACTACCCTTAATTTTTTCACTGCGTTATTTATTCATACACACTTATTGAATGTTGCACACACTAAACACATGGCGATGAGGTGCGTGACCATGTGGTCATTATCCTGGTGTCACAAATTCCAACAAATCACATGTGGGGGTGAAGGGCACCACAGGTGATATCAGAGCGGTTCGGCTCCTGGTAAAACCACACGTTCTATAGGTGTAGTACCATAAAATTTTAAGCTTTTAATTTGAATTTGTTTTATTTTATTTTATTTTATTTTGAGTTGACGAGTGGGGTTAAGGTTTACGCTTTGGCAGGAAGATGGTATGACCAAGAATACCGCAAGGAAGACCTAAGGATGACTTGCCTCGAGGAGTCGGTAACTACGCCATGGCCAGGGCATTAAATCAGATGGCAAAGTTTCTCCAATAGAACTTCCGGCCATTGCGGGGAGAGTAGCATAGAGAGGCACAAATGGGGTACCCCTATGAGCTCTTCTTAGCACATAGGACCCCCGTTTTCTTGGGTAAGAAGGATCCACTTCGGGCTAGAAGGTGGATTAAAGATCTCGACAGGACATTTGAGATCTACAATTGCACTGGAACTCAGAAGGTGCTCTACACAAGCTATTTGCTGCAAGGTGAGGTGGCCGCTTGGTGGGAGACCAAGCGGGAGCTCCTAGAGATGAGGTTGGTATCATTTGCGGCTGTGTCTTGGCAATGCTTCAAGCAAGAGTTCGACGATCACTTCTTCCCGACCATTGTGAGGTGACAGAAGGTGTGAGAATTCGACAATCTAGTACAAGGGGAGATGATCGTAGAGCAATATGCCCAAAAATTCATAAAGCTTAGAAGGTTCACGACGCATCTTATTGCCACCAAAGAGATGCGAACCGAGTGCTTCAAGGAGGGTCTGTGGCTAGAGATCCACAAGCAGGTTGCTTGTCTACAGGTATCGACCTTTTAGCAGCTGGTTGAGTGGCTGCAATAGTAGAGCAAGAGTTTGCTATTCTCATTGGTTCTCTGACGGGCCAAAAGAGGAGAGGTTTCGAAGAAGGAAGCAATTCTTGATCATCACAGAAGTTTGATTTGAGGACTGGGGCTCGACCACAAGCAACCTCTAGTGTACGTATAGGAGGTCGAGCTCCAATCTATGGTAGATGTAACGGATCTCATGAAGGCATGTGCCGACAAGGTGGGACCCAGTGTTTTAGGTGGAGTTAGATAGGACACTTTGCTTTCCAGTGCCCTAATCCAACCCAAAGGAACCGAGGCGGCCAACGAGGTGGTAGGACCAATTCGAGGCAAGTAGCTCAAGCTTGAGTGTACGAGGTGACCCCTAGTGATGTTGACGATGAGGTTCGAAAGATTCAAGATGCGGGAGTCATTACAGCTATGAATCTAATCCAGTCTTTTGGAATTGATGCCTTGTGTGGTTTGGTCTTTGGATTTCATTAGTAGTTTGATTGCATTAGGTAGAGTTCGTTTATATGATTTTTATGCTTGTACTTTGGTTGACTTAGGAGCGTCTCAGTTGTTTGTGTTTGCTACTTTTGCACACATGTGCAACCTAGTCATAGAGCCCTTACTGCAGTCTATGATAGTGGCTTTACCCAAGGGCGAGATTGTGTAGTGTTCGAAGGTTGCCTTAGGTTGTCCTTTGGGTTTTGGTGGGAGGACACTTGATGTGGATCTAATAGTGTTCAAGCGACTCGAATTCGACATTATTTTGGGTATGGACTAGTGGTATCGACATTTGGGAAGCATCAACTGTTGAAGTCGGGTAGTCAGTTTTTAACTCCTTGTAGGGGATTATTTGGAGTTTGTGAGATGCAAGCTAAAAGCAAGACCTACAGTCATAGATGCAATTTAAGCGAAGAAGGAATTAGCGAGTGGGGTGGATGCCTTTGTGGTTCAAGTGGTGCCTACACCATCTATGAAGAAGTTTGTAGTGGATATCCCAGTTGTGGAGTAGTTCCCTAATGTGTTCACAAATGATTTGCCCGGTTTGCCTCTTGTTCATGAGTTAGAGTTCACCATCGACTTCGAACTTGGAGAAGCTCTTGTGCATAAGGCTTTTTACCGTATGGCACTAGCTGAGTTAAAGGAGTTGAAAAATCAATTACAAGAGTTGGTAGATAAGGGGATCATTTAGCCTAGTTGTTCATCGTGGGGTGCATTGATGTTGTTCATCAAGAAGAAGGATGGTACCCTCAGACTGTGTATTGGTTACCGAGAGCTCAACAAGGTGACCTTAAAACATAAGTATCCACTGCCTCGGATTGATGATTTGTTTGATTAGTTCCAAGATGCAGCTACCTTCTCGAAGATTGATTTGAGGTTGGGGTACTATCAGTTGAGAATAAGAGATAAGGATGTACCCAAGATTACTTTTAGATCAAGGTATGGACATTACGAGTTCAAAGTGGTGCCTTTTGGACTAGCTAATGCCCCTGCAACATTCATGGATATGATGAACTAGATGTTTCGACCTTACTTGGATACGTTTGTGGTGGTCTTCATTGACGACATCTTGGTTTATTCCCGGGATTTGGAGGAGCATGCTTGTCACCTTTGATTGGTTCTGGGAAAGTTGAGAGAACATTAATTGTATGCAAAGCTCACCAAGTGTGAGTTCTAGTTGGAAGAAGTCAGATTTCTTGGGCAGATCATTTCTCAAAATGGTGTAGCAGTCAATCCCAGTAAAGTGGGAGTTGTCTTTGCATGGTTGCATCCTTCATCGTTGCATGAGATTCGAAGTTTCTTGGGATTCACTGAGTACTAGCAAAGATTCGTGGAAGGGTTTTCTTGATTATCTGGGCCCTTCACTGCCTTGACTAAGAAGAATGTTGAGTTTGTTTGGATCGAGAAGTGCAAGCAAAGCTTCCAGAAGTTGAAGAAGAGAGTGACTACAACATTCGTTTTGGCACTTCCTGAGTTGCATAAGCCATTTGTGGTTTTTAGCAATGCTTCCAAGTTTGGTTTGGGATGTTTCCTTATGAAGGAGGGATGAGTTATCACTTATACATCTCGCCAATTGAAGGATCATGACAGGAACTACCCAACGCATGACTTAGAACTGGTAGCTATGGTTTTTGCTCTTAAGATTTGGTAGCACTATATGTATGGAGAGGCTTGGGAGGTCTATACTAATCATAAGAGCTTGAAGCATCTCTTCTCGTAGAAAAATCTCAACATGAGGCAAAGGCAGTGGTTAGAGTTGATCAGTGATTATAAATGCAAGATGAAGTATCATCCAGGCAAGGTGAATCAGGTTACAGATGCGTTGAGTCGGGAATCTCATTTGGTGGATGAGACTGAGTAGTCAAGGTTGGACTCTCTCTTCTGTGGGATGAGAAGACTTATTGTTGAGAGCTCGCAGCAAGAAGAGGTGTTAGCTTCAATGCATGATGTCCAAGTTGTTGATTTTGAGGAATTGAAGACTCTCGAGAGAAGCGATCCAAAGTTGTTGGATATCTAAAAAAGAGTCTGAAAGTCAAGAGGACCTTCACACATTAGCTTAGGCAAGGATGGTATTCTTCTATTTTGAAATCTTAGGGTGATTCCTGTGAACTCATAGTTTAAGGAGAGGATCCTCACTAAGGCTTATGTGGCCCCATATTCAGTTCACCTTGGAAGCACAAAGATGTATTGAGATTTAAAGAGAAGAAAGACATTGTTGTGTTCATCGAGAAATGTACCACTTGCCGACAAGTCAAAGCTAAGCACTAGAGGCCCGCTAGTAATCTTAAACTCCTCCCTATCCTCGAGTGTAAGTGGGATGATATTGCTATGGATTTTGTAGTGGGTTTTCAGAGGACTCCTAGTGAAAAGAACTCGATATGGGTGATTATTGATCAGTTGGCCAAGAGTGCCCATTTTCTACCTGTCATTAATACTAACACTTTGGGGAAGTTGACTCAGTTGTATGTTAAGGGGATAGTGCATTTGCATGGGATACCTAAGAGCATTATGTTAGATCGGGACCCCCAGTTCACGTCTCATTTTTGGAAGAGCATGCAGGTAGCCATGGGCACTAAATTGAAATTTAGTAGTGCGTATCACCCTCAGATCAATGTCCAATCAGAGCACACCATTCAAACTCTTGAGGATATGTTGTGAACTTGTGCCTTGGAATTCAAGGGTAATTGGGAGAATCATCTGCTGCTTATAGAATTTGTTTACAATAACAACTTCCATGCATCCATTCAAATGGCCCCTTATGAGGCTCTTTATGGGAGAAAAAGTAGATCGCCGTTGTTTTGGGATGAAGTCGGTGAGAGCAAACTAATTGAGCCTGAATTAGTTCAAGAAATGAAGGATCAAGTCAAGATTATAAGAGACAGAATGGCAATGGCTCAGAGTCGACAAAAGAGTTATGCTGACATGAGCAGAAGAGACCTATCTTTTGAAAAATGTGATTGGGTATATCTAAAGGTCTCACGCATGAAGGGCGTTAAGAGGTTCAGAGAGATAGGGAAGCTTAGCTAGAGGTATGTCGGCCCTTTTCAAATTCTAGAGAAGGTCGGGCCTGTTGCTTATAGGATTGCCTTGTTGGATTATTTTGGGAAGGTGCATGACGTATTTCATGTATCATCGTTGAAGAAAAGTTTCAGGTAGCAGGAGTCGCGATTCGTCGACCTAAATAGCATCCAGCTACAGCCTCCTTACCTATGAAGTTGCACTAACGCAGATTGTAGATTGGAAAGAGGAAAAGTTGAGATCCAACACAATACCTTTGGTGAAGGTGTTATGGGGAGTGCTATTGGCTCAGGATTTCTCTTGGGAGAGAGAGGCACACATGAGAGAGAATTATCCATATTTGTTTAGGTGTTATTGATTGTATGTCTTTTTCAAGCGTGTTCTAAGTCTTATCTTCTAACTGCCTTAGTGCTAATGGTTGAGTTTGCCAATTTCGAGGATGAAATTTCTTTTAAGGGGGGAGGATGTGAGGTCCCTATTTTGTGCTGATGAGTGTGCGAAAGTGCAGTCTAAATATCCTATTAATAGATTAAAATGCTAAAATGTGAATAGATTAATGTGTATTCTTGAATTGAGTTTCTATTTACGTTGGGATACTCCTAAGCAGTTTTTTTTATGTTTAATTTCAGAATTTATAAAAGAGCAACTCAAAGCCCAGTCAAATTCAAATGAGGAGTTTCATGGGATTTGAGAGTAATTTGGATCAAGAAAAATAAGAAAAAGAAAAAAAAATCACAAAAGGAAACTACAAGAAGTCCAAATCTGAAATTTGCTAGGAGAAAATCTGGACATATTTTAGTATTTTGACCATAACTTTGTACTCAAATACCTGATTGATAAGATTCTTGATTCATTAGAAATCTATCTTAAAGGGCTATAACTTGGTCTCTAATAAGGATTTTCAAATTCAAACTCCTGAAGGGCGTACGTGGCTGTCAAGATGAGTCCTAAAATTTATGTGATTTTTTTATGCGGAAATTAAGAAGACATTAGGGTTTCTTTCTTACCCTATATAAGCATATCATTAGCATGAAATAGTGAGGAGGAGAGGCACAATAGACAAATTTGAAGAGAGGAAAAAATCACTTCCATGGCCGCCTTTTGCTTCATCTTTCTATAGAGATTCTTGTTGTCCATTATATTTATGGGTAACTAAATTCTCAAGTAGGATTAGGGATGAACTTGCACATTAGATGGTATTTCTAATTTATTTTTAATTCATGTATTTGATTTTGAATTATTAGAACTCTTTTGTTTTATTATTCTCAATTCATTGTTGATGATTTCTTCTCCGAATAATCATAAAATTTATTTTGTTTATGGATTCAGTCATGCTTTTTTTTTTATTGAATGGATTAGTTCTTTGATTATGTTTGGATCAATTATTTATCTATATTGATTTAGTTTTTTTCTGCAATATCGCTCCCTGAGTATATTGTCGTCGTTGGATTTTCTCTATAGGGATAGTAATTTACGTATTTTAAAAGTGGTGAATGATTTTTCAAAGGGTTACATTTGATTTAATTTTGGTTTATAAATCTATACATTCCGATTGGAAATATCAGAAATTGAGTTCCTAATTGAGTTATCTAATGAATTAAGAATAATTAAAATACTGGATTTGTGTAAGGGATTTCTGACGCTCTACTGTTTGTCAAATTTGAGTACGTTTTCCGTTAATCACTTTGCTTCACTTTAATTTACAGTTAAAATTAATCTTTGTTCTCCATTACTTATTTAATATTTTTCTTTAATTTCTTTATTCCTTCTACTATTCTTTTAATTTGTCTCCCTGTGGAATCGACACTTCAAAGTTGTGTTACAATTACCGCGTTATTCTTTGGGTGTAATCATGTGCCTTTTGTTTATTTTCTATTATTTATTGGCTCTTTATTTCAAATTATGTTATTATTTGGTTTTACTAATTTATTTTATTATTACTAAGTTGTTGTGTTTTTAATTGTCTCTTTATCTATTTATTGTGCCATTTTTTATTTATTTTTTTGTTGGGTCTTTTTCGGATTGGACCTTTTGTATTATTGGTTTTGTGTGTTTTGTTTTTTTTTTTGGTTTTTTGTGGTCTGAGTGGGTGTGTGTGTGTGAGGGCTCACCCCATGTGAGTGAGGGGAGCCCAGCCCTGGGCTAAGCGGTGCTGTTCTGCACACTGCTAATTACGCCACACTCCCTCTTCTTCTTTCCTCTTCCTTTTCTTTTCTTCTTTCTTTTTCTTTTATACTTCCTCCTGCTACAGAACTTGTGACCTTCCGTCCCCTGCATCTCCGTCCCTCGCAACTGGCCAACATATGCCACGAGTAGGTGGAGCAACGCATCACCCCTCCGACCTACACCACCTCCCTTTCTCCCCAACCTGCGAGTCCTTCCTCTACATTTTTCCCCCACCCCTCTTTGCAAACCGAAGACTTTTCAGCCATAGGCTCAGCCTCGTGCATCAATGGCGACCTCTTTTTAGACTTTCCTAAAGCACGCATGTTGCGACCTTGCAAGTCCCTTTCCTGTCACCTGAGCGCTGCCTGGCGTGCCCAATTGCCACCGTGGGTGGATTCCGTCTTGTATGGGCCTCTCGGCCTATAAATATGCTGAGCTTCCCCATTCATTTTTATCTCAGAAAATCGCTTCTTCTCCTGTTATAATCTGTTATGTGCCTTAGGGTTTGTCCCCTTGTTTCGCGTGTTGGTCTTCAATTCTTTAAACCATGTCGTTTTGCTTTATTTCATTATTTGCTTTGTTCCATGGACTGGGTCTTGTACGTGGGCTCATTGTGCTCAGTTAAGTATTATGGGTCAGTTTTGAGTCAGTTAAGTTAGGGGCTTGTTACCACATCCATAACATGGATAGTTAAGTTGTAGTTTATTTATTTTCTAAGATGAATGAATGAAGATCATGAAATTTATAGTTAATTGAGAGGGACAGGAGGACTTGGCACCTCAGATTGCCAATAAACATTTACAATTTTCCTAATTACAATTCCAAAATCCTAATAGTGGTATCTAGAGCCACGTTCTTGCGACATGGCTGAAGGAATTACGCTAGCACAAATGGATGAGGCGATGGCGTCTCTAAAGGGGGAGAATTTGCGCCTGCAAGAAGAACAAGAAATACAAGGAGTGTTAAATGCAGTGTTGTAGCAATTAAATAACTTGGCTTCAAGTTATGAACGGATAGTGGGGATGTTTGGAAATCATAATTCTGGAGGGGAAACTTCCAACCAGCATAACCAGGTGAGTAACAATCCTTTATTTGAGAAAACTGTGGGTATTTAGGCAAGGTCTCTTAGACTAGAATTTCCAAAGTTTTATGAGACTGAACCTAATGATTGGGTTTTAAAGGCAGAACAATTTTTCTCTAATTATAATACCCCAGATGACCAAAGGATTAAAATAGCTTTCTTTCACATGGAGGGCAAAGCCCTCTCATGGTATTCATGGCTCATGGATTCCAGCCCAGTTGATACTTGGGATGAGTTTACCATAGCCTTGAGGGTGAGATTTGGGCCCTCAGCCTATGGGGATCCAATGGGGCAATTCACTAAGTTAAGACAAACTCATGCAGTAGAAGAGTACTAAACTCAGTTTGAAGAGTTGTCTAACAAAGTTAAAGGAGTAACTGAGGAGTTTAGAATAAGTACATTCTTGAGTGAATTAAGAGATGATCTCAGAATTATAGTAACAATGTTCAAACCCTCTACATTATCAGCAGCCTTTGGATCAGCTAGATTACAAGAAGAAGAAGTAGTAAGGCGTACCATAGGTCATTCAAACAAATACCAGACTGACTCGAATCCCACCATGAATACCCAACTCAAACTTCTAGCACCTCCCTCCTATACTAAGACTACCTCCTCCTCCTCCTAATCAACCAAATCCAAGATCCCCAGTATCCACCATGGCCAAAAAACCCAACTTTCCCATCAAAAGAATTACCCCCACTCAAATGCAAGAGAGAAGAAACTATGCTATTACTGTGATGAAAACTATTATCTAGGACATAGGTGTAGTAGGCCCAGTATATTCCTCATTGAGGGTATGGGAATTGAGGAAGAAGAGAGTGAGGAAGTGGAAAAAGAAGAAGGTGTATTGGCTGTGATCCAATTTGAGGAGTTTGAGAAGGAAGAAGTGGGAGAATTATTGGAAATATCTCTACATGCTATAGCTGGTTCATTAGCCCATAAAACTATGAGGTTGTTTGCTGAAATTAATCATAAAAAAGTTTTGGTTTTGATTGATACAGGGAATACTCATAGTTTTGTAGATCCTTATGTAGCAAGGAAGTCTAATCTGTCAATGGAGGAAAACCACTTAACAGTTCAAGTGGCTAATGGTGCAACTCTTCATTGCCTTGGTCAATGTAAGGGAGTGGCTCTTAAGCTACAAGATCATGAGTTTATGGCTAACTTATATATGTTGACTCTTGGAGGATGTGATGTAGTTTTGGGGGTTGATTGGTTAAGTAGGCTAGGATCTATTTTATGGAATTTTTCTGATTTAACCATGAAGTTTCAGTTTGGAGACCAATCTGTTCAGTTGCAAGGAATTTTGAGACCAGTGCACAATATTGTGTAGGAAGATTCTACTGTGAAACTCAAAGAGGGGGCTGTGAGAGGAATTTGGCTACACATTATGGATGGGAATAATGGTCAAGGCAATGCAACACAACCAACAGAGGTGTAGAAAAGTTTGGACCACTTTAAAGAGGTTTTCGCCGAGCCTATGGGGTTGTCACCTCCCAAGAATTTTGATCACAAAATTAAATTACTCGAAGGTACTAAACCCATTTGTGTGAGACCCTACAGTTACCCTTATTATCAAAAAGAAGAAATAGACAAGCTGGTAGATGAATTTCTGAAGAATTGAAGCATAAGGAGTAGTCAAAGTCCTTACTCTTCTCCAGTACTACTTGTTAGAAAAGCTTATGGGAGTTGGAGAATGTGTGTGGATTATCGTGCACTCAACAAGGAAACCATAAAAGATAAGTATCATATTCCCAACATTGATGAACTACTTGATAGGCTAGGAGGGGCTGAGGTGTTTTATAAATTGGATTTAAGGTCAGATACTAAATCCTACTGGCATTCCTAAAACTGTCTTTCGTACGCATAAGGGACATTATGAGTTTTTAGTAATGCCCTTTGGGCTTACTAATGCACCATCTACATTGCAAGGGGTGATGAATGATGTCTTTAGACCCTATTTGAGGAAGTTTGTGCTGGTGTTTTTCGATGATATTTTAATTTACAGCAAGTCTATGCATGAGCATATACAACACCTTACTTGGGTTCTAGAGTTATTACAAGTTGACCAGTTTTATGCAAAGTTGTCAAAGTGTATTTTTTGTAATAAAGAGGTGGAGTACTTGGGACACATTATCTCAAGAGATGGAGTTAAAGTAGATCCTCAAAAGCTAGCTGCAATGCAAGAATGGCCAACTCCTAAAAACCTTAAGGCACTAAGAGGTTTTTTAGGACTCACAAGATATTAGAGGAAATTTGTCAAGGGTTATGGAGCAATAGCCGCCCCACTAACAGCTCTTCCAAGGAAAAACTCTATTTCTTGGAATGATAAGGCACAAGGAGCATTTGAGAACCTCAAGGAAGCAATGGTAAGGCCACTAGTGCTCAACTTACCCAATTTCACTAAAACTTTTGTTCTGAAATGTGATGCATCAGGGGAAGCATTGGGAGCGGTTTTAATGCAAGAGGGGCAGCCAATAATTTATTTCAGCCAAGCTCTAAGGAGTAGGAATCTAAACCTTTCCACCTATGAAAAGGAATTGTTGGCATTAGTGATAGCAATAGGGAAATGGAGGCACTATCTATTGGAACAGTCCTTCAAAGTACGCACTGACCAACAAGCACTCAAATACCTCCTAGAACAAAGAGTAGGGACCCCATCACAATAGAAATGGGTCTCTAAATTGCTTGGGTGTGATTTCATAGTGGAGTATAGGAGTGGTAAGAGGAATGCAGCAGCTGATGCCTTATTCTGGGTGCAATACTCAAAACCCCATAACCCAGACAATGACCAAACACTAACCTTAAACAAAAGCCAAACAGAACCAACTCATCCTAAACACCATCCCATACACCCAGATCCCATTCAAACAAACCAAACCACCCAGCAAAACCAAGTTCTCCAAAACCAAGCGATTAACATCTTGCAAGCTCAATGGATAGAGGAGTTGAAGAAGGCTTACTAACAGAACCCCATGTTGCAGCAGCTAATAAGCCACTACCATCATGGAGACCTAGACCTATCTTGTTACCAACTCTGAAATGAGTTACTCTTTTACAAGGGTAGACTACATCTCGGGTCATTGATTCCCTTCCAGCAATAGATCTTGCAACATTTTCACAGTAGTCCATTAGGTGGCAACACGGGGGTAAAGAAAACACAAGGCAGAATAAAAAAAGAGTTATACTGGCCTAGCTTGAGAAGTGATGTGCGAGCATATATCAGGGAGTGTGATGTATGCCAGAGATGCAAGGTTGAAACCTTCCACCCAACGGGGTTGCTTCAACCCTTGCCAATACCTATGAAGAATTGAGAAGATATCAGCATAGACTTTATTGAGGGTCTGCCCCCCTCAGAAGTTAAAACTGTAATTTTGGTTGTCGTGGACAAATTGAGCAAGTATGCTCATTTCGTGGCCATTACACAATCATACACATAATGACAGTGCTAGGGTTTTCATGAACAATATAATTAAGCTGCACAGAATTCCTTAGACCATTGTAAGTGATCAAGATCCAGTATTTACCAGCAACTTTTGGAAGGAGTTATTCAGGATTTTTGGGACTGAACTCTTACTTAGTATAGCCTATCATCCCCAAACCGATGGCTAGACAGAGGTCATGAACAAGGTGCTTGAGTGTTATCTCAGGTGCTTTTCAAGTGATTGACCAAAGGACTGGGTAAGATGGTTATCTCTTGCAGAATACTCATACAATACCTCAATACACACTTCAACGAAGGTCTCACCATTCGAAGTTGTGTATGGCCAATCTCCTCCTCAGATGTTACCATACGAGATGGGATTTACAAAGTTACAAGCAGTGGATGAAGAGTTGAGGACCTGAGAGTTCATCGCGACGCTCATCAAAGAGAACCTGCAAGAAGCACAAGGGAAGATGAAATTTTTTTTGCAGATTTAAAAAGGAGGGACAAAGAGCTTGAGATCCGAGACTTTGTTTACCTAAGGTTACGGCCCTACAGGCAGATGACGGTGGCCATGCGAAGGAACCTCAAGATAGTGTCGCGTTACTTCGGGCCCTTCAAAGTGCTTCACATTGTTGGGAAAGTAGCGTATGAGTTAGATTTATCTCGTGAGACCAAAATCTACCTCATATTTCATATTTCTCGCCTCAAGAAGAAGCTGGGAGAAGGGATGCTGCTGTGTGCAACCTTGTCGATTGTCACTTTAGCAGGAGCTCTTGCGCCTGAACCAGAGAAAATCTTAAAGAGACGGCTTAAATGGAAGGGAAATACTGTAGGGGAAGAGGTTTTGGTGCAGTGGATAGGTATGGGGGAAGATGATGCCACTTGGGAAGACCTAACTTCTCTTAGATGGTGGTACCCTAGCCTTGAGGACAAGGCTTTCTAAGGATAGGGGTCTCTGTTATGTGCCTTAGGGTTTGTTGATTGAGCTGAGATATTGCATATTTTAGCTATTTAAAACCAATGTATTTCAATTACTTCGTGACATTATTTATTGGTTTTAGATGGAAAAAATAGTTAATAAGCATAAATTCGAGTTATGATTTTTAATTGATTAATATCATGTTTATGTTTAATTTTATAACTATAATTTAATTGGACAATACTTCCTCACATATATAATATTTTTTAATAATCTATTTTCTTTTTAATTTATTTCGAGTGTATTTTTATTTCTTTATTTTCAGCTTAAATAAAATTCACGAGATCAAACGGTGAAGCTTTTACGTAAAGTCAAGAAGCAGTTTCACGTGTTGTCTGGGGGTGCTTTCGGTGGGCTAGTTGGACGTAAAAAGGAGATCCGATTATGAGCCACGGCGCATGCTATATTTCAAAGCAGTGGAGTGGGCACGGTGTCGTTCTGATTTCAACAAAGTTTGGGCTGAAATTTATGCTAAGAACTATCACAAATCGCTTGATCATCGTAGCTTCTACTTCAAGCAACAGGATTCAAAGAGCTTGAGCACGAAAGCCTTATTGGCGGAGATCAAAGAAATTAGTGAGAAAAAGCGTTAAGGAAGATGATGTGCTACTTGCTATTGCTGCTGGAAATAGACGACCAATCATTCCAAATTTGGAATTTGAGTACCCTGATCCAGACATCCATGAAGATCTATATCAGCTAATCAAATATTCCTGTGGAGAAGTTTGTACAACCGAACAGTTGGATAAAGTTATGAAGATTTGGACAACATTTCTGGAACCCATGCTTGGTGTTCCTTCTCGGCCTCAGGGTGCAGAGGATACCGAAGATGTTGTTAAGGCAAAAAGCCATGCTGTCAACAGCCGTGCTGCAACTGTTGGGGAAACAGATCTCATTGCTGGTGGTGGCAGTGCCGCTGCCATGAATCCTTTACATTCCAATCCTTCCAGAAATGGTGATGAAAGTATTCCACCAGAACAAGCAAGTTCTTGCAGGGCTTGGGCAGTAATTGGGGATAATGGAGTTAAAGAAGAAAGTCCTCTTGATGCTGAACATATTGTACATAAGAGTGATACTTTCTGCAACCCTCCAAACGGTAAAGTACAGATCAATGCATCTATGGCTGATGAACAATCTGGAGTCAGCAAGAAATATAACTCCAATGAGCGAATAGTCAATTCAAGCACATCAATTGCCACTGGAGTGGAGCAAAGTAATGGAAGAACTAACATAGAGAACGCATCAGGGCTTAGTGGTACTCCATCCAGACCTAGCAATGCTGCTGTTGAGGGCGCGGCCGATCTACCTCCATCAGAGGGTGATGACTCTACAAGACCAGTTATATCCACCAACGGGGTGGTGTCAGATGGCATCAAAGTTCAGAGATTCCATGAAGAATCAGTTGGACACTTCAGAGTAGAAAGAGAAGAGGGTGAATTATCTCCAAATGGAGATTTTGAGGAGGATAATTTTGCAGTTTATAGAGATTCTGGTTTGGAGGCCGTGCAGAAAGCAAAGGATGGTGCCATGGGCAGACAATATCCAACCAGACAGAGAGAAGAAGATATATGCTGTGCAGAGGCAGGAGGAGAAAATGAAGCCGATGCTGATGCTGATGATGAAGGTGAGGAAAGTGCTCAGAGGTCTTCTGAGGACACCGAGAATGCTTCTGAAAATGGGGATGTATCTGGAAGCGAGTCTCCTGATGGTGAGTGTTCCCGTGAAGAGCATGAGGAAGATGGAGATCATGAGCATGATAATAAGGCTGAGAGTGAAGGTGAAGCCGAAGGGATGGCTGATGCACATGATGTTGAAGAAGATGGGACATCTTTACCATATTCAGAGCGCTTTTTACTTACAGTGAAGCCTCTTGCAAAGCATGTCCCATCAGCGTTGCATGAGAAAGAGAAGGATTCTCGGGTTTTTTATGGAAATGACTCCTTATATGTGCTTTTCAGGCTTCACCAAACGTTGTATGAGAGAATACAATCAGCAAAGGTTAATTCATCATCTGCTGAAAGGAAATGGAGGGCGTCAAATGATTCAAGCCCTACAGATCTTTATGCCAAATTCATGAATGCACTTTACAATTTACTTGATGGTTCTTCTGACAATACAAAATTTGAGGATGATTGTCGAGCTATTATTGGAACTCGGTCATATGTTTTATTCACGCTAGACAAACTGATATATAAACTTGTCAAACAGCTTCAAACAGTTTCCACTGATGAGAGGGACAACAGGCTCCAATTTTTGGACGTTATACGCTGGACATGGGGCTGCATAGGACGCAGGCGCGATGGGGACGTAACAAAAAGAATATTCTCACACGGCAGAAGCTGAAATCAAGCTGGAACTAATTGACAATAGCACCTGCAGAAAGGTTGAAACACAGCTCATGCACATGCAAGAACCACTCAAACTCGGGTAAAACAGCAGCAGAAAAAAAGAAATGCAGATCATACACGGCACCTAATTCAACTCACATGCAGACAAAGTAGAAACATGCAGCAGCAACACATTCACATGCAAAAGGGAGAAGCAAAGTCATTCACGGATGAAAAAAAAACAGCAGCAGAAAAAGAAAATTAAACTTGGACATCAGCATCAATCACGACACCGAAAGGAACCTGATGAAACACATGAAGACTCTATAAAAGGAGGGGAACTTACGGACTGCAGGGGAGAGAAAAAAAAGACAGAATTTTAAACTTAGTTTTCATTTTCATTTTCATTCGGCAGCTTGTGTTGTTTCCTTTGGCTGGAATTTTAATTTTCTTTCATTCTCTTATGTTTCTTTATGGTAGAATAGTAGTTGGGCATCTTGATTATTTTTTTTGTTCAACAGTTTTCATTTTTTTTCTTTGTCGTTCAGTAACTATAAGGGTAGTCGGTGTGAGGTTAGACACAGAACAGAAGGTCGGTAGTTTTTATTTTTATTTCATTCTATTTCTTTTCGGTTCCAGACATTAGTGTTAGAAGCCAGTTTTCCAGTCGCTCTGTAATTTCAGTGTCTTTGTGTTCATCTAGGAAATAATTTCTTTGAGTGTTTATTTTATTTAAAGCTCAACTTCAATTTGAGTGTGTATTTGATTTGAAAGTTTAATTTAATTGAGAGTTCAATTTCTTTTAGGATGCATTTTATTTAGAGCGTTTATTTTATTTGAGAAATCATGTTATCTGGAAGTTCAGATTTTTGGATTGGAGAACGCAGTCTTCATTTCCAAACATCAAGTTTATTCCTAACAATTCCTATTTTTATTTAATTTCAGTTTACTGTCTTATATTTTCCTTGCACATTTAATTTCTGTCTATTTAAATTACTGTCATTTATTTTTTCTTGCACCTTTAATTTTTGTTCATTTAAATCATTATCATTTAATTTTCTCGCACTTGTAATTCCTTTAATTAGGTTAATGTCATTTATTTTCTTGCTCTTTAATTCCTATTATTTAAATTAATGTCATTTATTTTTCTTGCTCTTTTAAATTTCAGTCTATTAATTTCAGCAATTTTAATTTAGTTTCATGCATTTTAATTCTTTACTTTTCATCGTTGCACTCAAATCCGACAAACAAATCTAAAAATATGAATCTAGTCCATGACTAGTAACCTCTCCATCCATTGCACATACCATCCAATTGTTTTCTCTTTGTGAAGTTTTTCACAATTTTTTCAACGAGTTTAATTTTTGAGTAACTTTCCCTGAGGAGACGATCTAGGAATTTATTCCTAATTATTATACGACATCTTCCTACACTTGGGATAGCCTTTTTGCTACTCATTTTTTTGAGTGAGTCATTTGTCCCTTTGTTTTGCTTGTTGCTCTTCAATTCTTTAAATTGTGTTGTTTTGATTTATTTCATTATTTGCTTTGTTTTGTGGACTCGGTCTTGTACGTGGTTAGTTAAGCATTATGGGTCAGTTTTGAGTCAGTTAAGTTAGGGTCTCGTTACCACGTTTATAACGTGGATAGTTAAGTTGTAGTCTATTTATTTTCTACAGATGAATGAATGAAGATCATGAAATTTCCAGTTAATTAAGAGGGACAAGAGGCCTTGGCACCTCAGATTGCCAATAAACATTTACAATTTTTCTAATTACAATTCCAGAATCCTAACATAATCCTCTTTATCGAGTTCCCCTCCCTCAAAAACCCCATTCCCATAGCTTTAGAAATTTCCCCACACATCCCTATTGTGCGCCACCACAAGCCGCCACTCTCAGCTGCGTTCTAGTGGCCTTTTGACTACCCTCTAGTCTCCCCCAACCCATTCCCGACTTCCCCTTCCCCATTTCATGCCCAACCCAAAAACTGTAACCCATCCCCGCCTCTATTTAGTTGCTATCCTGCCGCTGCTCCACCACTTTTGGCATCACCCGTAGACTGGCTCCCCATTAATCTTTCAGATTTGGCCACTGTGTAGTAAGTAATCTTCTAATGAGACTGCTTTGAGATTAAAATAATATTTTTACACTAACTCTTTTCTACAATTTGGTTGGTTGGGCTAGGCCTCGGGCCTAGTGGATTGTTGGGAAATTAAACTATGGTTGAGGTTGGTTTGGGCCTTGTGCCAAAAATGGAGGGTGAGAAAATGTGTAAAGTCATGATTTCATAACTAGATGATTGAGATTTTTGTGGTTGTATGTGTCTGTTGAGTGATCTTCCATGTTATCCAATATGCTGCTTATCATGCATATGTGCATTTTATGTTATTACTATGCTTTGTTATGCCATGTTGCATGAACTTGAAATTGGGTCTGTATATGTTGGTTATAACATGTGGGTGTGTCGTATCACAGCCCCAAGTCGAGATGGGGCATTATCTCGGTAAAGCTTCTCTTGTCACTCGGGAGTATAATAAACTGAAGTGATGTCCCTAGGCTGTCACTGGGCAACAGTTATGTCCGTCAACACGATAATGCTTTTGACCCGACCCTTGGCCCCTCTCTAGCAGGGGCTAGAGGATGCCTGGTCATGGTACGCACTAGGCCTGGAGTTGGGTATCGCTCGTTACGGAGTCACATGCCCGGTTGTTATCCATGGTGTGATGAAGGGAGCCAAGATGTATAGATGGTTCCAAGGGGAAATCATGGTGTACACTTAATAAACGTTTGTGATTGGGTCAACTGGGCTTTTGGCCTGTGTGGGTAAATGTGTCATTTTTAAGAAAAATGGTGGATTTTTTCTTGCATGTCCTACTGTGCGGCTGCAGACATCTTGGTTGTATTAAATATGTTTTAATTACTTGGATGTATTTTGGTTACTTGCTAAGATTTCATAATCTTGCTGTTGTGTTCTTACCTATGGTTCCGTCTTATGGAACCATAGACTTTGACACAGAGGATGAGTATAATCCCGAGGGACCGCCTCTGCCAGAGGAGTGACTTGCTGGTGTTACTTTGTTGATTGTGGGTTTTGTTTTCCCTTGTACTATGTATCTTTCTTCTATTTATTTTTGTCAGATGATTGTATAACCTCTTTGAGGATTATTATTTCATTGTACTATTTTTAAATTTCTAGTACTTAGTTTGACTACTCTTAATTCTTTCATTGATTTATTTAATGATGCATACTTATTACATGTTGCACACACTAAGCACATGGCGATGAGGGGCGTGACCCGTGTGGTTATCATCCCGGTGTCATGACTTCCACCAAATCACACGTGGGGGTCGAGGGCGCCACACTAGGGCAGGTTTGGCAAGTGGAATGAGACACAAAATTCTCATCTCATCATTACACATTTTTCAAATTTTCACATAAAGTATAATAAACAATTCAACTTTTTCAAATCTCAATTCAATCTTTTCAAATTTCAAAACAATAATAATATTAAAAAATAATATTTTATATTTTCATCTAAAATAAAAAATTCTCATCTCACTATCCAAATGTACCACTGACAGGCATCTTTAGAATAGAATAAAGAAATACATTTAATGCTAGTTTGGATTCAGATATTAGATGAGATGGTTTTAGATGACAGATGAAAGTTGAATAAAATATGATTATGATATTATTTTTTAATATTATTATTTTAGAATTTGAAAAAGTTGAATTATTTATTATATTTTGTGTGAAAATTTGGAAAATGTGATGATAGGGTTACTACCATTCTATTACCCATTTACTACTCTTTTTGTATTTGATCTTTTTTAAATTTTTTATTTTTCTTAATGATTAAGGAAGTGACTAGTAGTAAAATTATATATTTTTTTGATTTTTTCTTAATGATTAAGGATTTTAAAATAGTACTTAAAAAAAGATTAAAAAAAAAAGAAAAAAAAGAAAAAAAAAACTTCCAATACATTAGAAGTGGTAAATGGGTAGTGATAGGGACCTAATAATGAGATGAAATGAAATATTTTCCGAATCCAAACAGGGCCTTAGACTTGCTACAGTACATTTCGTATTTGGAAAGAAGAATAAATTTACTGTAGCTCATATTTTGGATGAAAACAGTTTGGCTAATTCGATGAGGAGCAAATGTGGATAATATTTGCTAAATTTGAAGATGAAAAAGCATTTGGCTAATCCAATGCCAATACTCTAACGTGAGACACAATTCAAGAACAACTTGCTGAGAAGACAAACCTAACTAGCACACCGTACACAATGCTCTAGAAAGCTAATGTGAGGGAAGAACAAACAAAACAACCTGCAATTGAGTGAAAAGCTCGAGTTGAACCACAGAAGTGGCATCAAGAAGATGTGACCTTTGCAATCTATCTTTCTTTTCCTCTTGTTTCCCAAAAATTCAATATGGGCTTTTCTTATTAATCAATTCTTTCCTATGTAAACCATAAGTCGTTTGTGCCTTATCAGAAGGTTTGTCTATTAAACTTAAAATTCCTTTTCAAGGAGAAAAAAGAAGAAGCAAACAAACCATCTTTTAATTTCATATATTTGAATTTAAGTTCAAGTTTAATCAAAAGAAGCTCCATGGTCGGTTGATATGTAGCTCAAGTAGCATGTCAATATCCAAACATTTAGATTTATGATTAAATCTTTTATTATCAATATCCAAATCACTAATATATAACAAAATTAATGTTTTCACAAAATAAAATTACATATTAACAAAAAAGAGCTTAAAACTTGAGATATTAAGTAGATATCACATTACAACAATTAAAAAAAATGCATATAAAATCAAGTATTTATAAAATTTGAAAATAGAATTTCTTCATGTTATACTGATTGATTGTAGGTCTTTCAGCTTGAACCGTAATTAACCCGTTTATTAATCTTATCTATTGGGACAATCCATTTTATCCCAAACTCATTTATATAAAATTCAAAATCGCTTATTTTACGTCGAATTTACGAACCGTGTCATATATTACCACACATATATTCATTAAGCATGCACCTGACAAGCACTTACATGCTCTTTCAGAAGTGTAGGTTAAAAAACAGCCATGTGTATCTTAACTTTTTTAAAAAGGTATGTGTCATATGAAAAAAAAGAAGAAGAAGAAGAAAGAAATGTGCTTCTCACGTTCTCCTCTGGAATTCTCTACCCCTTTCACTTCTCTAGGAGATAAGTACTGATAATTTTGGATCATGATGATGTTCTTTCTTCTCTCTAAAATTTTGGAAACTCAGAACAAGATTGTGCATAAACAAATTACAGTGACTTGCTTATGTTTCATGTACAGTATTAACGGCGATAACGACATTACCATAAAGATGATCTACGGTAGTATTTGTCACACAGACCTTATCCTCCTTAAAGATGAGGTAGGAATCACCAACTATCCGACCGTGTTTGGGTAATCTTTAAGAAGGTGAATATGCACAAATATGGCAAGAAAGCTTAATCTTCCGTAGATTTGGGCAATATTCGTTGTTTCTTCCCAACAAATCATCTATTTATGTCCATTTTTTTAATTTATGAAAATATTTGGTTTCAAATTCTGAGAGTATTTACGATTTTGATTTTGACCAAATGTTTTGTAGGATTATTGTTTAATTACGTATTTAATTTTCATGCAATAATTTATCTTTTTTCCTTTTAGAAAGATTATCATAATTTTGAATTTTGATGCTATTTAAGCCTGGCTTGTCATTAATTTCAAATTTTATTATTAATCAATACTTTTCAGAATTTCTTTTCTATTTTGCATATTTTTTCAATCTCAATTCTTAATTTTTGTTGATTAACTAGTTTTTAAAATAATTCTTATTATGCCCACGTCAGTGTGCGTCCAAATTATTACTGTTTTGTTGATTAACTATTTGTTGATTAACTTGAAGAATTGTTTGTTTACATAGGCATGAGATTGTAGGTGAAGTGACAAAGGTTGGGAGCGATGCAAAAAAATTCAAAACAGGAGATAAAGCAAGCGTTGGGTGCATGGTGGGGTCATGGGTTCATGCAAAAATTGCAAACAGGACTTGGAAAATTATTGCCCCAAAGTGATATGGACCTACGTTGGGTACAATCACCAGGATGGCTTGAAAACATTTGGTGGATATTTAGATAAGCTTGTTGAGGACGAGCAGTTTGCTGTGTTAGTACCAAATAATCTGCAACTGGATGGAGCTTGATCAGTGATTGAGTTGAAATATTACATATTTTATATATTTAGAATCAATATATTTTATTTATTTCATTATATTATTATTGATTTTAAATGAATATGTTTAAGATAAATAGATCTGAGTTGTGATTTAAATTGGTTAATAGCATAATTTATGTTTAATTTTATAACTTATGATTTAATTGGACAATGTTTATTCACCTGCATAATATATTTTTGATATTCTATTATTTATTTTATTTTATTTTATTTCTAATTTCTATTATTTTTATAGGCCAAGAAATGAAAAGCATAAAAAAAACAAAAAAAAAAAAAAAAAAGAGAGAGAGAGAAAAGTTACATTTGCATGTGGGATCCATTACTTTTGAGTTTTGGACGTAATTTGGTTTCGCTCAACTCACACACACACATGGCTCCTCCTTAAGGAAAAGATACGCACTAAAGACCAAAAAAGGCATTTTGGAATTTGACACATGGACGTGAGAGGCTTGGAGGGCCTTTCGGAAGTTTTGAGTGGAAACGCACGGGACCTAAAAAAAACTCTCTTCGTTTCGAAAGATAACGCACGCCGCACGGAATTGATTTATTGGTATTGGGTCTTCGACGCACTGAACGGAAGATATATATTTTTTTTCTCTGGTTCTTGGACGCTCCAGCGCCGCCGTTGAAGAGCTCCTCTGGGTTCCAACGTCTTCTGCTACCTCTACTGATTTCCATTTCCATCTCTATCTATTTGGTCTGTTCTTTTCATTTTTTACTTTTTATTTAATTTCAATTTAAATTTTATAGTGTATTTTTGAGATTTTTAGTTTAGAATCATTTGTTTTTAGATATTTTATTTCTAGTATGTTTAAGTTTAATGCCATTATTTTTCTTGCTCTTTTAAGTTTTCATTTAATAGTGATTACAATTGCTATAAATTAATTTTGACAATTTGTGATTTGAATATAAGGATAAATCCTAGAATCTTGATTTTGGGACTTTTTAATTTTAAGCTCGTATTTTGTCAATTACTTTCTAATATAGTTTAATTCTTGGCTTAGTTTTATTATTATTATTATTATTTTTTAAAAAGACTTCAATTCATTACTGAATGAAGGAAATTACAGCTGTAACCAATAATTACGGGTAACAAGCCCGATTACAAGCCAACTAACCATCAGTTGTAAGCTCCCCTGTACACAATTTTCATTGCGCCGGACTATGTCTAAAACTTCTAAGCTCTCCAATGACGACACCATACTGAGATGCGAGACTCTGATAAACAGAAATGTCCATCTCGGCTAGTCTGAGAGAAAAAAACACCACAAACCATCCTCATCCTCTAAAAGAGAAGAGGAACTATCCCACCTTCACCCTCTATAAGAGGAGAAGACTCACAAACCCCCATCCTCAAAAGAGGAGAGGTACTTGCCCATTTCAAAAAAAATATAAAAAACTAAAAAAAAGCAACCAAACAGACACTGAAAAAAACAAAACTAGAGTAAAGCTGCAAAGAAAAAACAAAACTAGAATAAAAAAACAGACACTATGCCGTATGTCGTATGCCGTATACCCCTTTCTGCACACAAATCTGTCAGCCCCTATGATTTTCACTGTAGCCTGCATCATGCACAGGTAGCCTGCACCACGCCGTTCCTGCACAATGATTTCTGACAACAAGCGAACCGTAACAAAGCCACCTCCTGCACAAGGGTTTCACATCGTCGCCAACTTCATCCCCGTCACCGACGCCAGCCCATAACCACCAAAACCATCCTTACCCCACTTCAGCTAGACTAAATGGAGAACATAGACGAAACCAATGAACCGTCGAGAGGCTTATTCCAGACACCCAAACCAAGAAAACCATAACTAGCAGCTCTAAACAAACAAAACGAAAACAAAGAAGAACTAAGAAAAACAACTAAACACTGTGACACCCGATTTCCGGCCAACATCCTAAGGAGTGACCGCCATGAGTTACACCCGGACTCCACCCCAAAACCCCTTTAAAACCTCCATGCAGCTCGGCATACAACCCAAAAAAACACCCTCTATTTTCCATGGTTAAAACAGAGATCCTTTACCCTGCAGGAAACACCCCAAACCAACATGCAAAAAAGTCATCTCCAGGAGCAAATCACTCGAATCAACTCACACCGACATCCAAAACAGAGATCTCCAAAAAACCAGAACAACTCTTAACAAAATGAAACAAACCAAAAGCAGAAAAGCAGAAAAAAAAAATCAACCACCGTTTGACTGCGTTGCTTGAAGCTCCAAACACCATCCATGAAGACATCCACCGTGAGCTGTGCCCGAGATCCACCCCGGAGAAGCTTTATCCCCTCCATGCATCTCGGCATGCGTCCCCAAAAATCCTCTGTTTTCCATGGAAAAAACAGAGTTCTATAACCCGTAGACAAGCACCCCAGCTAGCAAGTTAAATCCATCTCCATGAGCAAGCTCCATGACCAGCCCACGCTTTAAACCTCAAAACTGTCCTCTCAGAAGACCAAAAACAACCAGTCAAGAACACCTGCCATTCGAAGCCGAAAACCTTCACCTCCACCATGGAATGTATCTCCGCCCATTCGGGTGATATGTTAAGGAAAAGGACTTGGCAACAAACGGCTGGTCATCAGTCTCTCAATGGACATCAACACAGCCAAACAACTTTTATTCTCAAAGGAAAAAGTTGACTCAAAACATAAACAAAAACGATGGAGGAGGGAGGGAGGAGCCGAAGCTCCACCTCCCTTAAAAACAGCTTTCCCTGAACTTTTCTAGAGAGAAGGGAGAGTTTCTCTCACTAGGGTTTTTTTCTTTTTTTTTGGTTCACCCAGCAGAGCAGCGGCTTACTTTTATTAATATCTTAGTTCCATTGCATTTTAGTTTGATTAAAGGTTAATTAGGACTTAAACAATTACAGTTTTATTATTTAATTTTTAGATTAATGAAGATTGTTTAGCTTAGTTGATTCCTTAATTGTTAATTTCAATTTGTTAGTCTTTTACATTCTATTTTGACACTCAAAAATCTAAAAATATGAATCTAGTCTATGACTAGTGCTATTTTTATTTCCGTTACACTCTTCCATTTATTGTACATACTACCATTTTCGTTTGTGAAACTTTTCATCACTTTATACGAGTTCGAATTTAAAGAATTTTTTCCGAAGAGATGATCTAGGAATTTTATTCTTAATTATTACATGACATCCTCCTGCACTTGGGATAGCTTTTGTGCTACTCATTTTGAGTGAGCCAACCACTACTCTACGCAAGAATCACATTTTATATACAGCCCCATGATGCACTTTGGACTCAACAACTTTGGGCAACATTTAGGGGTGGTGGGGCTGGGTGGCCTAGGTCATGTGGCCATGAAATTTGCCAAAGCTTTGGGAATGAAGGTCACTTTAATAAGCAACTCCCCAAACAAGCACAAGGAAACATTGGACCGTCTCGGCGCTGATCACTTTTTGGTCTCGAGTCATGATGACCAAGAGCAAATATTGCAACTAATTAATTAAATATGTACTAATTGCCCATATTTAATTTGGGTTTCAGCTTTTAACAAATAAGAAAATGAGTTTTTTCTTTAATACGTAACAAAGTAAAAAATGAGGTTAAGAAATGAGAGCCATTGATCAACGCCAAGAAGCTTTTCTAATTCATCTCAATTTTCACTTCCATCTCTCTCCAGAATCTGTCTCATTAAAGAAAGAAAAAAAATGTCTGGAGCATATCAACAGCAGCAGAAGAAGAAAAAGAACAACCAATGATCAAGGCATATGGCTGGGCAGCAAGAGATTCCTCAGGAATTCTCTTCCCCTTTCACTTCTCTACCAGGTAGGTAATGATAATTTTGGATCATGATGATGTTCTTTCTTCTCTCTAAAAGTTTGGAAACTCAGAAAAAGATTGCACAAAAATAAATTACAGTGAATTGCTTGCATTTCATGTACAGGATTAACGGTGATAGCGACATCACCATAAAGATAATTTACTGTGGAATTTGCCATACAAACCTTATCCTCCTTAAAGATGAGGCAAAAATCACCAACTATCTTGTCGTCCCCAGGTAATCTTTTCTTGGGTCTATAATATATATGTGTGTATATATATATGCTTGAGATTTATTTATTTATTTATATATGTTTGTGTATATAATGCAAATCTAAATTGATAGGGTCCAGATCAGATTCTATATTGATTGTGCTGAGCTACTTTAAAAAGGTGAATTTGCACAAATATGGCAAGAAAGATTATTAATCTTCCTTGGATTCACTACAAGGATTTAGGGTTTTTGCAGCGCTTAAAATCCTTGCAAAAAGCTTCTAAAAACGCTGATATTGCTCATTTGCAGAGTCTCTACCTTCCTTGCATGATTGCCGCTATAAACCTTCCACTTTTGAACAATTTCAAGGAAGTTATGAAAACGCTGCAAAAGCCTACTATTTCCAGCGATATAAAAACGCTGTATTACCCAAAACATCACGCT
The DNA here is from genome assembly GCA_011037825.1 of Carya cathayensis. Lineage (NCBI taxonomy): Eukaryota > Viridiplantae > Streptophyta > Magnoliopsida > Fagales > Juglandaceae > Carya > Carya cathayensis. The sequence continues at coordinate 881,696 of QGSO01000287.1, read as the reverse complement.
ACAAAAGGCCTGGAATTGAAGGGGTTCCAGCGCTGCAATTAATTTTTTGCAGCGATATTTATCCTTGCAAAATAACTAAATTTCGTTGCAAATATTAGTTTCTACAGCAGCGATATATTGGTTTACGTTGCTATTAATTTTTTTACAATGCTTATAAGTCGCTGCAATTAATCTAGATACGCTGCAAAAAAGAAAAAGATAAACGCAACAATTCATCGTTTCGCTGCTTTTGCCACCTTTTGCAACGTTATATCTCGCTGCAATAGATTCAGAAAAGCGCTGCTAATGACATTTTAAAAAGCAACAAACTCACACATCGCTGCTTTATAAATCAATTGCAGCGTCAGGAAATCGCTGGAAATATTTTTTTGCAACGTAGTAAAATCGCTGCAATTGGTCTATAACAGCACTTCAAGTATCTATTGCAATGCTTGGAACTTCAGTGTGAAATAGTAATAGCAGCGAGCAAAAAACGCTGCTATTTCTCTTTTGCATTATTTTTTTTTTTTTGGTCTCCGCTTCGCCTAAATCAGTAAATCTTGTGCATAAATCTGGAATTGTTTCATTTTCACAATCAACTACATTATTTTTTTTAACTCACTAAATTTTTTCAATGTCTAATTTAAATACTAATTAGACATACTTACCCTTATGCATGTGCCCAAGAAACCTGATGATTTAATATATTAATTTTATTTTAATACATTAAACTGCACTTTTCAATCTTAATCTATTCTATGAATTTTGAATACTTTTGCACCAACATGCCAACGACCACACATATCCAAAACCCAATATTAAGTGCTTCAAAATTAGTAAATATATTAGAAAATCCTGAAACTTCCCTCATGCACTGATGAATATGCTGAATTAAGTTAAATTAGTACCATTTCCTTGTAATATAATAAAGCAAACACATTCATTCATCTAAACCCAGTTGAAAATGCACATTAATGTAGTTATGGGCTATACATGGGGTGGACCAAGTGGAAGAACGAACCTCCAACTTATAAACTACTAAATATATAGAACACATTGTTGCTTCTAAACATTAGATGAAACCATCACTACATTCATTTAGATATTTCACAATGTCCTCCTCTTGTATATTTAAAAATGAGGCATCTACACCAAGTACACCTGGGCATTGTAGGTTGGATAGAACAACTTCATCACAACTTTCTTCATGCGAGGGGAATTCACTTTCGTAAGTAGTACACGTCTCTCTAGGGAACCAACTCCAACCTGACAGTGATTAGGAAAAGTTCTAGTCATATAATAAATTATAGCGATTTGTGTTGAAGCTAACAAAATATATATAGCTCAATGGACTGGAAACAACTATATCCAAAGATAACATCTACTGTCACTTTCAGGTTACCCAAAAAAATATATTTACACCTATCTCACATCTTAGATAGAATAATTAAAAAAATCAAAATATTGTCTAACTACTATATCGCCCATTTCAAACCAAAATTTTATGATGTCAGATTGGTACACCAACCATATGCAGGTGATAATCCATTGGTGCGATTTTCTTATTGATGAGGGATAATAAATTTATTTTCCAGGTTATAAACATGGCCCAACATTGTTTATGTGTTCAAAACTGGATAAATATTAGCTGGTGGATGGGATATTCTTATTCTATCTAAGATGCAACTTCTCATTAGATGCAATTGATTCCTAATTAGCTTTAGAAGGAAAAACAATAGCCTTAACTGCATGGTTCCTATGGTATATAACTATGTGATACTTTTAAATAAAGTATCTAACCCAAAACATGCATATAAATACACGTGAATGAACATATATTCTCACATCTTTTCTGCCTTTTTATCAGTCATGGTGTGCAACAGAATAACTATAAGGAATTCTAGTGTCTTCAAGTGTAAAAGCTAGTACAAAGACCAAACAGCATGCAAAAAATAGGAAATCAACATCAATTCAGTTAGATAGAAACATATTGATGACTAAAGCCCTATAGTCTTCTTTGAACAAGTACTGATGTGTACCTGTTGACTGCTCTTCACAATTCCCTCCACTAAATCAACAAGTTTCTTGCTATTTTGTGCTAGTGTAATGGCTTCTTGGAACTTCACATCTTGCCTTAGTAGCTGTGCGCAGTGACAGAAAATTGACAAACCTTCAGCTCATAATTCTAATCCACAATTAAACTAAAAGCAGATAAAACATATTTTTGATTTTTTGAACTCTTGAGTCATGCAATATAGAATTGGTGGCTACCTATATACTGCAAATAAAATATTATTCACTTTGCACACCTCAACATGCATCATAAAACTGTTATGCAGCAGAAGAGAACTTGAAACCTTCAACCCAGTTGGCGTTAACAATTATTCATGCAGCTTATATAATAGCTGGTTGTTAAACTTTTATATAATTGCACACCCCATTTAATATAGTATAATACCAATGCACATTAAGAAAATTATCCAACCTTCAGCACAGTGTTAATTTACATTTAATACAAGCAGCTGACCTTTCCATCTTTGCTATACTCTAATGGCTTCTTGAGTCATGCAACACCACATTGGTGTTGCCAATGTTGATGCAATTAGATGAAGTATATAAAAGCACACCCCATCTAGCATGACTCAATTCATCTAAGGCATAGAACTGCTTTTATGCCTTTTTGAACCCTTTTCATAAACCATATCAGATTTTAGCCTACTTTTTTCCCCAATCTGGGACCTTATTGAATGAAAATAAGGATGCTTGCTTTAGCATCAGTCATTTTATACATTCCAAATCGAGTAACCTAGCAAAGTACCATAGTATTTACCTGTTTGATATTGGGTTTTCTGTGCAGTAGAAAGACAGCAGATCCAACCTCAACTCTAAATTTTCTCAGGATACCATAAGAAAAAAAAATTATGAATGGAGTTACCAATATGTCTTTTCAACAAGAGATCTATATAACAAATGACCAGGCAATTAATTAGCAAGAGTAGGTTCTACACCATACCAGAGCTGGACACCTATCCCTATTACAAACATAACTACAGTCAGAACTCTAGAAAGTTAATTGTAATAACTTATACATTTAGTAAATAACAGTTTCAGATTTGTATATGACATTCACATTCATCTCTTTACAATTCATTATAAGATATGAAATCAGACTTGTTACGTTATATCAACTGGCCTCAACAATATATCATCTCCAATATGGAACCACAATAATATTTTGTTGTGAAATCAATAGTATACCATTTCTATCTGACTTACTTACTTACCCCCTCACAGTGTCTTAGTAAAGAGTGCATTTCAGCTCTTTTTAAATTCCATCACTCTGCAAACGGTTGATTGTGACCATTGGAGTAAATGACTTTATTAATGTGTAGCATACAATGTAATTGTCTAAACAAAAATATAATAAACTCAGACCAGGTGGCTATTTTGCCTACTCATCTCCCGAGGCAAACATTACAAAAGGATGAAGAGTATTTACCATACCTGAAATGAGTATTTAGACCCCAGTCACTCCAAGTGATATGGCTGCAAGAGAATAATAAGTGCTGCAAACCAGTTATCATCTTCCCTATTGAAAAACCATAATATTAGTTAAGATAAGCCACAACCTCTCTACTATAAACTTTTTTGAAAAATAAACTTCACAATGCAGCGTAGACTTATACATAGTATGTCTAAGTCCACATAATACCCAGAAAATTATCAATTATATATCACTTTCAGTTCTTATCAATTATAGGTAGCCTTAATGGAGGTCTTCACAAAGAAGTTAGCCATTTAGAAGCATATGAATGAAATTATCTGTGGATATACAAGAACAATTTCTGTTGCATATAAATAGATCACATATTGAGATATAATAAGGCCTTAACCCATCACCATCATTCATACAGTGTAAAGATTATACTTTTGACAAGGAATCAAAGGCAACATACCATATCACTTCCATAGATATTTTCTCATGCCTGCACTGACCATAATCCTTCACATAATTGCCAATTGAAGTGCTGCATACATCCTTTTTTGCCCAAGCCATGAACATCTTGTACCAACATACATACTAGACTGGTTGAATATTCATATAGTCAAGCCCCATGGCTTCCAAAAACTGCCCAATTCCTCCGACACTTCACAAAAATCTGCAACCTTTCTCTTTATATATATATATATATATTGGCCACCAACCATCTCCCAATACCAAAAAGTGCCCAAACTACTCAAAAAAGTTGATCTCATTTTTTCTCTACAAGACCATCATGGAGTCTCTCCACGAGACTGCTGAGACTCCGTGGGTGTATGGAAGTTCTGGAAGAATTCCCCCATCATCATATCAGTTGCATTTTGCCTCTCACGAAGTCTCAGTACTTCCTCTTGAATTGCATCAAACTGTGTCTTGTACTTCTCTGCATCTTTCCGGTAATTCTCAGCATCTTTCTTGTAATTGTCGGCATCTTCCTTGTGCTTTTCAATCAGAGCAAGGTACTCTTTTTCTCTTTGGCTCTCCTGTTGTCATGTCGACTCCAGGATAACCATCTCTCCGAGCCCCCTTGCATATCCTGGTCTAGAGCCTAGGACCTCCCTAAATACACTTGCTCCTGCATCATTGGTGCGTTGCTCTGGCTGTAGACCATCTAGCTTTCCAACCATCTCCTTCTGCACGTGCAAATTTGAATTTGTTATTGTTAAGTCGTGTACTGACATTATTAGTTTGTACAGCTTCAAATTCCAAGCTGGAAACCATAACCAGATATCAACAGAATATAACCTAATTTAACTAGCAAAGACACTCACATAGCTGGCTTCAGTTGCTGCTTGACAAATTTGTCTCCTTATAGAACTCGACCATATCCGCATTTGCAGCCCGCTACAAGATAGTAATTTTGTCAGGACATGGTAAATCATGACCATTGATTAATCTGGAACACATATAGACATATGTTTTGTCAAACACACAAACATATCTCATTATGAAACAAATGCAAAAACAACATTTAAGGCTTTCTCAAACTAAGATTTTTGTTTAACCAACATGATTCGTATGGTTGTGTTAATACATGTACTATCATAATGGAATTGGTAGACCAATGGGAACGCAATTTCAACTAGTGTTGTGCTTCAAAGATTGTTGGAAAATGGGTTGTGACAAAATTCATGGATGATATTAGTTTAAATTACATACCTTTTCCTCCAATATCCTAACAAATGATTTCCGGCCTGCTGTGTGGTTGATTATTTGTGCCTTTCTATTCTCCCGATTTTGCCTTGACATTTTCTGCCATTCAAACGCAATGTCAGCTTTCCCAAACCACATGAAGTTTTCAAACTATTTGACTTTTTCTTGTTAAATTAACGAGCTATATATTTTGAATAACCAATATTATACCTTGAATTCGTCGCTTCCCCACCTTCGACACAAGGTAATCCAAATGTTCACCGAAACCATTGATTGTCCAGAAGCCAATGCTTCTTCGTGGGTTCCGTAAGATTCATATTTCTTGTGTAATTGGTGATGGAATGCATTAAACCTCTTACGCAGCTGCTTCAAGACCGTCAACTTGTGATTCTCCTAATCCCAATCCAACACAAAATCACCCTACATGGATGATTTTCACATTAACTTCAATACCGATTGTATATCAAGTTGCTTTGAGTCAATAAGAAAGGCAATATATCTTACCCTCACACGTTCGATCAACTCGTCCTTTTGTGCCTGTGGCACATCGGTCCATCTAGCATAGCTCATGTCGCAATGTTGTTTGATTATTTGCGTTACCCGTGCAGTGAACATGGATGAGTTCGTACAGCACGGTGCCGTTTCACCGTCATTAATTTTCAGAAACACCTTTCCTTGCTTTCTTAGCATCTCAAATGCTAGACACTTAGCTGGCCCACGTTTCCGTTTGGGCTGCTCCATGTTCGAGTCAGGCATTGTGGGAGCAGTTGCATCTGTATTTTTAAGAAAAAAAAAACCCATATCAGTCTACAATTTTTTATATTTTGTTGTTTACCCATAAATGATAACCATACCGATATTCTCTCCGTTGGGTAGGGTCACAACCATATCAGTCTGGTCTCCGTTAGGTGGGGTCACAACCACTTCATTGAAAGGCCCGTTAGGTGGGGGTTCTCTTATAGGTGATGGTTCTCTACTCGGCTCATGGGGGGCATCGGAATGGGACTTGGAGGCTCCCATGGATGACTCGGAGGCTGAGTTGAGTCATCCGATCCTACCTCATGTTCTTCATTTGAAGGGCTGTGGTATGAAGCGATACGAACTCCTCGTGGTTGGCGTGCTCTTGTTGAGTATGGTACAGATCTCCGGCCACAGAAACCTCGTCCAGCCCCTCTTCCGTGGGAACTTTCTCCCATCGTGTCACCTACATTTATTTACAAAACCCCAATTACGTGTGAAGTTATTCCAACCAATTTAATAAAGCATGGGATCCCGCTTTAAATTAACAAGCACTCTAATACCCATTTTGAGGATAAATAATATTTTTTGCAAATATTAATATTGGAATGTCATGTGTGATACACGTATATATCAACCCATCATTAATTTCCCCCCATTATTGGGAGATGATGCTAACAAGTACTGTTCATGGGTTGATATATCATTCCCAAAATCCAATATTTCAATGAACTATGTAAATGCAAGGAAAGTGCTAAGAAAATTACTGAATATAAGAAAGTACTTATAGGCTACAAACCTCTGGAGTTGATCCTCATTTCTTGCAGTTCGCTGTTAGATCCAACCTCAAACTTTTTACTCTCTGCGCCTGTCTTTGTTACGACCTGGTTACTGGTCATAGAACAACAATACGCCCACATTGTTAGTTATTAAAATATGTATATATATATATACATATGTAGTAATCTCGACTTTTTAATTATAATCTCTATGGAGGTGGAGTTCGAGCTACTTCAAAACATTGAACAAATGTGCAAATATACTAAATGCTAAAGTATATTATACAAGAGAATTAATACATGACAGTCATGACAAAGTTCATCCAGCCAGCAATGCTACCTAGCTATTTAATTACAAAGTTATAAATTTATTAAGAAAGCCAGACACATGCTGGTTAAAAGACACTAATTATTTATTTATTTTAATACAGTCATTGCTAATAAAAACTAATTATGTATGCCCCTGCTCTTTAGAATTTATGGACAGTTGCACTCTTGATCATGTAGTAGTCCTCATGTGGGCCAAAATGATTAGCAGATTTTACAGCATGGACAGCTCTAGATTTACAGTAATTTTGCATTTAATGACAAAACTATGCATTGCGATTTTCATCAACTTTTGCACCCAAAAAATGGTACATTACAGCTATATGAGTAGTTTGGGCATTCGGTGGTAAAGGCTTGCACAAAATACTAAGTATGAAATGATAGATTACTTGACCCAAATCGTTAAACAAAACTACCCAGATCATTATAACTTAGTTCAAAGGAGCATACATGTATTTCTTGATACCCCATCTTGTCCATATACACATTACAATATAAGGTATTCCTCAATAATGGAAGTGCCGCAACAAGCTTTAACCGGTTGTCTACGCGGATAGAGACTCCTCGTCTGTGGAAAGGTCATCCTCATCTGAATATTCCCCATCACCAGAAGCATCTCCTGAACAAGAATCAATTATGCCATCGTCAATAAAGTCTTCCGAATTTACATTTTGACCAGTTGAACTTGTCACTTCTCGTGCATCAATCAAGATAGGTTCTATATCATTCCTATTCAGTGGAGTTGACATTGGGCATGCATCACACTGCAATGGTGCATAATCATATGACTCCTCAGTTTCTTGATATGCATCATCGTCACTTGATGAGCCATCAATATCTTCTAACACTCTTGGCACCGATGGAACGTTATATACATTCCTGTTCGTGTACTTTTGCACCACAAACCATCTCCCTTTTGCCCTTATGTCTCTGACGTAAAAACTCTGGGAAGCCTGACATGCCAACACAAATGGTTCATCCTTATACCAAGTCCTATCCATGTTGATACTAGTCATATGGTTATCAACCCGTACCCCTCGTCTTGGATCACCGACGTCAAACCAATCACACATGAACAAGTACACTCGACGCCAACGCATGTAGTGTAACTCCACGATATCATTAATAACACTGTAGAAGTCAACGTTATTAGTATTTTCGTCCCCAATTACCAACACCCCTGAATTTTGTGTACGCCATCGCAGTTCACGTTGTTTTGTATGGAACCTTTTGCCATTTATAATGCAAGCAGTATAGGATGCGACCCACCTTTCAGGACCGCAAGCTAATGCATATAGATCATCAGTCACATCAAGTGGGTTGGTGATACGCTGGTCCTGAACCTACAACAATATTTTGTTGGCAGGTTAGCACTTATAGTATTTACAACTTAATCATTAACGCTCGGGTTCATCAAGATAGGTTGTGTTCAAGCTAACTTACACGTTTCTTCAACCAAGTTGAAAATTCAGATTGATGTGTTCGATCGATACAATTTGGGCTGTGTAGCTTACACTTCTCATAATGCTCACTGCATTTGGAGAACACAGAATTGTGCAGCAATATATGTAAGATTTGCTAAGGTCATATAACATAAATGGGTTGTCCCCAAAAGCCAAAAAAAATCTTGTTAACAACTTCAATTAACGAAAGCTTACTCTAGGTAGGGTCCTATGTTGGCGTGTAGTTGGTATAATTCAGTAAATTCATTATTTATAAGGAAAGCAATTGAAAGGTTGAATCAATTTCAGTTCATGGGAAAATGAAAGTCACTTGTCCACGAAAGGACTTGGGCAATAATAGGGAGGTTGCATCGAGTGACGTACGTGTCACTCGATGACATTGACAGCTTATTGACGCATTCACAAATGAATTGTAGCTTGGTAACAATTAAATGAACATAGACAATCAAACCTAGGAGTTTTCCCGGAATTGATTCTCCAATAGGTAGATGGCTGGATGTAGACAAAAAGTCAAACAAGGTAATGAATTTTGAAAGATGACGAAGAGTGATGTGATAGTGGGGGGAAGAGTTTGTTTCTAATAACCAAATGTATTCAGGATAGCGTTATGCCATGCAGGAAGATGATACTGTGCATGGCATGATCATTATTTATAGTTCATATGGTTTTTAATATCGTATAATCATCCTCAATGATTATAAAGGGATGTTAGTATAACATGACCTGCACGTTACAATCTATCAATGGAAACACAAAAACCAGCGGATGAATTTATAGTTACACATGAATACATTTCTAACATTATTCATCATCCACTAATAAACCTCAAGCTTGTGGCAAAATTGTCAAAATGATGCCATTTTTTGGAAATTGCAAATGGACAGAAAAAAATGCATATGAGCAGAATGCATTTTTACCCTCAGAAATTTCCTTGACGTACAAAGTTACATTCCAATATACGCATAACGTTGATGGACATTAAAATATGAGTCTCACAAACAAAATTTCACAATTAAGCCAGTTTCAAATATAAATGCTACAATCAATAACATCAAAACTGAAACCTTATAAACTGAACCTACCATAATGCAAACATCAAAACTGCCAATTCATAAACAGATTTACACACCATAATACCAGTTGGTGTGTAAATATATATCAATTGCATCAAACCACAAATAACACAAAAGTTATATAACGATGCTAGAAGCCATCCTGGTCATATATGTTGCGTTAATTTGTTCCCCTTATGGATTTGGTGATGAAATAATAAGTAAGACCAAATCAGGTTTTATATGTCATCCAGCCAGTCACACAAGTTTAAGATCAATTACATACTGTAGTATGTATTTGTTTAGTGTGTACATATATATGTTTTTATAGTAGGATTTTCTTTTCTTTGGCTAGGGTAGTTGCTGAATTAGCTTTTAATATATCACTAGAAATATTACCTGTGCTGTGATTGCTGGATGTTTCAGATGATTCTCTAAGCTTGGAAGATGTTGGTTCTCCTAAATATTGGTGACATCAGTACAACAACAACCATTCTACTGGAAATTCCAATATAGCTTGGAAGGTGTTGGTTCTAGTGAGCAACTTCATCTACTCAACTTCAGTAATGGATCAAGCCAATTCACCTATAAACAAAAGTAGACAAATATAGAAGGGTTTAGAAATTTCAATTTCAGTTCATGTACTGCTGAGAGTAAAAATCACAACCTGAAATTACTTCTACTATCCCACCCAAGTATTTTCATTTCTTCTCATTCTTTGCTTTTCTTCCTCCCAGTTTTTTTTGTACATTTGTTTCCCTTTTCTGAACAGCTCCCTGCTATGTCAGAAAATTGGGAAAAAAATATTAAATTTCCCATATCTTAAAAATCATGCCTATCTTGATCCCAGTTTAATTACTTATCTTGTAGACAACTTGACCAATCAAGTTTTGAAGGTTTTCATCATACCTCTGCCTTCCAGCCTCTAACATCGCCTATACTTGGCCACACATTATTCTTTCATGAGAATAATGTGTGGCAAATTTAGTGTACATAAGGAATACAACAACCAGAATTCTTGGGTTCAAAATATAGCTTATCAACATCCAATTACATCTGGGACTTACAGCTTAAAGAGCCCAAACAAGTGTTTCATGCCTGAGCAAGTGTATTAAGTGCAGAACTTCTACTAGTATCATCATGACAGATTGTGCAGTTTTTTTGTTTAACAACCAACGATGAACCATTTCTGATATTATGTACTGGCTATGAAGTACATATGGTGACAAAAAAGATTCATCATCAGCATCAACAAGATAATGCCTACCAACCTATCACTTCCTAAAGTTTAATCAATTGCAATATCTAGAAATGCATCTAGTGAAAAATTCTTACTATACAAAACAGTAAGAACCAAAGGATTACCTCAAGTGCTACCCTTCACTTTCAAGGTCTAACGTTCAGATATAAACGTCACTTGTATTAACAAACCTTCTGCACCCAAGGTTACATTGCAAATCACAATTATAGTGCAAGTTAGCCTTCATTCACCGAGAATCAGAATCTATATTTGTGACGCCCCCAAATCCCCACGTACCAACACGGGGAATTCGAGACGTCCGGATGGTGACAACCCCGGTCACCATCCTATCGACGAGTGCCAAGTGTGTGCAAGCGACAAAAGTGCACAAGGAAATACGCAGCGGATAGCAAAGTCATAAAATTAAGTACCAGAATTTTTTCTTAAATAAAATACAAAGCGGTTCAAAGGTACATAATAAAATATTACAAGACATAAATATTGTTTCAAAGCCAACTACAAAACATAAACTTCAACTCAGAACTCCGGCGGAGCCGCATCCTCGGGCTCAGCCTCCTCCTCCTCCTCGAACTCTGCACCAAAATCTACGGTACCAAAAATGGTGCCGCAGGTAAGTAAAATCCAAACACCACTAGATAAAAGCATATTAAACTCAAACAATATGCATGAATAAATGCCAATGCACAAACTCACAAACCATATTTTTTCCACGCACGCCAAAAACCCATTTGGCTCAAAACATATCCTTTAAACAAACCTCGCCGTTATCCCCGATAACGGCCCACACATACCGTTTAAAACCAAGCCTCGCCATTATCCCAGATAATGGCCCAAACCACCATTTTCCCAGAAAATGGCCCGTATCCGAAAACCATAAAAACCAACCGATTATGCATGCACCATGATCTCCCCTAGGGATCATCCGCACACTCTGGCTCTGTGCCACACCGCAGGTAACGTCTACGCGTGTGACACCTACACGAGTGATGCCCAGACTCGCGCCTCCGCCTCGCGCGTACCTGGCCAGGCCATCCTCTAGTCCCCGCCACTCTAGGGACCACGGAGTCGACACGACAGCGTTACCGTATCGTGCGATCCGGTCGTCGCCCAGCGACAACCCAGGGGATGTCACTCAGTATTATCCACTCCCGAGTGACCAGAGGAGCTCCACCGAGATAATAACCCATCCCGGCTTGGGCTCGTGATACGCACGCACCCGAAAATCCATTTACGCCAATAAAACAGGATTTTCTCAATTAAAATAAAATACACGTGCATGCACCATGTAAATGCAAATTTCAATGCTCGACAAATACAACCAACCATAGAACAACAATTCAAGCAACTCCGTCCTCCATCCATCCGACCCCCGAACTCCTCGGACTCAGTCCGGAATCAGCAAACCAACCAAATAAATTATTGTAAGAGCAAAATATAATTAAATCTAAAAGTAGAGTTTGGAAAATACTTACAGAGCTATATAGGATTTTTAGAAGGTTCGGCGCGCGGCAAACGATGGGCGGAAAGCAACGTAACAGTGCAAATGCACTGTAGCCGTGGGTCGCAAAATACCCACTTTTGAACGGGGACAAACCAAGACACCAAATTGATAGGGAATGGTCTAGGGATGTTTATGAAGCTAGTGGAAGTGAGTTTTGGCCGTGGGTGGCGGCGAAAACGCTGGTAGAAGCGAAAAACGAGCAAATCAGAGTTGAGCTCGTGGGAGCTGGTCCGGTGGCCGATCTAGGCCAGAAATGGGTGGGTTAGGTCGGCAAGAGGTAGGGGAAGAAGTGGTGAAAAGATGTTGGCCGGAGGTGGTGCGACGGCGCCGGAAACGGTGACAAACCGTGCGGCTTAGATGCGCTTTTTAGGCCAAACGGCCGGCCGGTTGGGGGAGATCTTCGGAGGGGTGATACACCGGAGGGAGGGGAAGTTTTCTGGGTGGGTGGTGGAGGCCATGCCGCCGGAAAGTGGCGGTTCTGGGCGGAGGAAATTTTCAGAAACAGGGGAAAATTCTGGGTTGGTGCCACTACTTTGAGCGACTCGTGGCGGCTAGCGGTGGCTCCGATGGCTCTCAAAATTGGAGGGGTTGTAGTCTGCCGTGAGAGGAAGAGAATGGCGGGGGTGGTGTATGACACCTCCACCGGACGGCGGAGATATGGCTGGCCAAAGGTGGTTGCGCGGAAAGGAAAAATAGAGGAAAAACTGGCGGCTAACGGTGGGTCCGATGGCTCTGAAAATTGGAGGGGTTGTATTCTGGTGGGAGGGGAAGAGAATGGTGGTGGTGGTGTACGACACCTCCACCGGACGGCGGAGATATGGCCAGCCAAAGACGGGTCGACGGAAAGGAAAAAGAGAAGGGAGGGAGAGGGAGTTCGGCGCACGGGGAAGAAATGGGGGGAAAAGGAAGAAAAGAAAGAAAAAGAAGGAAAAGAAGAAGAAAGGAAAGGGAAAGAGGAAAAAAGAAGAAAAAAAAGAGAAAAAGAAAAGAAGGGAAAAAGAAATGAAGTCCAAACTTCATTTCCGGGATCCAGAAACTGATCCGCCGAAAACGATATTAAAAACATAAAACGACTAAAATAAATTAAACACTACATCAAATAAATAAATAAACACAAGAAAATATTTTAAACACAACGTCAAGCTAAAATATAATAAATAACTAGTAAAAACCAACTATTAAATTTTAAATCCAAAAACGAGCTAAAATAAATTAAACAGCAAATTTTAAACTCAACAGCAAATAAAATCTAATTAAAATCCGATAATTTAAAATAAAAGCACTATAATATTAATTAAATTAAAACCACTCCTTCAGTGAAAATACACGTAAAAGCGGGTCATCACAGTATTAGAGTCCAGTGCCTTCATACTTACATAGAAATAAATAGAACTAGAAAACACACCAATTTCTAAGATAACACTTTCTGTAACATGCAGTTCAAAGATTAATATATGTATTAAATTTCCAACTATCTATACCAGAAACATCTATATAGAGACCAATATTAAAGGTAGGAAAGATAACAATAATCCAGTCCTGAATGCTTGTCCAACACACATATGGTAAGAGCAGTCAAGAGATGGTTAAGCGATTTGGAACATTTAATTATGGATTGAAATGAGTATTTAAATAGGAAGTAGGAACTTGTAACCTAAATATGTAGGTTTTTATAACACGGCTTAAGCTTTTGTTCATAAACTATCTTTTGACCATTAAAAACTTGTAGAGAACCTTATATGGTTCTCTACAAGGTTGGTTATCCAAAACAACCTGTAACCTAACCTAATATTATTGTTAGGTTAAAAAATATATAGTAAACGGTTTTCGAAGGGTAATAAAGGTAGAATGAAGATGAGATCAACGAAGGGATGATTGGGGAGCAATTTTAAATGAAAGAAACAGTTCAAGTTCTTTTTATTTTACTTTAGTTATTTTTTGTTGATAAGTTTAGATAAGAGAAAATATTTGCTATTTTTGTAAGAAAAGAGAAACATTTCCCAAACAATAAATGAATTACATTGTGATAATTACATATCCCAAAAAAGAAACTCATGGTATGTAATATGACAAAATTCTGGCATATTAATCGGAAAAAGAATTAAAAGATATAAGTTCTTTTATATCTTCATCTTAAATTGGCTATGTCTACTTGAAGTAGTGGCTGAACAGCAAGAAGGTATCTGGAATATGCTAATTTTTTCAGTCCAATATAAGACTACCTTTGGTTGCTCTGCTAATTCAACAATTAATACAAGATACCTTAATGTGTGATACTGTGTTTTTAATGTAGAAAATACAGGTGAGAAGATGCTACAGTTGACACATTGGTAATGCACTGGCACTTCATATAAATGATAATTACTTGAATCAGCCAGCCTCTGATTTTGTGAAGAGAATGAAGGTGCAATTATTTTCTCTATTATATTTAGTTGTCTGATTAAATTACAGATATTTTTGGTTGAAGGTATGACAGATTTTCATGAAATGCAAATTGAGATGTAGAGAAATAAATACAAACATTTAGTCTAGTGCCTGCTGAATTATGGTAGAATTAGTTTTATGTAATATTGAAGACATCAACCAATGACTTGAAATCCAATGTTCTTTCTTGTTCCCTCTTTCTGATAGCCATATTTAAGGGCTGAGTATGGATTATCAACACCAAATCAATGAGCTGGTAGTATTTATTGTCATGTCAGTTATGTCATCGTGGACGACTTTTTGAGGGAATCTTAACTCGTGCTAGCAGTAATAACCACGAGTCTTACCCGACTAGGATTTTTAAGTTAAGAAGCGCAGCCAATGCTTTGCACTATGTGTAGATCACTAGATTACAGCATATTTCAAGTAAGGGGTTCTAAAGTTTTAATGCATAACTGATACACAACTTAGAGTAAAGTGGAAGGTCTAAAAAAAACAATAGTATAATTCCTTGCCAGGAGTGAATTTATGAAGAAGGAAAAGGAAATAGTATTAACATAAAGTTTGATTGATCAAATACATATTTAAGTTCAACGCTATAACGTTCTCTCTATCTGCCTATCTCTCTATAAAGCATTATGTAGAGTCATTGGCAGGTATTTCAAGGAGGATCTGCACATATCATACCATTGTATGGACTGGGTGATGCAGTGACAGATTTGGTTTCCATCTGTAACATTGGGCTTAAGAATGAGAGCTAATCATAAGTTGTTTTAATCATTATATACTTACTTGTTGGCAGGCATTTGGCACGTTTAAGTGCAGTTTGTGGTGGAACTTACATGCTAAAGAAGCCAGAATTTAAGTAGCATAAGAACCTCCCAACTCTAAATAATAAAAGTCCCAACTATTTTTAAAGGAGTGGTTTTTGATTCCAGTCTAGCTGAATTTTCTGCTCATTGGGACAGTCATCACTAAGAAGTAGCTGATTCATCATCCATGGCTTTAGTTTGACTGTTGTAGGGTATGGCAGTGGGAACTATGATCTTCAAACAGCAATTACTAAACATGGTCGATCCACCTTACATGAACACCAACTGGAGTTCCTGTAGTGAATGGACTGCTGTTGGATTTGTCTCTGACAATCCATGTATTCTGAAATTCAGTTTTTCTCCTCTTTATTTATGTATGTATTTAATCTTAATTAAATACATACATAAATAAATTAGTAATGTGTAAAGCCAATGCAGGGGTTTGGTTCCTGAATTAGTCACTTAGATGTACATCAGTCGTGTGGTACAAAACCAGCATTCATCGGGCAGAATGGGATAAGCAAAATGGAGACACTTCCTCACCCATGTGGAAGCTCTACCTTGGTGCTAAACTGTGTTAGGCAGTGACAGAAATCCCACTAAAAAATCAACTATTGTCTAATGTGTGTAAGGTTGGTCCACTTCTTTTAGAAGATGTAATTGTGGAAACTGATCAACTGCCCAAACAGATTTGATGAAATACAGAAACTTTTAGATTTTCTTTTCTATTTGATTGTGAGTCACATAGCAAAGTATACAGCAAAAGAATATCTCTGCTTCACAAAGATAGATAGAGAACCTGAGAATATGTTTCTAAACAATAAGACATAGAAATGAAGAGAGATAGATACATGATGTAACAATACCGTTCTTATATGCTTATTTCTATCACTCTAAATCATTGATTGTATAAACAAGGTGAATCATCTAGTGATAGACAGTATAATCTAATATGGAAAGATTTATGGAAGTTGAAGGATTCCAGGGAAAGTAAAACAGATGAATTGGAAGGCACGTTCAGAAATACTACCTACAAAAGAAAATCTTTGTAAAGGCTGAAATGGTTATACTTGGCAACATATGCGTGAGTTTTGAATGACTAGGAATCATTTGTTATCCATGCTTTTAGGACGTGGCCTCCAGCAGCTGAAGTTTGGGGGGATAGTAGAAGTCAAGTCAGAAAATGGAAAAGGAATTCTGAAAGCTTTGACTTCACTATGGGCTGAGATGATATCAAGATTACCAAAAGGAAAGAGTGGAGCATAATTGTGATATTCTGCACCAGATGTGGTATAGAATGATTTCATCTTTAAAAAAATCTTTCAAATGTCCTACGGATGTTCTTGACTATGGCTATTTCTGAATTATCACAATTCCAACAGCAACCCACTTAAGAAAATCTTGGGTATTAGAGAGGGTTTTCTCTAGGAGAGCTCAGCAAACTTGGTTTTGTCCAGTAGGGTATCTTGTTAAAGTCAATGTTGATTTAGCACCATAAAGAAAATGGAGCAATGGGCAACTCAATCATTATTAGAGATAGTGATGGAGTTGTGCATGCAACTGTTATTGCAGCAAAGAAGCTGTGTCTATTCAGCTAGTCAAGTAGAAGGAAGGACATTGGCTTCAGCTGATTTTGAAGGGGATGCTAAAGTGGTAATAGACAAGATAATACCAGATCATCAATTAATTGAAGGCATGGTCAACTTACGGAAGATATTAAGAAACAGTTTCACTCAGATTCATCAAGAGTAGAGTCTTTTTTGTTATTCCTAGAATCTGTAATAATGCTGCTCATACAGCAGCTAAACTTGGTTTAAGGGCATCCAATGAGATAATATGGTTAGAAGATGGGCCTATAGAGGTGATGTGTGCAAGTTCATTTGACAATAGATGTAATCCTCAAGTTATACGAATGAAAGTTTACAATAAAATGCATCTAGTGAAAAAAAAGTTACTGCACTCAGTTTTTCATTATACTCGGCACGTTGCTAAAAAGGAGCTGTCATGCTTTTTATTTCCACTCATGTAGTTTGGAATTCGCGATGACGGACCTGTCTACATTTCCTGATCAGAAATATGTTTGTCATATAATTCATGTCCTCCTTGACATTTGTTAAGATGAAACTTGCTAAATAAAGGGCAAAAGTATATATAATTAATGATATACATAGAATCAACTTCACATTGGCTGATGAAGTATATGAGATTACTAAGTTTCATCATTTTTCGTTAATTAATTCTCTCTTCAATCCCACAACAAAATTTTTCTTTGGCTTCCTAGCTATATATCACAAAACATACGTTGAATATTAAATAATTCCAGGTTGAAGTTATGTTTCCAAAATCTGTGATTTAGTGCAAAGTCTGACTTGAGGGCCTCCAACATTGGAAGTATCAACGCACGCCTAGGCAAGCAGACTCTGAAAATTGGAATAGGTAACCATCTTATATGATCTGGTATTCAGTGGCCCAACTCAGTGAATGAGGGACCAAGTTTTGTTGCACATAAGGAAGCATTTAACAAAAGATGATGGGAGAAACTGAGGACACAAGGCTTTTACAGCTTTAGTATGGAATTGGTCCCTGGATGGTGCAGTGATTTGTTATTCTAAAAATCACTACTTGCACATTGTGAGGATGTTCACTAAGCATAAGGCACTAGTGATTAGGTTGTAAGAATAATCCAATCTAATTATTGATATTGGATTGGGTGCAAGGTTAAGAACACATGTTCACAGGACTGCATTTCAGCGTGACCCAAGTTACTTAATGCTAGAGTTGGAATACTACAAAAACATGTGGGGGATGAGAAAATGAAAGAAATTTAATTCCATAAGCTTTCAACTGCAGTATGCACTAGTTTGTTCTGCTCTTTTTCAGTATGAGGATAGTGGAAATCTAGGTTCACATCTGGAGGTTTGTCATTCACAATATTGGGTGATACTAAGTTTCTACCAAAGTAACTTACCCATAATAGAAATTACTTAATAAATCCACAACTGAATATATATAAATACCAATATAATACTGCAAGAAAACAATATTGACTAAGTACTGAGATTCAACATAATAATAAGACAGCAAAGCTAGAGGGGGGAAAAAAGGAACTGGCTATTATGTGGGCTCATGTATGCCCCTGCATCTTAAAACAAAGTCAACCAATTGCTTACACAGTTAAAACAAATAGTGATGAAGAAAGAAGAAAGAAGAAATTGCAACAGCCAGGCTTGAGAGTTTGATAGGCATAATCCCATCTAATCTCAGACTCCATGATCTCACAGTAGCATCCAAGAGAGAACAGTGGTATTGTTTGGTATTATTTATCTAGATACAGATAGAAACAGAAGATGAAGCTTTCTTATAACAATTTCTGTTAT
Source organism: Carya cathayensis (assembly GCA_011037825.1). Lineage (NCBI taxonomy): Eukaryota > Viridiplantae > Streptophyta > Magnoliopsida > Fagales > Juglandaceae > Carya > Carya cathayensis. Next base: position 862,789 of record QGSO01000287.1, on the reverse strand, counting down.
AAGAAAACATCACTTGTTTGACGGATCTATATGCGAAATGAAAAGCTAATTTTTGTTGAACCATCATCTAAGGTCCAATGAAAAAGAAAACAAAGGAGGAAACAGTTAGAACTACAATTAAATAACTTACTTATCAAAAAAAAAAAAAACACAACTAAATTTAAATAACAGCCCAAACCACTCATTAATTTCTCAGCTTTAATTAAATAATTGTCATGATTTTATTTGAATAATTGACATATAGATATAAAGAAGGTTGGGTCACATGCATGAGTTGACAAACTGGGTATAAGAAATGAATGATTTGAAAGCCTTGTTCCATGGTACTATATATGCATATATATATGCAGTAGTACTAGACTACTAGCTACTACTCATGCACAGTACTGTAAATATATATATAACACTGATCATGATCGGTTGATTTCTAATAATTACTAGCTTTGATTTGAGTACTCGACTTAAAGTCTTGTTTTCCTTTGATCTATAAGAATCGATCAATATATGTATGTGAGATTCGATGATCTTGAGGTACCAATATACTTATTGTCAATCTTTGAAACACTAGCTAGATATATATATATGGCCTGATCATATATATTTAGCAAACCATCATGCAAGAACCTGCTGCTGCCTCTTTCGATGGCATAAGTAATTTTCAGCCTCTATTCTCTCATACTATCTCACCCTCTCTCTCTCTCACAAATTCTCCCCATGTGTATTGCTACAGTTTTGGACATGACTAGAATGCAGTAACAATAGTATGAAAGGCAGAAGATACACAGTAACAATCTAAATTCTGGCATTTTCTAGGCTATTCACAACCCAACTTAATATTGGATACTTAGTCATCTAATTAGCGATTTAAAGGAAGAAACCAGTCAATCAGAGGATACGCAGCAAATACAAAGTATCATCCAAAAATTATGAACATACTAAACCAACATCTATACCCAAAATGCAGCTATACCCAATAAAAAATGGTGAAAGAAAGAGAAAATTGTTTAAGTTTCGAACATCTATCATAACGTCTACAAACTACAAAGCTCCCATTTTTCTAAAGCAAAATCGTGCTGATGAAGGGGGAGAGATTTATCAAAATGAGTAGAATAAATACCTGTGGTGACGGAAGCTATACCCAAGTAACTGGTTCGACAATGGCAACGTCCGATTCAAAGATCAATCGGTGTCCGAAATCACTCCGACAGTAACCACACACACAGAGCGGGATGGGAAGGAAACGCTGACAGTAGCTTCTGCGGAAGGGAAATGAAGTGGTTTTCAATCTAGGGTTCGGGACATAGTCTATGCTGGAGGTAGATTTCCAGCCGTGTTTTTGGTTGATTAAGTGGTCACCTGGGCACTGGAGGTAGGAGAAATGGGCAAGAGGCTCGAAGTGGAGATGGGTACTCGGTAACAGAGTGGTTTCGGGGGGAAAAGCTTGACATTTAGGGAGATTTGGCACCCAAAGCCTATTGCAACGATATTACCCTGCTGCAATAAGTTTTTTATTTCCGCAAGGCATGTTTTCGCCGCTGTAAGTTGCATTTTCGCTGCAAAAAATGTTACGAAGCGCGCCACTTCATTAAACCGTAAATCGATGTGAAAATTTTGCAAGGAAAAATAAAACGCTGCAACAAAATAAAAAACGCTGCAAAAAGCTTAATTTCTTGTAGTGATTTAGGCAATATCCATTATTTTTTTTCCAACAAATTATCTATTTACGTCCATTTTTTTAAGGGTGGTGCTAGTGTGTTGCCCAGTTTTGACTGCTAGGCGTGTCCACTAGTACAATTTCATTTTTCCTTTTTTTCTTATTTTCTTTTCTACATTTTTTAATATATTTAAATATTTTTAAAAAATAAAAATATACTAATATACTAAAAGTAACATCCTAAATCGTTAACTAAAGAAAAAAATTTTAAAAAAAAATTAAATACATGAGCAGTTAAAATGAAAGGGCAAACTTAGGGGATATACTAGCATTTTCCTTTTCTAATCTTAGAATATATTCCGTTTCAAGTTTTAAAAGTGATTCTGATTTTGATTTTGGCCAAAAAAAATTTCTAAGATTATTGTTTAATTACGTATTTAATTTTCATGCAATAATTTATCTTTTTTCTTTTCGGAAAGATTATCATCTTGATTTTGAATTTTGAAACTATTTAAGTCTGGCTTATAGGTTTCATTAATTTCAAATTTTACCATTAATCAATATTTTTCAGAATTTTTTTATATTTTGCATATTTTGTCAATCTCAATTCTTAATTTTTGTTGATTAACTAGTTTTTAGGATAATTCTTATTATGCCCGCGTCAATGTGTGTCCATATTATTAGTACTGTTTTGTTTATATAGGCATGCGATTGTAGGTGAAGTGACAAAGGTTGGAAGCAATATAAAAAAAATTCAAAACAAGAGATAAACAAGACTTAGAAAATTACTGCCCCAAAATGACGTGGACCTACGTTGGGTACAATTACCAGGATGGCTTGAAAACATTTGGTGGATATTCATATAAGCTTTTTGTGGAAGAGCATTTTGCGGTGTTAGTCCCAAATAATCTGCAAATGGATGGAGCACGTTGCCCCACTACTCTGTGCAGGAATCATAGTTTATAGCCCCATGATGCACTTTGGCCTCAACAACCCCGGCCGGGCAGCATTTGGGGGTGGTGGGGCTGGGTGGCTTGGGTCATGTGGCCGTGAAATTAGCCAAAGCTCTGGGAATGAAGGTCATTGTAATAATCAACTCCCCAAACAAGCACAAGGAAGCATTGGACCGCCACGATGCTGATCAATTTTTGGTCATGAGTCATGACGATCGACCAATATCAAATATTGCAGGTAACTAATTAATTAAGAACGTACTAATTGCCCATATTTAATTTGGGTTTAGATAACAAATAAGAAAATAAGTTTTTTCTTTAATATGTAACAGATTAAAACATGAGATTAAGAAACGCTGAAAATTTCCATTTCTTCTCATAATTTCATCCTCAATTTCTAATTTTCAATTTTTTCATTCAATAATTGCCTAATCGTTATTTAAATACAACTTTATAATATTTTTGTTCAACTTTCTCTGTCATTTCTTAAAGCACAATAAAATAGTACTCAAATCATTTCATTACTATTCACAAAAGAGATATTTCAAGTGTCCATATGCCTTGGCGTATATTAATAGTCCTGATAGAACATTATTGAGATGATTCTTAATTAAATTGAATTTTAACCCTTATAAAAAGTAGAATTAAGTTTTTTTAAGAAGAAAATATCTCAATTTTAGTAATGAGTAGTTACTTAATTTTAGCAAATCTCAAGGATAAAACAATAATGTGATCATGGAGAGTTAATTCAGCCAAATTCGTTAGATTTAGGGGTGAAAACCGATCATATCATTGCAATTATACTCGCAACTATAGGAATTGTACCAAAGTATAGTTTAGGAATGAGGTCGAACCCACACAAACTTGTAAAAACGTAGAAAAATCAAGTAAATATAAAACAAATAAATTCTAATCTAGTTCCAAAAGATGAGTTGTAAAATAAAATAAGAAATTAATTAGAACTAAATAATCAATTAATCAAAATAAAAAATAATTAATTTAATAAATCAATCACAATAAAAGAACTAAAATAATCTCTAAAAATGCAAACTAACATAAATAAAGAATAAACTATTAATGGAGAATGATCTAAGGTTTTGGAATCCACCTTATTAATTCATAGTAATATTTTTATGATAATTGATTCTTCCTGAACATCTATATGATAATCTAGAAATCAATCTTATTATCATGGAAAATATTATCGTTTAAACCATTTTTTACTAAAGCATCTAAAGTACGTTCTTCTTCGCTGGAAGATATAAAATCAAATCATCATTTGTATATGTTAAAATAAATCACAAAAGATATAGGATTTTACAAAATATTGTTGAACACTAAAATAACTGGGGGAGGGGGGTGGGGGGGGAGGGGAGGGAATCGATGTCATAAATAATACTACTAATATTCAATGAGGCTTCATTCTCAACCTTAGTTGAAAAATTAACTAGACATGTTTATGATAATAAACTTCAAAATCTGAATGTAAATAAACATCAAAGTAATATTTAAAAGAAACTAAAGAAAAAAAAAAAATTACAGTACTCTAAAAACGTAAACATAGCTATAAAATTGTAGGTGAAATTATACCAACTTTCCTGTTGTACTAGAAGGATATTGTAATGCTAATTGGATTACTAGTGCAAGTGATAATAAGGCTACATCTAGTTGGATTTTTACCCTTGGTAGTGGAGTTGTTTCAAGGGCTTCTAAGAAACAGATGTAACCTTCATATCCCACAATGAAATTTGAATTTGTAGCATGAGAAATTATCGAATATACTAGTGCAATTGGTAGTTTAATGTATGCAATGCATTACACTAGGACAGGTATTTCCTTTGCATTTTGCAAACTTTCTAGATATATGGGTAATCCTAGTATGGAGCATTGTAAAGCAATTAGTAGCGACCTAGGTACCTTAAAAAACCAAGTTTGTTATGACTATATTATACCAACTTTCTTACTATACTAGAAGGATATTGTGATATTAGTTGGATTACTAGTGCAAGTGATAACATGACTACGTTTAGTTTGGTTTTTACCCTTGGTAGTAGAGTTGTTTCAAGGCATCTAAAAAAAATGTGTAATTCACATCCCACAATGGAATTTGAATTTGTAACCTTGGCGGCAATGAGTAAAGAGACAGAATGGTTGAGGAATTTTTTTATTTGACATAAAGTTGTGGCCACAATTAATGTTAGCCATTTCTTTGCGTTGTGATAGTGAAGCTACTATGTCTAGGGCTTATAGTAAAATATATTATAGAAAATTTAGACATATTAGTTTGAGCAAATATAAGTGATGGTATTATCACTATTGTATATGTGTGGTCAAGTAAAAACTTGGTAGATCCTTTCACAAAGGGACACCCCAAAGATTTGTTAACTAGTACATCTAGTGAAATGACTTTGCTCTTTTTTAACAGTTTAATAATTACTTGTAATAGGAACCTAACCTTACACTATTAATAAATAGTTTAAACTTTAAAGGGTAATAACAAGTTATAGTTCAATGGCTGAAATAGCACTAAAATTTAATTTAATATGGGAAACCCTTCTAGGATGGTCAGTGCTGACTGTTACGCTAAATAAAGGATGAGTATTATGTTTTTAATGAAGTTCAATAGTTGAATAAGTATCTTACATAACAAAGATACAAAAGGAATTTTACCTAGCAAATGTTTAAGGTTTATGTTTGTAAATGTTTGTGAATGCTAGGATGGAGTACATAGATTAGTCCAAATTAATTGGTGAGATATCTAACTAAATTTGGTGGAAATCATGTGTGTGATATTTTCGTTCTTAACGTATAAAGTCTTGGTGTAAGCCTTGACCACCATTGACTTTGTTAGGAATTTGATATACTTGCAATAATAAAAAGGTTTAAACTAGTCAAAAGATTACCTTCTTGTATGTATGAGGAAATCAGTACTTGATTGAAAATTTAATATCGCAATCTAAGTAGGGGATTGTAATATTTATTGTAGTTTGTGATATAAAATATTTAAAAGTTTTGGAAATCTTTTCAAAATAATTATAAATTATATTTATTAGTAATATTATTTTTGAGATCTACTTAAAAGTCATGAATTATTTTGGAAAGAGAAGAATTGATGAAAAGTTTATAAGTTATGATTAAAATAATTTGAGTATATATATATATATAGCACAAGCCATCCATCGGCTTAGTGGAAGTGAAGCCCATGGTAGACCCAAAGGGCAAGGGTTTCATATCACATCCAAGTCAATAAAGAGGTTTTAAAGATTTAATGAAAGGATGGACATTCCTATTCCTCTACGTCGGCCTGGGCGTGCAGCCTAGCAGCCCAAGGCACATGAACTACGGTCCAGCAGCCCAGTTGCAAGGCAGCAAGTGCAGGCAACGAAAGGGAAAAATTTTAAATCCTCAAGCGGACTCAAACGAGTACCAACCGGATGGTGGAGGGGCGTGTAACGATCAGGTATAATAAATAGAAGAATGATTTTTGCAGTTATGGATTGTACAAATATCACGCAGTCTCTTTAAAAAAAGTAAATTAATATAAGATCTATATGAAAAAAAAAAAACTAATTTTTTAATCGTGAACCTCACTCTTTTTCAAAATGATTGTGCGGTATTTGCATATTCTACGATTGTATATAACATTACTTTTCATTGGCCTACGAATTGAACAATCAAAGAATGCAATTTCAAAATTCACTATCTCAAAAGTTTTCATTTCTTAAAAACTTGTTATTAGAATCTGTTCATTCTGTGAATAACAGATTTCTAATCTATTCATTGCATAGTAAAATCCAAGGGTATTAGAGGTATATGTATCTCTTCATTTGGATTGTAAAAGGGTCTCATCTTATCTTATCTTATTTTATTATCTAAACACCACAACCACAAACATTTTTAAAATTCAAATTTTCAATATTTTCATTTAATCATTACTTAATCATTACAACTTTTTTAAACTTTTAAATAAAATATAAAAAATAATTTAATTTTTTCAAATCTCAAAATAAAAATTATATTATAACAATATATTAACTTTATAATATTTTTATTCACTTTTCCTTTTTAATTTTCCAAAACTATAGTAGTACCGATGTTGACATTTATTACATGGAATTTGTGGTGTGGTTTTATGTGCCATACAAACATGAGTTATGCTCATGGGCAGGTAGATCATGTAAATAGACGCACATGGTGGTTTGGTTAATGGGTTGGTGTGATGTGTCAACACTAACACTACTTCAAGGATCCACGCATGAAGTAAGGTTTAATGCACAAGATAAACCCATCCTGAGGCTGAAGCAGGGGATCATTTCCTTAATGCTAAAAAATTGCATTTGGATTTAGTAGTTGCTGATGATGTATATGATTTAAACTGTGATACCCCATTCAATGTGTAAGGGTAGGTGGTATTGTATGTTTTAATGAGGTTCTAATTGTATAATTGATTTGTCATTTTAGAGTATAGACTATATAATTTGGATCTTATATTAGAGCATTACAAATAATATCAGAACTTATCCCAATAAAAAATGTGGGACTTGAGCCATGCCACCTATGAAACATGGGCTCAACGAGGACGTCGTGAATTTAAAGGAAAGAGATTGTGATACCCCATATGATGTGTAATGGTAGGCTATGTGTGAAATCCCACATTGTTTGGGATTGAAAAGTTTTTATTCTTTATAATGTTCTAATGTAGCATCAATTCTATCATTGACTAGTCCTTTTGAAATATAGATTATGTGATTTGAAACTTCCATTAGGGTGTTACATGAACACATCATCAATGAATGGGGACTTATGTATGATCATTTGCCTTGTTTATGATAATTTACGTTGCTCCGCCTTGATGACTTATATATTTACATTTTCCTTGAGCATTTCTAACAATCCTATTTTTGTAATCATAAAAACACACTAAATTAAAGTTCTTTGAATAGAAGAACAGGTTATTATTAGTGATAAAAATAGTCTGGTTTGTTCTGTACATATGTATGCAAGTTTCACTCATTTCTCTCAACTTTTTAATAACATGTGGGTCAGATCCTACCCAATGTGCTCATTCAAATTCTACTGGTGGAAAACCTATACTACCATGTGGATTTGTTCTTCATGGATTTCTTTTGACTAGTTGATAGAAATATCTGGCCCTTTTTAGATTAATTTTCACAAATCTGGCCCTTTTTATTTTTTATTGGTTCTTCATGGATCTCATTTGTAAGCCAATGTACGAGTCATAGATAATTTCTGGTATTTATTAGTTGTGTTGATAAAGTTGTAGTATATATGGTGATGAGTGCATGCATGCCTGATCTCCACATACTTCAATCCATGAATTAATCAAATTGTCAAATGGTACTGCATGTCTTGTCATTTTAAGGGTTATATATATATATTAGTTTAATCACCGCCTTTCAAGATGTTGGCTTCATAGCACCGGAACTAGCTGGTGGTTTTCGTGGTTATCTTACAAAGTTGTACGTACGTGGTATGCTTTGCGGAAAAAGAATTTTATCATCTCTAAATAGAGAAAAGCAGGTATCCATGAATCTCTCTTTCATGTTTTGATATTATATCGCGTATCCATATTGTTGCTCCATTTGTGGAACAGAAAATGCATTGGCTCATCAAGCTTGTGTTTTACAATCTGACTTGAAAAAAGCTCTTCAAGATAATGCATTATTGTTTTTAAAAATTGGCATGCAGCCCACAGTTGATATTAAATGATGTTTGCTTCTTCATTCTCATTAACTATTTATTTTCACCTCAACTATTTTCTTTGATGCTTTATATTGGAATTGTAGTGCTGCTCAGCATAGTATTGTGTTTCCTTTATATTTGAACTAGTCATATTTTTCTTGCTTTTAGGCTCTTATGGATGTCAAGAAGAAAGTTACAGTTTTGAGGGCTATGCATTATCGTAATTTCTATTTGATCTTGATCAGTAAACTCATCGAGCTAGCTAGGGGTGACAATATGTTACACCACTCGTTAACCAAATACGAACACGACACGATAATAGCAGGTTAGGGTTTAATCTTAATAAGTTCGTGTCAAAACGGGTTGATAACGGGTCAACTCGTTTTGACCTATTATGACACGTTAAAAAAGTTAAAGTTACAATTATACCCTTCTATCCAAAAGTAAAATTGTTAGAACTTTAATTTCGATATTTTTATTGTTTAGATTGTAATTTTAGACTTGTAGTTAGTTTTATAATTTTTTATAGATATTGTAATTTTAACATTTATAAAAAATTATGCTAAATTTAATCAGGTTAAAAAGATTAATTTTAGGTGTATTCAACCCATTTACATAAACAGTTTGAAACGGGTCGTATTGTGTCGTGTTAACCTATTTAGTAATATTCACTAATAGGTCAAAACAGGTTGACACGACATGACACGTTATGTTAATGGGTCGTGTTAGGGTTTGAGATTTTGACACGATAAACTTAACGAGTCGGGTTATGGTTGACCTATATAGTATAATATGCATGCTTTGACACGACATGAACACAACCCGTTAACACGATTTGACACCCTTATAGCTAGCTAGCAATAGTGTTAATTGATGCAACTTTACTACCGTACATAATTAGTTTATGGTAATTCCATACTTGCACGGGTTTCAAGCTAGCTAGAGTGATCATTATCACTTCCACTCCCACAAAAAGCTGAATTTCATGCATGCATGCCATGTTGTAGGTGTATTGTTAATTTTTGTGTACGTATTTTACTTGATTATTGATTAAGAATTCATACAATGTTTGGCAGATACTTTGATGTTGAAGCTGGAGAGTTGCCGATGACTAGATCACTGTGATGTAAACCTCAAAGATTTGTTCATTATAAAATTGATATTTTGCATTGTGATGTGAACAATGTAATATGTAGTATGTAGCGTATTGTGTGTGCGTTTGTGTTTTTTTTTTTAAGAAAATTTATTGTGCGTTGATGTCTATTATTTATTTTTGTTTTTATAAAAATTTTGAATGGACAATATCTAAAAAGTTTAAAAATCGCTATAAAAATATTCATTATATAAAAAATGCCTATAAAAAATAATATACAATAAAGGGCTATAAAAAAATATTTTAAAAAGTGTTAGAAATATTTAAAAAAACATATATTAAAAAAAGTGTTAAAAATATATATTTTTTAAATTTGGATTTTAAACACAAATATCCGAATTTTAAAAAAGGTACTATAAAAATATTTTCAAACATTTAAATTTTCTTTTTAAACAAAGCAAAAAATAATAATAAACCCGAATATCCGAGTTGTAACCGGATATCCGGTTACAATCTGGGTATCTGGGTCCAAATCCGATACCCGCCCAGGGTTATGATTGGGTTTATTCGGACGGATTTCCATCCAATTTTAAAAGCCAGATCCGGATGTTCCCGGATATCCGAATCCGATTGCATAGCCCTATTCTAGCCTGCTGGGATCATAAGATGGAATATCAATATAACTTCAATGAAGAAACTAATAGGGCCACTCAAATTGAAGTGAATATATAATAAGGCACAAAATAATTATTTACGTCCAAAAATAATCGCCTCAAATCTATGCTCACCAAGTGTACTAGCCTTAGAAAATTCTGGCGAATTATTTGCCATGGGAAACACAGCCGTTTTCGGTGATTTAAATTTTGCTGGACTAAAAAAATATGACTAATTGCGGCAATCACCTTTCGCTGGAAACTTCAATGAAAGCCATTTTTTTTTTGGATAAAAGCATACTGCATTCATTAATAACGAACCATTACAACTAGACGTGGAACATACATTATAAGTCAACTAGAATATTAATAGCGCCTCAATACATAACCGTGACTAACATGCTCTAGTTCTTGCTGCAAATCTATACAAACCCAAAGGCTAAGAGACCGCACAACTCTATCCATGGATAGAGTGACAAACCTCATATACCATCTAAGATGGATCAGATGACAAACTCTATGGTCGACAGTCCAAGAGACCAATTTGAAAGCCAGTTGTCTATAGCATAAGACGATTTTCAGCATAAAATTATAATATAAATTACCATATCGATGAAAAAGGGGAAGTGAGTTCCTTGATTCATAATATTAGAGCGCAACCAGCACCATTGATAATCAATATTTAATACATATCCATGTACACAACTAGCCATATATCATCACTACCTTAAAAGATGTCCGTTTAAACTGTAGATATCAATGATCTAATGTTGACATAGTCGATTTGACAACCTTTTTAGGGGTGTCAAAATTGTAAAATAACTCCAGTACATGAGATCCTCAATCAAAGTGAAGCACCTCTCCCTCCAATAAGGATTAATATAAAGGATACTAGCAACCATGAAAAAGAAAATAATGTAAGATACTGAGAAGCTTGCAAAAAATACTTCATGATCTACCTCATACCATTTCCTCTCACTTGCTTTTGGATTATTTGACTTTTCTGTTGTGGTACTACAGCCATTCTCTAGTGGTGGTCCGCAAAGAAATCGATTTCCTTCATAACTACTCTTCTCAAAAGTCCCAAATTGATTTTTCATATCAGGAACTTTACCAGATAAATTATTGTATGCAACATTGAATGTTCCCATAAAATTCAAATCAATCAATGTTGAGGGAATTTCTCCACTCAAACTATTGTGAGAAAGGTCCAAGCTTTCTATCAAAGCCAAACTCGAAAATTCATTCGGAATCGAACCTGTCAATTGATTGTACGATAAGTTTAGTGAATGCATTGAAGATAATTGTCCTAGTTCCACAGGGATTCCACCTGTTAGTTTGTTGCATGATAAATCTAATCCAGACATGTAATCAAGGATGCCACCCGTGTAGGAGCTAGACCTGTACTTCGTTACAAACTCAACCTCAACTTGATTATCATATGGTATATTTATATCAGCATTCGGAAGATATTTCTTTAGAAGACTTGCATATGTTGGAGCTTCTCCCATGTACCATATCGTAAAAGTAGCATAAGTTTGTGAAAAGGCAAGATCCGTAGCATTTATCTTCCCAAAGGTAATATTGTGAAAACACTGCGGTATTGTCCCAGAAAAGGAGTTCCTTGAAAGATCCATTATGCCTATTTTCTTTAGCAAACATACTTGGTTTGGAATCATACCACTAAACTTGTTGCCTCCCAGTAAAAGTCTTCTTAAGTTAGAAAGTGTACTGATGTCAACAGGAAGGGTGCCAGAAAGGTTATTTTCTCTAATGTCCAATGTCACAAGAGATGATGAGTTCAAAAGAGCTTTCGGTATAGATCCTGTAAGCTTGTTCCCTTGCAAAAGCACATTAGATGCTTCATCCAAGCAAGAAGGTAAAGGTCCCGATAGTGAATTATGAGAAAGATCTATTAAAAATGTAGAACCTAACCCACATGGAATGTGACCCTCAAAAGAATTATTACTCATGATAATAGCTCCCCCAAACTCTGATATGTTTCCTATCCAACTAGGAATTGTACCTGACATGTTGTTGTTCCCAATATCAAGTAGATTCATGTTACTGAGAATTGATAATATGCTAGATAGAGTACCTGTGAACTGATTGCTGTTCAATTGAAGAATCATTAAGGCGGACAACTTGAAATGCTTCGTGAAGATTTCACCCTGAAAGCTATTCTTGTGTAAATTCAAAATATTCAAGGAGGTACATTTGGAAACCAATTCCTTTGGTACCTTCCCCGAGAATCTATTAAAGGACAAATCCAATACTTTCAAATGATTCATGTCACCAATTGAAGATGGAAGATCACCTTCAAAAAAATTTCGGGAAATATTTAGAGCTTTTAAATTTGGCATTATCTTTCCAATATTTTCTTGAAGTTGCCCATCTAAGTGATTTCCTGAGACATCAATCCAAGAAACATTAATATGGTGCTCTGGTTGTAGATAGAATCGATCCTCAAAAGAATTATTTCTAAGATTTAGTAGTCGTAGCCTCGTATTATTTTCTAGCAACCAAAAGGGGAAGCTTCCTTTCAACTTATTGTGAGAGAAATCAACTACTTCCAATTTGTGCTGATCAAAGAGAAACTTCGGAATATTGCCGGTTAGCTTGTTCATATTACAATTTCGCAATACTAGGGCCTTTAACTGAAATAATGGGGTCCAACCGACTGGATTTTCAGTTTCAATCTCAAGTTTGTTGTTGTCGCTCATAAATCGAACCACCTCAAGCTTGGAATGATTAGCGAATAAGCTGAATGAGAACATGCCCTCAAAAAGATTATGACTAAGATCAATATACTGAATAGTTGTGGGACTCAAGCTGGCTACCAGAGATGAAGACAAGTTTCCAATGAAACGGTTACCAGATATATCAAACAATCTTAGTGATGACATATTGTTTATGCATCGAGGAAGGATCCCTTCAAATTCATTGCCCGAAATATCAAACTCTTCAAGTTTCTTCAATCTGCACAAATCTATCATAAGAAATAAAATTAGTACGAGGTGCAAATTGGCCAGTTCCCTCACCTTTTTTAACAAATCAATTTGTATGTATGTGTATTTATATATACAGTAAAAAAAGTGAATGATTAATTGCTACATTTTCTATTGTGAACTAATGAGAATAGCTAAATCATGCAACAATTATCGCCTATCTTTAACTTGTTGATCTCGCATTCGATCCTAATGAATTAATTGAAGATGGGTGATTAATTTGTTTTTCATACTCACCTTGAGAAGGGAAATCTCCATTGAAATCATTGTCAGATAATGATATAGCCTTCGCCGAAGATAGTGCCCCAATAAATGGAGAAATACTCCCAGTGAAGTGATTTCCATGTATATCTAGAATCTCCAACCTACTTAAATTTGCCAAATCTACCAAGGGATTTGAAGACAGAAACTATGAGAAAAAATATTTAGAAAGGTAAAAGAAAATTGATATTAAAGAGAAATTCTACAAATTCCCTCTCATTAACTTGCATAATTTATCTTAATTTGCCGTAATTGGATATTAGTGGATCAGTTAATATGTATTACCTTGGATTGGTAATCTTCCAGTAAGTAGGTTATCTCGCAAGATCAAGACCTCCAAGTTGCTTAGATTAGCCATTTCTATATATCACATAGTGAATGAACACATTTGTTAGTTTGAAATTAATGTGCCAAGGGATCCAGATCATGATCAGCAGTACATATAACTTCCCATATTTTGATAATTAAGATTAATTCAACTTGATGTATGATTTCTTCATTGAAGCATCTAAAAAAACTCAAGTTCAAATGCACATATATACCTTTGATAGAAAGAGGCCCTTCGATTTCGTTGGTACTTAGGTTCAAAGACTTGAGGGCAGGGAGCTGGGCGCCCAAAACTCTTAAAATTTGTTTCCCGAAGTGATTCCAACTTAAATCTAAGTGCTTTAGCTTGCTCAGTTTAGACAAACTATGGAATTCCGAAGAAAAAAATATATCAATTGTTAAATTCCCAAGAGCAGTAGCACAATAATCATAAAAAGAAAACGCCTAATATTAAGTAGCTAACATTAGTAGCACACCCTTGTCCTTTGGTGAAGTTTTGTAATTGGAAATTTTGAAATCCCGAAAGGTAGCTACATGATCAAGTAGTCATGAATTACCTTTGGGTGTTAAGCCGTCCGTGAGACCATTCCTACTTAAATCCAACCTCTCCAAGTTTTCTAATGTCGATAATTCTGCACAAAATAAATCATAGAAAATAAAACAGGATGCATGGGAATTGAATGCAAATTCTATAAATTAATAAAATAGATCAACATGCGTGCCTTGGGCAGGTAAGGGTCCTTCCATCAAAAGTCCAGCAAGATTCAGATTCCCAAGGGATGATGATTTGACTGCAGTACTCAACGATGATATGGCGCTCTTGTTGAAATTAGTGAAACTAATATCTAATGTCTCCAGGTTCTCTAACCTTGACAAGCTTTTAGAACCTGTACTTGTACATGATATTTCGTAAAATGAAAAAGCAAATATGCAGTCATCGATCGGTAGTATTTGCTAGAAAAGTAGTATTTCAGATCTTGTTAGCAAGATATGCACAATTTGAACTAAAACTTCGTAATCCTAGATTCCTAAGTATTCATGTAAATGGATTTGGTACAATATCTCAAACTTGAAGGCCGCAGGTGGGAGAGAGATGGAAATAACAAGTGGGCCCTACAGTACTATAATATATGGTATATGACATACTTAATGCGTCTTTCTTTCTCCCACTTGAGGCCTTCAAGTAGGGTAAGAACTTCATATCTTTTTACAGACAGAAGTGATTCGTACAGTCTTCTTCACGTATTTTCTTTTTTTTCAAACTCCACATATTTTCTTTTATCGAAAACGTGAGCAAATTTTGGTCTTAAAATAAACGTGCGAAACTTGCATATCCTTAAATTGTATCTACTATAACTCTTATAGATTATTGTATCTTCAAAAAGAAAGTCGAAAGGATAATCAGAAATCTATATACATACAAAGAAGACTGCATACAAGAATACCTGCAGCTGTTGCCCAATTTCCCAAATGATCATTATGCGCAAGAACCAATGTGGTAAGGGATGAAAGTTGAGTTAGGGATGGTAAAATGCTATCTTCAAAGTAATTAAAAGCGAGGTTCAATACCTCCAACCTTCTCAATACGGCTAACCCTTCAAAACCTGCAAGAAGATTATTGGAAGTGTACCGTAGGAAAGAAAGCAAAGAGAAAGGAAGGCTGAAAGGACTGAACACAAGAAAAATGCAACAAATATGGGACCTACAATCACAAATATCTCTTCTTTGTTCTTCCTTATTTGACGGGTGGCCTTTTAAGGTCAACTAAATCCTAGCTTGTGAGGGATGAATACATTTAAACAGATTCGTTAATTTAAAGCACGGGTGTAAATTAACTTATTTCTTTTTTGTTTAATTTGTTGGGAGAGGATATATGCAAGGGGTGGTGGTTTTGTTGTAGTGTGAAAGTTGAAGCAGCAGCGAGGGACACAAATTAAAAACCAAACCTTCATTAGCTATGCAGCCATCAATTTCATTGCCAGACAAATCAAGACTTGTTAGCTCCTTGAAAGGCTGAAATAGGGAAACATTTAGCAACCAATTTAAATGCTCCTCGCGAATTGTGCTTGTTGAACCGCTGAAATCATCTGTATAAAGTTGTTGCTTTATATCATGGAGGGAGAGTTCAATGACATGTCCTGTGGTGGAGTTGCATGAGACTCGCTCCCAACCACAGCAGTCACTCATGCTCATCTGATCTGCGTCTTCAATCCAGGAGGGAAGACGGTGGCCAATGTGATAATCAGATTTCAGAAATGCCTTCAGTCTTAACAGACCAATCCTCTCTTCCTGCAAGCAACCTTTGTGCTCATGGATTTGCACAAAAATTACTAACGCCCACATCAAACACTTCACCAAAGACTGCGGCCTCCTGACTGGAAAACATTGCTGCACACCTCGATTCATGATTTCTAGCTAATTGGTAAGTAATCAGCTTGTTTTTTGTTGGCATAAAATACTGATCACTCTTATTTTTTCCATTTTTCTACTGATATATATAATAATTCGTTGGGAAGACTTTTAAAAAGGAAAAATATCTCAAATAGTGAGAGCATTAACTAGACCGCGTGAAAGACTTTGTATTTCCACATTGACTTGGACTAATATATACACCCACATTTTACTCCGTAGAAACCTGCAAATTGCCTTAATATTCACATCTATTTCACATGGATGAATGCGACTGGAAGACCTTTAAAAAGGAAAAATATCTTGCACAGGCCGATACCTGGATAGTGAGAGCACTAACTAGACCGCGTGAAATACAGGACTCTGGTCTGTTCATTGGCTGAGCTATAAAGTTAGAACTTAGAAACTTAGTATTTCCACGTTGATTTGGACTGACTCCACAACATACGCCAAAGACTTTTAGAAAAAGTGGAAGACCTGAGTTACTAAAGTCGGAGGCTCTCTGTTTCCACATTGACTTGGACTAATATTTACACCCACATCTTACTCCGTAGAAATTACATGCAAATGCCTTAATATCCACATCTATTTAACATGGACTATAGGTCCCGGATCTTGATAATTCCAGTGGTTTTTGGGGCCTAGCTTGGATCAAAAGTGTTGGAACAGATGTGGAAACTGAGAATAAATGATAAGACTCTCTGAATTAAGTTACTATTATGGAAATTGCTTGGAATGTATTCAACTCGTGTTGAGCTTGCTAAAATGATCTGAGAGTTAGAAGAGTTCCAAGCTCATTGCCACCTATATAACACTGCTCATGAAATGTTCGAACAGCTATTTTTCAATCGCACTTTTGCACGGATTCTTTGGAGATAATCCTCTTGACAACTCAACATCTTTGGAGATAATTTGTTGGAAGGGGTACGTGTCTAAGGAGTTGGTTAAAGTGATTCTCAATTCCTTTGACAAAAGCCAAATTATCCATAGCTCTACTAGGACCTAGGTGAATGGACAGCTGTAGAACACACTAGAATCTCTTCAAGTAATAATTTCAAATGTGAAGTGTTGGCAAAATCAAAAGGGAAATAATTTAAATTAAAAAACGCAACACACAATAAGTTATAAGTATAGAGGAGAGGTTATTTATATTGTTAATCAGAGGCAGGAAAGTCAGTATCCGACAGAGATATGCATGCCATGGAAATATTTTACTGCGGGGCCAAAGCTCAGACACGGAAGGTACATGGAATCCGGACTTAGGAACTTAAAATCCCTGTGAAGAGAGGGGAATTGCAAAAATAAGCGCTAATACAAGAACCTACTCGAATTGAAACTATCGAGCATCTGCATCTGGAGAGAAGGGGGTTAATTTTTGATTCGGAGAGGTTCATAAAACAATAAATAAATAAATTATGCAAAGGTCATCGAATAAATTATGAACATGAAATAGCATTGTTTGGTTGCTTTTACGAAACGAAATAATTATTCCCTTTGAACTAACCAAAAGGAAGAAGTCACTTCTTGCTATTCTGATGCGTTACCAAGTATATATAACTGCCCTGCCCCTGCCCCTGCCCCCATTCCGAAAATAGCATTGTTAAGGTTAGTTGAATATGGGAAACCTGAAGGACTTTGGTAGCACAGATCAGCATTTCTTCTGGCAATGTTGACCATTCTTGAAGTAACTTAACTAAGCAGAATTGCTTAATTCCAGTGATAGGTGTTGGGTAGTGTTACGGAAGGAATGCAAGCCAACTATTACTAGAAAAAACTGAATTATGTAATCTTGTCTTGTTTAGGAAGTCTATCAATTAGTCATGTTTCTATATATGCTGTTGCTTGAAAAAGGGAATAAATTATAAACATGTATGATTACCATCAATAAGATCATCCAGAACATTATTCTCAATTTCGGTTGTCAACAGAGGTGGGTTCTTCCAATAACCCATACTTTTGCTTAACGATATTTCACCATAGGGAAGCTTTCGAAGCATTATGGAGCACCTCATTAAAAAATTGGAGGAGACGAGTGCAAAGGTGGACTCGTTGGCCAGTAGGAGTTGGGTGATGGGGAAGGATCGGGGTCGAGAAATCGTAATGGAAGGGAATCATGGTGGAGGAAATAAATCAGCGGTACTTAAACTAGCAAGTTGGATTTTCCGCGAGATAATGACGGATCCAACAAGTTGGATCTACAGGGTGGAGCAGTTTTTTGATTATCAACAAATCGAGGAAGCCGAAAAATTACCTTTGGCTACGTATTACTTGGAGGACCAGTTCGGCACCCTGAGCAAGCTGCGACAAACAGGATGAGTCCGGGAATATGAAGTGCAGTTCGAGCAGCTTCTAAGTTGGGCTTGTGATCTGGTCCCAACCATCAATTGGGATGCTTTATTAGTTGACTCAAGGACCCCATACGCATTGAAGTTCAAGCAGCACGGCCAGTGACCATCACGGATGCTATTGTATTATCGAGACAATATGAAGCAAGGCACGCAAGGAAGCCAATACCCGTCGAGATCAAGCGACCCATGTCTATGGAACCAATGCCACCACCGCTGCCCTCGACTAATCTGTCAGGGACTAAGACACCACCTATCAGACGCCTCAATCCCAGCGAGTTACAAGAACGAAGGAAGAAGGGACTTCGGTTTAATTGTGACGAGAATTTTCTACCTGGCCATCGTTGTAAAAAATTACTTTTGATTGAAGGAATTTATACACAGGAGGAAGAGATGGATGACGAGGGGAACAAAGTGGAGCAAGCAAATTCCATGGACGAACCAAGAATCTCATTGCATGCTATATTTATCTATAACAGAGTTGCATTTTATCTAGTCTACTTGATAAATGCCACAGAGAAGAAAACAGACCGAAAGAAACCATTTCATGATTCGTATTTCCTTAATACAGTAATACCATTTGGGAAGGGTGAGTCCTCTCCTAGCAGCAGGGTGAGGTTTTTTCTCTCTTGAAGAGTCTGGTCTCTTAAGCTAGAAAGCTAGTTTGAAGAGGATATGGAGGAGGAGCTAGCAACGAAATGGGAAGCACTCAGCCTCACTGAGAAGGAGCAAGGAGTGGTTGTGATCTCACAAGCTCAAAGGAAAGAATGGTGCAACGAGGTCAACACTGCTTGCTGGCTATGATCATTGCTGAAAGGCCTGTTAACAAGGAGGCTTTCAAAAATACTATGTCAAAAGTATGGAAATGCACAAACTGGATGCAATTTTCCGAGGTAGGAAGCAACCAATATCTGGTAGAATTCCATCTAGAACAGGATCTGGAACAGGTGCTACATGGCAGGCCATGGTCCTTCGATAGATGGCTGGTTTGTCTGCATGTTTTTGATGGAGAAAAGTCAGTAAAGGAGATCCCTTTCTCCATGGAGAGTTTCTGGGTGCAGGCACACAATACACCCCTTGCAAGCATGAACTCGGAAGTGGGCCAACATATAGGCAATGGCATTGGAAAATGTTTAGAAGTACAAGCTGATAACAGAGGGATATGCTGGGGAGAATTCCTACGTATGAAGGTGGAGCTGGATATCACAAAGCCTTTACAAAGGGGATTGTTCCTTACCATTGATGGGAAGAAATCTTGGATTGATTTAAAATATGAACGACTACCTAATCTGTGTTTTAGGTGTGGTTGCATAAAACACACTGCTCAAGGCTGTTATGCTGCCAAAACAAGAAGTGACAAGGTACAATATGGTGCATGGTTAAGAGCTCCAGGAACCAGGTCTGCAGATGGGGAGAAGAAAAAGTATGGTACAAACAGCAACAAGCTGGACCACGATGAACAGCCATGGAAGACAGAAAGGGAGGTTAGGGATGACTCTCTTACCAAGGACTCTGACAACTCACCAACCATGCAGACACCAAACTAGACTGATGTAGACACCCCATGTAACAGCCCGCTAAAATTATCAGTTTTGGATTATTTCCCGACAGCAATCACATCTCTCTCGTCTTTACCCTCATCTGGAATCACGCGTATAGATTATCTTTTCCGTAAATCACGTATTTTGTTCTTCACCGACAGCTGTAAAATCATGAGTCTTCCAAGACCACGCCTAGCCTTTCTCAAGCCCAAACTACCACTTTATGTGGTGGACAGCCACCGTACGCCGCCACGTACGTTCCTCCGACGCATGTTCGTGACGAACAACGAGCGACGCACGGGTTATCCCGTCGATGGTATAACCTTCTATCTCTAGTTATTTTACGTTTAAAATAGTAGTTGGTTGGTTTGTGGATTGTGTAGTTGTATTTGTGGAGTTCGTTGCGTAGTTGTGAAGCGAAGTGTGGTTGTGAAGTGTTGAGTTTGATTGTGTATTTTGTGGACTGTGCTGTGAAGTATAGGCGTGAGATGGATGCCGTAGATGTGATACGGCGGGTTGTGTGAAGAGAATACGCGTGTAGCGTATTCTGTGTAATGCAGCGACGCGCCGCGCGACGTGCGCTGTAGTGATGTGTGTCGTAGAAGGAAGGGAGTACGCATGTAGTGTACTCCGTGTTGTATGGCGATGCATCGTGTGATGTGCATCGTGTTGATGAGTGTTGTAGCGAAGGAAGTACGCGTAGCGCGTACTCCGTGTCGCGTAGCGATGCACCGTGAGACGTGTATCGCAGTGATGGGTTTTGTAGTGTGAATGGAAGAGAGTTCACGTGAGTGTACTCTGTACTAGGTCGTGATACACCGGATGGCGTGTCACGAAGGGTTGGATGGCGTAGCAGAGAAGTGTGGAGCGTATGGTGTAGTGTTGGGAAACTGTATGACAGTGTCCCGAAACAGTGATGATATGGATTATAGTCCGGGGTGACTGATGTCATCTTGTGGTTGACTATGGCTAAGAGTATATGGATTGAGAAAGGAATTGTTTGTTTGGTTATTATTGATAATTTTAATGAACTTGTTTTAGTGCAAAGGCTTTCTGAAGTCAAATTATCTCTTCTGGGTATAGTGAAACCTCACGTTGCCGTGGTGTTGCAAGTGCTCATAATATGGCAATTAAGTTCAGAAGTGAAAATCTTAAGGACTTGAGTGTTCCTCTTCCAGCTGTTGTGCAGTTCCTCGTGTTTCGCACTCTATTCTCATAGAACGCGACGATCGAGGTAAGTTAGCCTCTAACTTACTATCAGTTTATTGTGTATGTGTGATGTGTAAGAGAACTACAATTTATGTATGTATGTTATCGTATATGCCATGTCATGCTATGTCATTACATGTTTATCTGCTACGAATGATTTAATCTCTCATGAATAATTATCTGTTACATAATCTTTTCTGTCATACAATGATGTATGTTATAAGTATGCCATGTTAAGTATGCCATGAAATGTTATGATTAAATCATATTGTGCCATTTACAAGTATACGCCATGTTAGAAAAGTATATGATATTAATTAATATCTCATGCATTAAGAAAGATAAGACATGTTATGTTACTTATAATACGTGGGGCCACAACAACTGTGGAGTACGTATTATATTTATGTTATTTATAATGCGTGGGGCCACAACAACTGTGGAGTACGTATTATATTTATGTTACTTATAATGCGTGGGGCCACAACAACTGTGGAGTACGTATTATATTTATGTTACTTATAATGCGTGGGGCCACAACAACTGTGGAGTACGTATTATATTTATGTTATTTTATAATGCGTGGGGCCACAACAACTGTGGAGTACGTATTATATCTTATGTTATGTTATGATAATACGTGGGGCCACAACAACTGTGGAGTACGTATTATATTCTATGTTATTTATAATGCGTGGGGCCACAACAACTGTGGAGTACGTATTATATTTATGTTACTTATAATGCGTGGGGCCACAACAACTGTGGAGTACGTATTATATTCTATGTTATTTATAATGCGTGGGGCCACAACAACTGTGGAGTACGTATTATATTTATGTTACTTATAATGCGTGGGGCCACAACAACTGTGGAGTACGTATTATATCTTATGTTATGTTATGATAATACGTGGGGCCACAACAACTGTGGAGTACGTATTATATTCTATGTTATTTATAATGCGTGGGGCCACAACAACTGTGGAGTACGTATTATATTTATGTTACTTATAATGCGTGGGGCCACAACAACTGTGGAGTACGTATTATATCTTATGTTATGTTATGATAATGCGTGGGGCCACAACAACTGTGGAGTACGTATTATATTTATGTTACTTATAATGCGTGGGGCCACAACAACTGTGGAGTACGTATTATATTTATGTTACTTATAATGCGTGGGGCCACAACAACTGTGGAGTACGTATTATATTTTATGTTACAAAAGTATGGGGCCACAACAACTGTGGAGCATACACTACATGAGACACAGCAATTGTGACATGTAGAATACGTGGGGCCACAACAACTGTGGAGTACGTATTATATTTTATGTTATGTGTATTCATGGGGCCACAACAACTGTGGAGCATGAAGTATGGGGCCACAACAACTGTGGAGCATACACTACATGAGACACACAATTGTGACATGTAGAATACGTGGGGCCACAACAACTGTGGAGTACGTATTATGGTTTATGTTATTTGAATACGTGGGGCCACAACAACTGTGGAGTACGTATTAATGCACGTTATTAATCAAGACAATTGAATAATATTCCAAGTTTATGTTAAGTACAGTTTCAGATCAAATACATGATAAGCCAAGTTTTAGATCAAGTCCATGTTATGTTATACTCACGTACATGTTATGTTCAAGTTTATGTTATTTTCAAGTTCTTATTTATGTTATGCAGGTTTACGTTCATGCTATATTTCAAGTCCATGTTATGTTTCACGTTCATGTTATGTTGTTTGTTCATGTTATGTTTTAAGCTTAAGTTCATGCCAAGTTAAGTCAAGTTCAGTTCACGCTTAAGTTCTGGTTAAGTCATGCTATATGTCAAGTTATACTATGTTTATGTATGACTATAATTATGCATTTATGCTTTTACTGCCATGCATGCATTTTTAACCTGTGTGTGAGTTTTATGTTAACTTACTGAGATTTGTAATCAAATCTCACTGTGGTAGTCCCAACTACCATTCCCCCCGAATGGTAGATCTTGTTACAGGACCCAAAGGAGAATTGGAATCTGACCAACTGAATACGTCGACTAGGCCACGGTGCGATGTTGATGATGGTATAGTATTTAACTTAGGTTAATACTTGTACTTTTGGAGTTGTATCTCAAGTATTCTTTTGATCACAACCATTTTGGACTAGTGTGGTGATCACGGCTTTTTAGTATGCCTTTATGTATGAAATATGTTTCAAGTATTTGGGATATTTTTAGTTTGGTGCATAGTATTGCTAAAGAAAAAAATTATCCGCTGCGAATATTGCATAATGCTAGATGCATGTTAGGAACATTGCATCTTATATGTCATGAACGGGGGCAGGTAACCTTGTGTTGCATGTCCCGACGCTTCAAATGTCCGTTCAATCCCAAGCGGAATTTGGGGGCGTCACACCCCAGGTGCTCGAGGAGGAAACAAGAAGCCCCTTTTCACTCCATCACCTGCAAAAGGTACAAACTTTCCTGTTAAGGAAACAGTGAGGCTACCTATGAATAATATTACAACTGAATATATTAATCAATCTGAACCGTGCCTGATGGGAAATAGTAACAAGTTAGTCCAACCAAAGAATGACACGCCAACCTGTCCAAAACTCAAGTCTCAGATTGCCTTAATGGACCCAGGCCACACTAATGGGCTTAAAGACCAGGTCTCCTCCCTAGCTTCTTTTGTTTTAGACCAGGTGCAAGCACTGCGTGAGCTAAAGAAGAAGGCAACTTGGAAGAGAAAGGCCCGTGACAGAAGGTTAAACACCCCCCCTGCTGATGCAATCAGCAATAAAGAAAATCTCCAACAAGGCTCAAGGAAGAGATTAAACCAGAATGATTTAAATGCTGTCATGTTTCACGGAAAAAAAATTAAACAGGAGAAAGTGGAACCAGAAAAGATAGAGGATGAAGAAATGGTGGTGGCTGGAACCTAGCCCCACCAAAAGCTATGAGTTGTTTAAGCTGGAACTGCCGAGGGCTTGGGAACCCTCGGACAGTGAACAACCTGCACTTTTTAGTGCAATCAAAGTCCCCCACCTTTGTTTTCTTAATGGAAACAAAGAGCAACAGACATAGAGTTGAAACAGTTAAAAGGCTTTTACAGTTTGAAGATAGTTTTGTAGTTGAGGCAAAGGGTTTGAAAGGTGGCTTAGCCTTTCTTTGGAAGCAAGAAACAACAGCAGAGGTGATCTCCTATATAGATTCGCACATTTCTTTAAAAGTGTCCAATGGGCATACACCTGCATGGATTCTAACTGGCTTCTATGGCAATCCTGTCACAGAAGCCAGAAGGGGCAGCTGGGCCCTCCTGAAAATCTTGAATCCTGGTGCAACTTTAGGCTGGCTTTGTGTTGGAGACTTTCATGAAATTCTCTATTTTGGTGAGAAAAAAGGAGGCACTGTAAGACCACAAAAACAAATAGAAAGCTTCCAAAGTGCAATTGATAATTGTGGTCTTTTTGATATGGGGTATTTTGGTAACAAATTCACGTGGAACAATGGGAGACAAGGACCAGATTTTATAAAGGAAAGGCTGGACAGGGCTTTTTGTAATGGAAGATGGTCAGATCATTACACTGATGCGAGGGTTCACATACTTCCAACCCTTAATTCTGACCATAGTCCACTATGGACAACCTATGATCAACTTCCAAGTCCAGCCCCCTCGGCCAATAAGCCCTTCAGGTTTGAAGCAAAGTGGCTACTAGATGAAGAGTGCCACCAGCAAGTAGAAACCTCCTGGAAAACTCTCAGACCTCCCAGAGGCAAGTTGGAACATATGATAGAAGGGCTTCAGCTTTGTAAGGAACAACTGATTAAGTGGAGTGCCAAAAGGTTTGGAAACACTAAAAAAGAGATAAAAGGCAAGATGGAAGCACTGGCTCAGCTCCAAAACAGAAACTCAGGGGAATTAAATGAGCAAATAAGACACCTTCAGAAAGATATAAATACAGGCCTAGAGGAGGAGAACATAAAGTGGAATCAAAGAGCCAAGAAAAAATGGTTTAAGGAGGGAGACAGAAACACCAAGTTCTTCCACCAAGCAGCCACACAGAGAAGGAGAACAAACCTCATTAGAGGAATTCTTGATAACCAGGACCAGATGATAGACTCAACAGTAGGGATCAATGGTCTCTTCCAAGCCTACTACACTGAGCTTTTCACCTCTTCGAGGCCCAACTTAGAATCTGAATGTGTTTTGTCTTTGGAAGCTAAAGTTACAGATTTACATAATGTGCAACTAACCAAAGACTATACTAGACAGGAAGTGGAAGAGGCAATTTTTCACATGGAAGGTCTGAGCTCACCAGGACCCGATGGCTTCCCTGCCATTTTCTACCAAAAACACTGGAGTATTGTGGGGGATCAAGTCACAGAAGCTGTTCTCAATGTACTAAACTCTGAAGGTAGCCTGGAAGGGATCAACAATACCCTCATTTCCTTAATACCAAAGAAGAAGGAGGCTTCAAGGGTAACAGACTTTAGATCTATATCTCTTTGTAATGTAATCTATAAGATCATCTCTAAGATGGTTGCAAATAGATTAAAGAAAGTTCTGCCTTGTATTATTTCACCTTCCCAATCAGCCTTCATACCTTCTAGACTAATTTCTGATAACATAGTGGTGGCCTTTGAGGCTCTACATACTATGAAGTGTAAAATGACAGGAAAAGAAGGTTACATGGCACTCAAACTTGATATGAGCAACGCGTACGATTGAGTTGAATGGAGCTTTCTCAGAACAATCCTCTACAAAATGGGTTTTTGCAGAAAATGGGTTGAAATGGTGATGAAGTGTGTAGAGACAGTCAAGTACTCCCTACTTGTGAATGGAACAACTCAACCTCAGTTCTCCCCTTCCCGAGGTATAAGGCAGGGGGACCCTCTATCACCCTACCTTTTCATCATATGCGAAGAGGCTTTGAGCAATTTACTTACTAAAGCTGAGGAAAACAGGCTTTTACATGGCATCCCAATAGCCAGAGGTCAGCTGAAAGTGTCTCACCTCTTCTTTGCGGATGATAGTTTGGTTTTTTGCAAAGCACAAGCTGAAGAATGGGGTAGATTGATTAGATTGCTGAAATGCTATGAGATGGCCTCGGGGCAAAGGCTGAACATTGAGAAAACATCAATTATGTTTAGTAAAAACACAGCAAGATCTACTCAGGACTATATCACTTCAATTGCAGGGGTGAGAACAGCAATGCCATATGAGAGATACTTGGGATTACCCTCAGTGGTGGGTCGACACAAGGTCAAAACATTCAAGGCCATCCTTGACAATATCAAACAGAAATTGAACAGCAAGTTTACCAAACCTCTCACTTTGGCAGGGAAAGAGATTTACCTCAAAGTAGTTGTACAAGCACTGCCAACCTTCACAATGAGTGTGTTCAAGCTACCCCTAAGCCTACTACAAGCAATTAACAGTGTTATGGCCAACTTTTGGTGGGGTCAACAAGAAAAAGGAAATAAAATCCACTGGATTTCTTGGAAGAAGATGGGGCATTCGAAGAGTGATGGTGGACTAGGTTTTAGAGATCTAGAAATTTTCAACAAAGCTATTCTCTCAAAGCAATGTTGGAGAATTCTTCAGGATCCCAATTCACTAGCAGCACAGGTGATTAAAGCAAAGTATTTCCCTAAAACCTCTTTTCTCCTAGCTAAGGTGGGATCAAAACCATCCTATGTGTGGAGGAGTCTACTAGCTGCCAGACATGTGGTCGAAAATGAGTCCTATTGGAGAATTGGCACGGGGGAGAAGACTAAAATATGGCAAGATAAATGGATACTCAAGCCTGCACCCACCAAGCCTTTGAGCACCTAGAAAATACTTGGACAAAATGCCACTGTTTCAGAACTTATTGACCCTCAAAATAAGTGTTGGAAATCTGAGCTAGTCAAGGATATTTTTGACAAAGAGGAAGCTGCCATAATCCTTAAAACACCAATAAGCACTCTCAGAACAGAAGACAAGCTAATATGGAAGGGCTCAGAAGGACTTTTCTCTGTTAGAAGTGCTTATCACCTGGAAAAATCAGAGGAGGAAGCAACTAAGGGTCAAGCATCATCGAGCACCAATGCCAATTTTATATGGAAGAAACTCTGGAAACTTGAAATCACCCCAAATGAGAGAATGTTCCTCTGGCGTGCATGCCAAAAAGCTCTCCCAACCCAATCCAACCTCTACAAAAGGAAAGTGGTTTCTAACCCTTTGTGTCCTATATGCCAAAGAGAGGAGGAAAGCTTAACTCATGTACTATGGTCGTGTGAAGCAGCCAGGGATGTGTGCGGACAATGCTCAAGAAGACTACAAAAGTGCTCACTAACTCACATTTCCATGATATATCTTCTAGAAAAGCTGTTTCAGAATCTCAATGAAGAAGAACTCAAAGAATTCTCTATAGTTGCACAGATGTTGTGGCTTAGAAGAAATGCATACATCTTCAATCAAGAGTTCTGTCCGCCAAAGAAAATACTTAGAGAAGTGGGTGACAGAGCTTTTTTGGAACAAGGGGAAACAAGAGGTTTTAACAAGCTGGAGAACATGAAGGCCACCACAGCTACTAGTGGGAATGAATGGAGGCCACCACCTCAGAACTGGTTTAAAGTTAACTGGGATGGAGCTATAAATAAAGCACAAGGTACGGTTGGGGTTGGGGTGGTCATAAGGGACAGTCAAGGCATGGTCATTGCAACTCAAAGACAAAGGAAATCCCTCTTCACAGAGCTTCTTTTGGCCGAGTCGTATGGAGCTCTAATTGCTGTCAATTTTGCAAGGGACTTGGGGCTAGCAAATATTATACTAGAAGGGGATTCACTCCAAGCTGTACAAGCACTGAAGAAGGGCCAGGAAGCATGGTGCAGCTCTAGCATGTTCCTCGATGAAGCCAGATCAGGTCTTTCAAAGTTTGCAAGGTGGGAAGTCTCTCATGTTAGGAGAGATGGGAATACTATAGCTCACCTTCTTGCTAAGAATGCTCTTTCCATTTCAGATTGTATTACTACTATGGAGGAATACCCTCTATGTATTTCACGCTTTTTGGAATGAAAGGATCAAAAGGTTGTTATGCCTTTTAAAAAAAAAAAAAAAAAAAAAACATAGTGCACTATTTATGGACTTGATTTAGTCTATATTCCAGACAGAAAAAAAGGATTCAGTTACAATAGAATTTCTAGATTATTCCACACTATTCCAGCACGTCCTTGTATAAGGTTGTTGTGAATTTGTTGCAAAAGATTCTTTTGGTGCTGAGTCACTATTTGCTCTTTTACTATAGCGAGATCAACGTCACCTTAAACTATGAGAATTTGTGGGGTGATCAAAGGGCACGGCATCACCATTCTCCTTGACTCCGGAAGCTCACACAATTTTTTGAACAGCTCGTTGGCTAAGGCAATGGGCTTGACGCTCCAGCACACACAAGGAATGAAGGTGATGATTGCAAATGGGGAAAAGTGACTATAAGGGTCGTTGCGACGGCATCAAAACATTTTTCCATGGTACTGAGTTCACCATTAATTTTTTTTTACTAGAAATAGAAGGGTGTTATGTTGTCCTCGACACACAATGGCTACGGGCCTATATGGTGGGGTTTTATAAAACTTGTAATGAGCTTTGATTACAAGGGTGGCCGAATGGCACTAAAAGGGATCAAGGGTCCAACACACAAAGTGGTCGAAGATAGAGTAGCTGCCAACGAATTAATTCGGAAGAAGTTTGGTCTCCTCTGCCAGTTGCTATCCGTTGCACCAAGGGAGTCTGAGACACTAGCAACAAATTTTTCCATTCACTTGGGTGCTGATTTTGCAAGTCCCTTGACAGTACCATCACCCTTAGAAGAAATATTGCAGGAGTATAATGGAATTTTTTCTGAATCCGTGGGGCTCAGTCCTGACCGATCATACAATCGTCAAATTCCATTGAAGCTTGGTTCAGGACCAGTTAATGTGAGGCCATACTCTTAGCAAAAAGGGGATCATGCCCCCACTAATGAGCATGCCTCCACTAACAATGTTAGTCTGAAGTGTGCCACCGCCAAGGAGAAACAGAGCTGCAGCAACTCTGATAAAGCAACAGCGGTAGCCCTTCAGCTCAGCATAGTTTGTTAGGATCACTTCTTTTGTTTTCTTGTACAGATAAATAGGAATACTAGGTGATTCTTTATATTTTCAATTGGCCAAGAGATATTGCTCGAGGCATATATATATCAAGGCTGGGTGTACAGGTTAGAAGTAGAGAAATAAGAATACAATTTTCCTCTGCAACTCTTCTTGCTCTCCTTTTGTTCTTGATCTTTGACATGGTATAGAGACCACAAGCTTTGAGTCCTAAGGTCCTACTCCATCATTTTCTTCTCAGGCATTTCCTCAAACAGCTTTCCTTCATTGCTCTCTCTTCATCCTGCATCATTAACCCTCATTCAATTCATTCAGAATGACAGAACACACTGCCATTTCACCATCTGAAGATCCAAAAAGCCCTTTTTACCTACACCACAGTGACAATGCCAACACTGTGGTGGTGGTTCCACCGCTTTCTAGCCCAAACTATCTATCATGGCATAGGTCATTTACCTTGACTATTTCTATCAAAAACAAGCTCGGTTTTCTTGATGGGAGAATACGCACCCTAAAACTGGGAGCCCCTTTGTATATTCCTTGGTTGAGATGTAACAACCTAATCTTATCTTGGCTACTCAACTTAATCTTGAAAGAGATAGCATCAGATGTGCTCTACATCAACTCAACAAGGGAAGTATGGGACAAGCTGAAAAATCACTTTGCTCAGCTAGACAACGTGCACATCTACCAACTTCAACAACAACTTGGCTCCATTCTATAAGAGAATCAAACTGTAAGTGAATATTTTACTCAGCTTAATGGAATTTGGGAGGAAATGCATAACTATCGACCTGTTCCTTGTTGTTCATGTTGGTTATGTACTTGCCAAGCTCTTAAATCAATTGGTGATGTTCAAAAGACAGATTATGTATTTAAGTTTCTCATGGGATTAAATGATTCATATGAACACATTAGAGGCCAGATAATCTTAATGAGCCCTATGCCTTCCCTAGACAAAACATTTTCCTTAGTTTTGCAAGAGGAAAGACAAAGGTAGACTAGGATTCTAACAATGCCTTCCCCTGAAGCCTCAGCACTAGTAGCCTATGGTAGCCAAATCAAAAGAAAAGAGAAATCTGATCTCAATTGTTTTCATTGTGGGAAAACTAGACATACCGAGGATAAGTGTTATATGCTCATAGGATTCCCACCTAACTTTAAATTTACCAAGGTCAAACCGAGTCATGGTAGTGGAAACTCCACTCCCACTCACTTTGCACATCAAGCTTCTTCTCAAGGTCAGGAAAGAGGATTGCAGGAAGGTTCTCGATTGAACTTGTCTCAGGCTCAATTTTAGAAACTCATGGCTCTAATCAATGGGAAGATGCCTCATCTTAACTCTAATGATTTGGGTTTTGTTCAGACCACCGCTCAGGCCTCAAATATGTCCACTAAAAGTACCTCTTCCCCTGCTGCATGCTCCAACATGGCTAGTATCACTTCCATTCTTTCTAGCACCTCTGTTGATCATAATGCATCTGATTTTAGCACTCATTCATACACTTGTTTGTCTATTATGCACAAAGCCCCTACTCATGTTGCCAATGCACCTTGGATAATGGATATGGGTGCTACAGACCATATGGTCTATTCCACCTCATTTTTTAGCTCTATCACTTGTCCCACCAAAGCATTTGTGGAATTACCAAATGGTTCTCATGCTGAGGTAACTCACATTGGAACTGTGCACATCT
This sequence comes from Carya cathayensis, assembly GCA_011037825.1. Classification (NCBI taxonomy): domain Eukaryota; kingdom Viridiplantae; phylum Streptophyta; class Magnoliopsida; order Fagales; family Juglandaceae; genus Carya; species Carya cathayensis. Next base: position 831,797 of record QGSO01000287.1, on the reverse strand, counting down.
CAAACAACATTCTGCTCACTGGTGTCCTTTGTGTACCTTCTTTTTCATTTAATCTTCTTTCAGCTAGCAAACTCACTCATGAATCATCTTTGTGTCTTGTTTTCTTGGGCCAATTTTGTTTCTTACAGGCCCTATTTTCATGAACGACGATTGGACTAGCTAAAATCAAGCATGGTCTTTATTTCCTTCTTCCCAGCATTTTTTAAAATAAAGCTGCCAATCAAGTTTCTTCTATCAACTTAACAGATTTCCCTCTTTCCCCCAACACTCAACTCTGTAAGCCATGACCCAACAAGATTTTAAGCTTTAGCATCTTAGATTAGGGCACTTATTTGATCAAAGACTTAGATTAGTTCAGTGTATTTCGTTTGATGCCTCTTCAGATTGTTATGCTCGTCACCAAGCAAAACATAAACAAGTTACCTTCCAGTCAAGAAGTTCTTGTACTCATTCCAACTTTAATTTAATCCATTGCAATATTTGAGGGCCTTACTCTCATTCATCTCTACAAGGCCATCATTATTTTCTCACCATTGTTGATGAACATAGTTGAGTAACTTGGGTTTTTTTTATGAAGTTTCAATCCGAAACCAAACAACTCTCGCAGAATTTCATCCTTACGGTGCAAACTCAATTCAAATCCAAAATTAAAATAATAAGGACAGATAATGGAATGGAATTTCACATGCCTATTTTTTATAATGCTCATGGCATTCAACATCAAAAATCTTGTGTAGACACTCCACAGTAAAATGGTGTTGTGGAGAGAAAGCACCAACATCTTCTTAATGTTGCCCGAGCACTTCTCTTCCAAGCTTCTCTTCCAACAAAATTTTGGGGGGATGCAATCTTGACAACCACCTATCTCATCAATAGAACTCCCACTCCCTCTTAAACAACAAATCTCCATATGAAATCATTTTTTCCTCACCACCCTTCTATAGTCATTTGAAAGTCTTTGAGTGCCTTTGTTTTGTGTCAACTCTTAAGCACAACAGAACAAAGTTTGAGTCTAGAGATATGAGGTGTGTTTTTATTGGTTATCCTGCAAATGTCAAGGGGTATAAAGTCTATAGTTTAGACACTCATACCAGTTTTGTCTCACGGGATGTTAACTTAATTGAGTACACCTTTCCTTTTCATTCCTCCACCTCCATTCAACCTTCTTCTCCATCTGACTTTGCTGTCCCACTAGCACTATCAGAATTTTATTCCCCTCTCATTCTAGCTAATCTCTCCATCAATACCTCAGAACATCCCATTGAATCTCCAGCTCCCTCTCATTCCTCCTCTGGTTCATCCTTAGATGATTCCCATCTCACCACACCAAAATTAGATTCCTCCATATTTGCTCCAGCTTTGGAAGAAGATTCAACCATTATTTTTAGAAAATCCACTCGACCAAGAAATGCTCCATCTTATTTGCAAGACTACCCTTGTAATCTTGCATCTTAGACTCCTACTCATGCATCTAAGACTCCTACTAATTTTTCAACTCCTTATCCTCTTACTAATCACATCACATATGATCATCTGTCATCATCTCATAAAGCATATGCCTTAGCCCTTTCACTTACACATGAACCCAAGTCATATGAGGAAGCTATGACCTCTACTCATTGGAATGCTGCAATGAGGTATGAAATTGCTGCCCTTGAGGCCAACAACACCTGGTCCGTAACTACTTTACCCCCTAGACATAAAATTGTTGGCTGTAAGCATGTGTACAAAGTCAAATTGAAGTCTGATGGAACTATTGACAAACATAAGGCTAGATTGGTGGCAAAGGGGTATACACAAAGAGATGGGTTTGACTACCAAGAGACATTTAGTCCAGTGGCAAAGATGACAACAGTTCGACTTTTTCTTGCTTTGGTAGCAATTCACAACTGGCATCTGGCTCAACTTGATGTGCACAATGCTTTTTTACATGGGGACCTCAATGAAGAGATATACATGGACTTGCCACCAGGTTATGTGGTTAAGGGGGAGTCTCAGCAACAAGAAAGGCTGGTTTGCAGGTTAAATAAGTCACTATATGGCTTGAAACAAGCCTCGAGGCAGTGGAACTCCAAGTTCACCACTGTTTTGCTCTCCATTGGATTTCACCAATCCAAATCTGATTACTCACTATTCACTAAGAATGACCAACATGGTTTTACAGCCCTTTTAGTTTATGTGGATGACATAATTGTGGAGAGCAATAATCCAGCTACCATAAAGAGTATTAAAGAATTTCTTCACAGCCACTTTAAGATCAAGGATCTTGGCCCCTTGAAGTTTTTCTCAGGCATGGAAGTTGCAAGAACAATAGCCGGGATCCACATATGTTAGAGGAAATACACATTAGAGATCTTAGAGGATGTTGGTTTGCTTGGTTCTAAACCAGTCAGTACTCCCATCAAATTAAATCACAAGCTTGCACACTCTTTCATTGGTATGTTGATAGATATTACAAGTTATCGAAGACTGATTGGCAGGTTCATCTACTTGACCATTAGTAGACCAAATCTCACTTATGCAGTGGGTGTTCTCAGCCAATTCATGGGCAAACCAACTCAGATGCATTTGCATCATGCTCATCGAATTTTGAGATATCTAAAGGGGTCAATTGGTCAGGGCCTTTTCTTCTTAGCTATGTTCTCCTGCACCTCAAAGCATATAGTGATTTGGATTGGGCAGCATGCCCTGAAACTCGAAAATCAATCACTGGTTTCTCTATCTTTCTTGGAGACTCTTTAGTGAGTTGGAAATCCAAGAAACCAGCTACAGTATCTCTATCTTCTATTGAGGCAGAATATCGAGCACTTGCTTAAACATGTTGTGATGTGGTTTGGTTGATTACACTCTTAAAGGACTTTAATATACAACACAAACAGCCAACACTACAATATTGTGACAACCAAGCTACCATTCATCTTACCAAGAATCCCATCTTTTACGAGAGGATGAAACATATAGAGATAGATTGTCATTTCATTTGAGAAAAGGTAGCTGCTAGTGCAATAATTCCAGTTCTTGTTGGCTGATATCTTTACAAAGGCTTTATCTACAACACAGTTTCATTTCTTATTGTCCAAGATGGGCATTGTAAAAATATATGCCCATCTTGAGGGAGAGTCTCAGCAAAAGGGGGATCATGCCTCCTCCAATAAGCATGCCTCCACTAACAATGTTAGTCTGAAGCGTGACACCACCAAGGAGAAACATAGTTGCACCAACTTTGATAAAGCAACAACAGTAGCCCTCCAGCTCAGCATAGTTTGTTAGGAACACTTCTTTTGTTTTCTTGTATAGATAAATAGGAATACTAGGTGATTCTTTATATTTTCAATTGGCCAAGAGATATTGCTCTTGGCATATATATATATATCAAGGCTGGGTGTACAGTTTAGAGGTAGAGAAATAAGAATACAATTTTCCAATTTTCCTCTGCAACTCTTCTTTCTCTTCTTTTGTTCTTGATCTTTAACACATACCGCTATCCACACTACATAAAGGAGGAGATCGAGAAGTTAATATCAAGTTTACTACAATCTAGGGTAGTGCAACCAAGTACTAGCCCCTACTCATCACCGGTTTTAACGGTAAAAAAAATGAGATGGCTCTTGGTAGCTTTGCATGGACTACAAAGCCCTCAACCAAAAAATGGTAAAGGACAAATTTCCTATACTCATTATTGATGAGTTATTGGACGAGTTAAATGGAGAGAAGATTTTTTCAAACTTGGACCTTCACTCGGGCTTCCATCAAATAAAAATGCACACCATAGATATAGAGAAAAAGGCGTTCCAAATGCATCATGGGCATAACGAGTTTCTCGTGATGCCATTTGGATTCACCAATGCCCCCTCAACATTCCATAAGCAGAGTAAGGAAACAGAGGCCAAGTAAAGAAGGAGGAATGCAAGGCAACTATTACTAGAATAAATTGAATTATGTAATCTTGTCTTGTTTAGGAAGTCTATCAATTAGTCATCTTTCCATATATTCTGTTGCTTGAATAAGGGAATAGTTTATATAGACGTATTATTACCATCAATAAAGATTATCCATAAAATAATTCTCAACTTCGACTGTTAACAAAATTGGGTTCCTCCAATAACCCATACTTTTGCTTAGTAATATTTCACCATAGGGAAGCCTCGGAAAAACGATCCTACAGCATTTCCTTTGGATCCCCCAATAACTCATTCGGTTTCGAGGGCTCGTAACAGTTATAGTGTCACTTTTCTTAAAGTAATAATTGCCCCCACCAATAATTGTATGCATAGATGTACATAGGTTACAAGTGAATTTGTCTAAGAAAAAAAATGAAGTTCAAAACAAATCTCTTTGTCAAACTGTGTTATGCACACAAGAAGTTAGATTCCAAATGCTCTCAGATTTTACTATTCAACCAAGAAATTAGAAGTATGTTCTCTACAAAATGAATAGATCTTAATGATAAATTTTGAAGAATTGAAGACTTTTGGGAGAGAAAGAATTTCAAAATTACCTCCTGCCATTGTTAAATTCGTAGACCAATTGGTCTATTTATAGATGGTGAAAGGTTGCAAATGAAAAGTTGTAAATTTTCATTTTCCTGAAAACTGTTCTGAGTGGCTATATATATACATGTTAGCATATGAAGCAATTGTTGGACCTAGTCCAACTGTTATTTTGCTTCCTTCCCAAGGAGACCGCACGAGTTTGATCCCCAAGTGCTGCGACTTTAGCTTTTGCACTTTGTTTTCCAACAACAGTTCTTGTGCGCCATGCATCTTGGGCTGTCTGCATTCGCAGCCCACCCACATAAAGCATAAAAATACACCCTATGTGTCCTTTTTGAACATCTTCCCATTTGTTCAAATCAAGCATTCTACACCACTAAGGCAATCATCTACATTGAGTTATAGTATAGACCCATTTTGTTATAACTATAAGCTATGTATAAACTTTTCATAATTCCTCTTTTTCCAAAATAATTCATAACTTCCAAATAAATCTAAAAAAATAATATTAATAATAAAATATATTATATACTTATTTTGAAAATATTTCCAACATGAGCAACACTATTGGTTCTTTTTTGTACCCAAGATGAAAGCTTCTTGACATATATCAGAGGAAAAAAAATTTTTAACAAGTAAAAAGTATTCAATTGCATTCAAGAGCGATGGAGTTGACAATTAAAAGGGTTTGGTCAATCTTCTACTGCCATGTCAGATGAAATGGACGAGTTACCTCTTATTACAACTAAAAACTTTACAGGTAATTTCAGCTCAATTGCTTTTAAGTTCTGTCATGCAATTATTATTGGTCTAAATCTTGCAAATAGGTTCCTCATTTGACAACTTCAAATGGCAACTTTGGCTACCTTGAATTTGAATGTTATTAAGATACTTTGTTGGGCTGTTTGGTTTGTTATATATAATTTTTGCACATTGACTTTTTGTTAGTCGTAGTCACTAGATTCAGAAATTAGATGCATTTTCGAATGCACACCATGTCAGAAACTTTTGTTATTTGAGCTTCTCATATTAGTGAATTGATTTTCATATCTTTCTTTCATGCCATAAGTTGCATAAGTTTCTATTCTTATGAAGGGGGATACTTAAATAAATCGCTTATATATATTACACACAGCAACAACATTACTTATATAAATATATATATATATATATTATATATAATCATTTCTTCATTTGATGGTGGTGTAGTCAAGGTAAAAACATTGATTATATAAAAATTCCCCGTCAGCACTTAGAAATCCATATTCTATTGAATTTTCTATGATTTAGAAGAAGGTCTACATGAGCGGTCTAGGATTCTGAGTTGTGTACATATAGAAATGAATGGTTTGAAAGGAAATAGAGTATTAGGTAATGAAATTCCCTTCATAAATTAAAATGGAATTAACCTTTTAAAGAGTGTTACCCCAGTTGTATGAATTTGCTTAGAGAACCAGCAGCTAGTGTACCATCTTGAAGAGTGAAAAGATCAACATTATACATAAGGGTGGGTAGCCAAAATGAGCAACAATGTATCTTAAAAATGATTTGATCTTCCAGTTTATAGTCTAATTTTCATAAAAGCCAGAGAGAAAAACTTGACTGGTATACAAATGAATGGAAAAGGCAAGTTGACATATATGATATATCATCTTAAAAGTATAATGCCATGACATTAATTTGTTTCTTAAGTCTGATTTTAGCAGTTCCTATTTTCATTTTTCAGGTGACTTGGTTGCTGATATATTGGTTTATGCATTCTACTTGTCTCTTAAGGCCTATAATTTTCTTCATTTTAGAATCAAATCATATTGGAGTTGTGCTTTCCATATGAACTTTGGTTGCTGTTTGTAGGCATGCACAATGATTTTGTTGTTCATGTTTTATGTTGGCCATGTTTCATGTCAATACATCTGCCTTTTTTCCTTCTAACTTGATCACCCTAATTAAACACTTGATTACAACATGAGCAAGCGAACATTACATTTCACCCTCCTTATAACTGGCAAACATGATTTTTGTAAGGTTGCCACTCAACTACCAATTATTTAGGTGTTTTGTATCTCAGTTTGAAACTTTAGTGACAATATAAAAAGACATCAACCTTGGGTTGGAGATTGTCGTACAATGAATATAAATAATGAAACTTATTGTGCCTAGCTACTTTAAGTCTTCTGTAAGGACACTATAGTTTGCCTAACGCTCATCATGTTCACCCATCTCAAAATAATACTTTAATTCTTACAGAAATTGCTTGGAATGTATTGCCAACTCGTTTTGTGCTAGCTAAAATGATCACTGAGCTAGAGGAGTTACAAGCTCATTGCCACCTATGTAACTTAGCACATGAAATGTTCGAACCTTATTTTTCATTCACTCTTTGTTGTAGACAGACGTATGAGCAGCTTAGTATTCATCAGACTCTTAATAGCTAGTGTCAGATGGATTTTATTTGGTTCGACTGAAACCAAATTATCCATAGCTCCAAGAGGTGTATGGACACCTGTAGATGGGATTTAGGGACTGGGGAAACATGGAATCCCGACTTAGGAACCCAAAATCCCTGTCAAGAGAGGGGAATTGCAAAAAGAAGCGCTAATACAAGAACTTACACGAACTAATTAGCTTGTTTTTGTGTTGGTAGCAGCTAGGCACAAAATACTCTAATTTTCTCCACCTTTTTTTCTACTGATATAGATAGATGAATGCGACAGGAAGACCGCGTGAAATACAGGACTTGGACTGATTCCACATTGATTTGGACTGATCCCACCACATGATATGCCAAAGACTTTTAGAAAAAGTGGAAGAAGACCTGAGTTACTAAAGTCGGAGGCTCTCTGCTTCCACATTGACTTGGACTAATATTTACACCCACATCTTACTCCGTAGAAACCTGCAAAATGCCTAATATCCACATTTATTTCACATGGACTGTCGGTTTCATTTTAGAATACTCAGAAATACAGGTTCATTTTCTGTCTAATTACCTTATATATACGGTCTCGGATCTTGATAATTCCAGTGGTTTTTTGGGCCCAACTTGGATCATAAGTGTCGGAACAGATGTGGAAACTGAAAATAAATGATAGACCGAATTAAGTTACTCTCATGGAAATTGCTTGGAATGTATTCAACTCGTGTTGGGCTAGCTAAAATGATCTCTGAGTTAGAAGAGTTCCAAGCTCATTGCTACCAATATAACACTGCTCATGAAACGTTCGAACAGCTATTTTTCAATCGCACTTTTGCACGGATTCTTCGGAGATAATCCTCTCTACAGCTCAACATCTCATAATGATTCTTAATTCCTAGTGTTAGACGGGTTTTTTTTTTTGGTTTGACAAAAAACAAATTATCCATAGCTCTACTAGGTGAATGGACAACTGTAGAACACGCTAGAATCTCTTCAAGTAAAAATTTCACATGTAAAGTGTCGGCAAAATCAAAAGGGAAATAATTTAAATTAAACAAAATGCAACACACAATAAGTTTAAAGGAGAGGGAATTTATATTGTTAATCAGAAGGCAGGAATGTTAGTATCAGACAGAGATATGCATGCCATGGAAATATTTTTGACATGAGGACTTGCAAAAAGAAGTGCTAATACAAGAACCTACTCGAATTGAAACTATCGAGCATCTGCATCTGGACACGGGGGCTTAATTTTTGTTGCGGAGAGGTTCATAAAACAATAAATAAATAAATTATCCAAAGGTCATCAAATAAATTATGAACATGAAATAGCATTGTTTGGTTTCTTTTAATAACGAAATAATTATGCAATTTTAACTAACCAAAAGTAAGAAGTCACTTCTTGCTATTCTGATGTGTTACCAAGTGCATATATATATATAACTGCCCCCATTCTGAAAATAGCATTGTTAAGGCCAGTTGAATATGGGAAACCTGAAGGAATTTGGTAGCACAAATCAACATTTCTTCCGGCAATGTTGACCATTCTTGAAGTAACTTAATTAAGCATAATTGCTTAAGCCGGTCATAGATATTGGGTTGTGTGTGGAGCATGATTTGAGAGCTGAAAAGTGTCAGACAGATTGTTTGCTTAATCGTCGCACAAGCAAAGTTCAAACAGAGAAGCTTAGAAGAGAGTTTGCTCAAGGTGCATGCGACAGTCAACTTAAGTGAAGAAAAACACTAGTGGTTGCTCGAGATTCGCTTGGTGATTGGCTTGAACAAATGTTATACAAATTATTGTTCACTCATGGGGTGCTTGACAAACCCCTCGAGCGAAAAATTCTGATTTTGCTGTCTTTGGATTTCTCACTCTAGGCCTCAATTGCCACAAAAAATCTCAAAAAGTGTTGCAAATATTCTTAAGCGTTGAAGGGCAAGTGCTGCTAAGTGGTCACAAACGTTTCATCTCGAAAGGTATATTGCAGCGATAAAATTTTTGGTTGCAAATATATATCACTTTTTCCTGGATAATAGTCGCCGTAAATATGTATCTATGATGCTGTAAAACTTGAGATCGGCAAAAATCAACCATTTCCTACAACTCATTGCCATGGTAAATATTATTTTTCCACTGCAAATATGATTGATAATAACGGCACACAGCCTTTGTCGCAAACTACCATGGTGAGATTAAATGAATTATGGTTTTTGCAGCAATGGATGGATTGTCGCAAATAACAAACTATCCCCGCAAATGATAGTTAAAATTATGGCAAAGCCATTAGCGTCGCAAATATGGTGGATTTGGTAGAAATTGGCATCCATTTTTTTTAAGAATGTTCAACAGGATACAGGACCAAGTACCCAGATGTACTTGTAACAGCCCGCTAAAATTATCAGTTTTGAATTATTTCCCGACAGCAATCACATCTCTCTCGTCTTTACCCTCATCTGGAATCACGCGTATAGATTATCTTTTCCGTAAATCACGTAATTTGTTCTTCACCGACAGCTGTAAAATCATGAGTCTTCCAAGACCACGCCTAGCCTTTCTCAAGCCCAAACTACCACTTTATGTGGTGGACAGCCACCGTACGCCGCCACGTACGTTCCTCCGACGCATGTTCGTGACGAACAACGAGCGACGCACGGGTTATCCCGTCGATGGTATAACCTTCTATCTCTAGTTATTTTACGTTTAAAATAGTTGGTTGGTTTGTGGATTGTGTAGTTGTATTTGTGGAATTCGTTGCGTAGTTGTGAAGCGAAGTGTGGTTGTGAAGTGTTGCGTTTGATTGTGTATTTTGTGGACTGTGCTGTGAAGTATAGGCGTGAGATGGATGCCGTAGATGTGATACGGCGGGTTGTGTGAAGAGAATACGCGTGTAGCGTATTCTGTGTAATGCAGCGACGCGCCGCGCGACGTGCACTGTAGTGATGTGTGTCGTAGAAGGAAGGGAGTACGCATGTAGTGTACTCCGTGTTGTATGGCGATGCATCGTGTGATGTGCATCGTGTTGATGAGAGTTGTAGCGAAGGAAGTACGCGTAGCGCGTACTCCGTGTCGCGTAGCGATGCACCGTGAGACGTGTATCGCAGTGATGGGTATTGTAGTGTGGATGGAAGAGAGTTCACGTGAGTGTACTCTGTATTAAGTCGTGATACATCGGATGGCGTGTCACGAAGGGTTGAATGGCGTAGCAGAGAAGTGTGGAGCGTATGGTGTAATGTTGGGAAACTGTATGACAGTGTCCCGAAGCAGTGATGATATGGATTATAGTCCGGGATGACTGGTGTCATCTTGTGGTTGACTATGGCTAAGAGTATATGGATTGAGAAATGAGTTGTTTGTTTGGTTGTTATTGATAATTTTAATGAACTTGTTTTAGTGCAAAGGCTTTCTGAAGTCAATTTATCTCTTCCGAGTATAGTGAAACCTCAAGTTGGCCGTGGTGTTGCAAGTGCTTACAATATGGCAATTGAGTTCAGAAGTGAAAATCTTAAGGACTCGAGTGTTCCTCTTCCAGCTGTTGTGCAGTTCCTCGTGTCTCGCGCTCTATTCTCATAGAACGCGACGATCGAGGTAAGTTAGCCTCTAACTTACTATCAGTTTATTGTGTATGTGTGATGGGTAAGAGAACTACAATTTATGTATGTATGTTATCGTATATGCCATGTCATGCTATGTCATTACATGTTTATCTGTTACGTATGATTTAATCTCTCATGAATAATTATCTGTTAAATAATCTTTTCTGCCATACAATGATGTATGTTATAAGTATGCCATGTTAAGTATGCCATATGATACATGTATGCCATGAAATGTTTATGATTAAATCATATTATGCCATTTACAAGTATACGCCATGTTAGAAAAGTATATGATATTAAATAATATCACATGCATTAAGAAAGATAAGACATGTTATGTTATAATAATGCGTGGGGCCACAACAACTGTGGAGTACGTATTATATTTATGTTATTTATAATGCGTGGGGCCACAACAACTGTGGAGTACGTATTATATTTTATGTTATTTATAATGCGTGGGGCCACAACAACTGTGGAGTACGTATTATATTTTATGTTACTTATAATGCGTGGGGCCACAACAACTGTGGAGTACGTATTATATTTATGTTACTTATAATGCGTGGGGCCACAACAACTGTGGAGTACGTATTATATTTATGTTATGTTATTTATAATGCGTGGGGCCACAACAACTGTGGAGTACGTATTATATTTTATGTTATTTATAATGCGTGGGGCCACAACAACTGTGGAGTACGTATTATATTTTATGTTATTTATAATGCGTGGGGCCACAACAACTGTGGAGTACGTATTATATTTTATGTTATTTATAATGCGTGGGGCCACAACAACTGTGGAGTACGTATTATATTTAATGTTATGTTACTTATAATGCGTGGGGCCACAACAACTGTGGAGTACGTATTATATTTATGTTACTTATAATGCGTGGGGCCACAACAACTGTGGAGTACGTATTATATTTTATGTTACATGAAGTATGGGGCCACAACAACTGTGGAGCATACACTACATGAGACACAGCAATTGTGACATGTAGAATACGTGGGGCCACAACAACTGTGGAGTACGTATTATATTTTATGTTATGTGAATTCATGGGGCCACAACAACTGTGGAGCATGAAGTATGGGGCCACAACAACTGTGGAGCATACACTACATGAGACACAGCAATTGTGACATGTAGAATACGTGGGGCCACAACAACTGTGGAGTACGTATTATGTTTTATGTTACTTGAATACGTGGGGCCACAACAACTGTGGAGTACGTATTAATGCACGTTATTAATCAAGACAATTAAATAAGATTCCAAGTTTATGTTAAGTCAAGTTTCAGATCAAGTTCATGTTATGTTATGCTCACGTACATGTTATGTTCATGTTCATGTTATGTTCCAAGTTCATGTTCACATCATGTTATGTTCACGTTTATGATACGTTCAAGCTCACGTTCATGTTATGTTATGTTCATGTCCATGTTATGTTTCACGTTCATGTTATGTTGATTGTTCATGTTATGTTTTAAGCTTAAGTTCATGCCATGTTAAGTCAAGTTCAGTTCACGCTTAAGTTCTGGTTAAGTCATGCTATATGTCAAGTTATACTATGTTTATGTATGACTATAATTATGCATTTATGCTTTTACTGCCATGCATGCATTTTTAACCTGTGTATAAGTTTTATGTTAACTTACTGAGATTTGTAATCAAATCTCACTGTGGTAGTCCCAACTACCATTCCCCCCGAATGGTAGATCTTGTTACAGGACCCAAAGGAGAATTGGAATCTGACCAACTGAATACGGTCGACTAGGCCACGGTGCGATGTTGATGATGGTATAGTATTTAACTTAGGTTAATACTTGTACTTTTGGAGTTGTATCTCAAGTATTCTTTTGATCACAACCATTTTAGACTAGTGTGGTGATCACGGCTTTTTAGTATGCCTTTATGTATGAATTATGTTTCAAGTATTTGGGATATATTTAGTTGGTGCATAGTATTGCTAAAGAAAAAGATTATCCGCTGCGAATATTGCATAATGTTAGATGCATGTTAGGAACATTGCATCTTATATGTCATGAACGGGGGCAGGTAACCTTGTGTTGCATGTCTCGACGCTTCAAATGTCCGTTCAATCCCAAGCGGAATTTGGGGGCGTCACAGTACTCACCCTGAATCTGTGTTTCAAACTCGGGTAAGAACTCAGATTAATCTAAATTTTTACAAGAAATTTCAATTCCGGCCTATATTTGGGTATTTTTTTTTTAATTTATAAAAGTTCATATTTCAGTTCAAAAGTTTAAATTCCTTTTTTAAATGCCTATATTATATTAAAGACTTTTCAAGAAAAATACATGTTGAACAACATAATTTCCTTTATGTAAAAGCCTATATTGATTATAAAAAATGCTGAAAATTTTATAATAACCTATATTTTATGAAAACTTTTTCTAAGTCATGTTAAAAAACATAATTCTAACATTGTTAAGAATAATAAAAATATATAAAAATGAAAAACTAAAATCCATGTAATCCACTACATATTACATTATTTTGTTATTTAAACATTACATTATAAAATACAAATTACAAGATATGAATTACAAAATCATTAGCATGGTCTTCCATCAACGATTTAATCTCACATCAAGTAGCAACTTCAAGTAATTTGACTAAAAATGGATCTTGCAAAAAACAAAAGTTTTGAATACTTAGAAAAGCTATATAATCCTTAATCTCACACCAAAATTGTAATGCCAAAATTGTTGATGAGAACAAAACTCACCTTAAGATAAATTACATTTCTTCTCTTTATGGAATAGTAAGATAAATTACATTTCCAAGCAATGTTCCTCACAACTCAAAAAAAAAAAACAAAGAATAAGAAGTCAACAACAAGTACCAACACTTCATCAAAAAAACCAGGTAACAAAAGGAAGACACTCAAATAATAAACTAAAGATGTCAAATCCAAAGCTTTTGGGAAGAAAAATGCTACCACCAAACAATACATTTGATCTCTCACATCATGCTTAAAAAGGAAATCCAAGTCACCACACTTGGACTCGTTTATGCCAAGTAAACAAAGTTTCTATCAAATATTTCGCCATAAATTTTTTGGAATTCACACAAATTCAATGAATCTTCAAAGCACTACTATGCTGTTTCACCCCAAACATAATCCTCTTGATTATTAAGAATGGCAGTCTCCATCAAGAACAAAGGCGCCAATATCTAAATAACTTGCCAGGTGCTAAAAAACAGACAAAAAAAAAAAAAAGCACTTGTGTATAATCCATTACTCTTACGAAACTTGTGTCGACTAATGAATATGGTCTTTGACCTAACCATGTATAATCTTTCATTTCCAAAACATGATTAAAACATTTCAAATTAATTCGTGCACTACGCTTGCTTCAACACGTGTGCGTGCTTAGAATCTAATGAGGCTACAAGTACATGATTAAGCATATTAAACCAGTTTCCGGAAGTGACAATTAGAGGAAGATCGATTAAGCATATTAAACCAGTTTCCGGAAGTGACAATTAGAGGAAGATCCGACATAGCATGTTCACCTCATCTACTTAAACCCAGTTTCTTTATTTACTGGTCTATACATGATCTATACATACACACAAAGGGTATCCGATGCGTGGTTGGATTATGAAGATATGAAAAGAGTTGATAGGTAAAAAGGATCACGATCTGCAAATGCATGCTTTTATTATTATGAGATAAAATAATAATTATTGGGGCCAAAAACAAACAAAAGGAAGAGCTGTTAGTATTCTAAGATGCTAAATATAGTCTGACAAAGTGAGAGATAGAATAGAAAGAGAGATAGATCATGAAATGTAGGTTGTGCTTAGAGGCATGTAGCCACACCAATAGGCTCGCATGGAGGAACCAGAAAAGCTTATGGGTGATTTGTCCTAGAAAGATAAACCACATGGGGGTAACAGCCTGACCACCCCATTTTTTATAATAATTGGAATCCAGTTACTTCCTAGCTAAAAGGTTCAGTCATTCTAGTGACTCAGTCAGTGTTTGGCAACCTTAAATATATATACATACATATATTTTATGAATTCCTTTTTATCCAAATGCATAAATATGTATATGCGTGACGAAGTCATACCCAAATGGCCTCTGCTGATTCAGACCTTGGAATCATTTATTCTGTCACTCAAATGTCTTTTTCTTCCCCTCATTGAACTAAGGTGCTTAACAAGGTTTTTCATACATACAGAGAAAAAACCAAAAGCAAAAACAAAAACAAACAAATCCTTGTAGTCCCAAAACTCCTGCAAGCTGTCAAAAATTGAAAAAGTAAGTATGAGTACATTTTTCAAGAAAAAAATAAACAGAGAAATAGAACAAAGATGAAATCCCCATGAAACCCTTCGAGCACCGGAAGAAATAGGAAGACGAAAAAGAGGAAATCACTAGATCTACCCAAATTTACATTCATTGTTCACAGAGAGAGAGAGAGAGAGAGGTGTGAGCAGAAAATAAAAAGAAGAAACAAGCTTACACTGGACATACAGAGTCTAAAATATGTTGTTATCTCTTGGATCCCAAGCTCAGGCACTTCCATCTTCTTCCCATATCTGCTACTCCTCTCCATCAAGTAACCATCGAGATAGTCATCTAACTATCTCGATGGATACCCACTTGAGAACTCTCTAAAACCCGAAAAATGTGAGAATGAGAAGATTGAGAGAATGAGAACGTGAAGAGAAGGGTTGGATGAGGCAAAAAAGAAGACGAAAGTTGAGTGGTGGGAGCTAGGGTTCAACACGAGAGAATGAGCAGCAGGAAGCTAGGGTTTACTATTTAGAGAGAGAAATCTATATTTGGGATTGCGGTAGGAGGTCTGAAAAGTGCTTAAATAGCATTAAAAGTACTTTAATAATAAATATAAAATGTTTGGATATTCTATATAAAAGTACTTTTTAGGTCCCAATAAGTTAGAATTTGCATTGGAGAAAAAGCACCATTTTGATACTTTTCTATCAACGTACTTTTCATCACACTAAAAAAGGTGGGTATAAGTTTGTCAAAAGACCAAAATATTTCAATAATTTTTAATAATTACATATTTTAACCTTGGCATTCCTCAAAACAAGGCAACTCACTCCCGTTTCTCTCTCCTCCCTTTAATGGTGTGTTTAGATGCAGAGCAAATAACTCCTTAGTAAAGTGTGTACAACCCAGATTTTCCTACCCCATTCAATAGCTCAGAAAACCCAAATTAATCTACCCATCCCTGCCTTCAAACTCATGCAACCTACCTTCTACTCCTTGTAGTGCGTGTTAAGGAAATGTTCTTTTTGGTGTTCTAATAGCATGGTTATTTCTCATTAATATTTGGTGGGTTTTTTTTTTCTTTTTTGTTCTTTCACAGGATACAGAGTATATTCCTGTAGCATTTTAAGGAGCTTCTCCTCCTTTGGTGTTTTGAAAGTATGGTAATTTCTAACTGATTTTTTGTGATTTTTTTTTCATAATTTCTTACTTCAGATTTTTGAATGCAGACTTGTGTTCCAAATTGGGTCTTATTGAGAGAGGGAGTCTAGCAATAACCTATTATAATACCTTTGAGAAATTAGCCCTCAATTACAAGATACCCAATAATTCAAGCCAAGAAAGTCTTATCTTAGTTGAAGATTGATTTTTATATTCCTTCACTCAACAACTTGGGAAAAGTCTCCTACTAATCTGATTTTGTAGTATCCTTGGCAAATTTGATTTCTACAACATACACTTATCACTCTATAATCAAGTTTCATTCTTAGTACAACCTCCCTAGGAACTTCAAAACTACCAAATAGATTCTCATCAATTTCCATCCTACTAAAACTCTATCTCTCCTCATACTATATATATATATATATATATATATATATAACACCCACAAGCCACTTCCTTTATGTTTCTCAGTGTGTCTGGTGTGGAGTGTGAATGCATTTAGTGGTACTGCTATTTGTGAAAGTTGAGTTCTAATCTTCCATTCACAGTGGACATTATCATTAGAAGGGTTAGTTGGACTTTGGGTATGATGTAATTGATTTTATTTGCCATTTATTTGTTATTTTTTAGAAGACCTATATTAAGATTTTATGTTTTGTGTTGATAATATATCATTATTTGTGTTGAGAAGAGGTTTGTTTTGTGTTGAGAGTATGTATTTTTTGTATCGAGAATATGTCTTTTTTGCATTGAGAAGATGAACTCAACTTTTTAGCTAGTCGAATCTCTCTTGATTTTGTATCTTTAATTTCTAGTATAAGCATAGAACCTATTAACTAAACTAGTTAAGGATAGAGGCAGAATACAAGCTGAGGACAGCTTATACTTTCTCCCAAGTCTAAACTAATGACTAAACTAGTACTATTATTTTTTTGTACAATATCGCCTTCTCCAATCTTGGCGCTTTAGCATTTCATAATTAGATTACAATATCCTCTGAAATAGAGAGATCCTATTGGTTGCTTGCAAGTACAAGTATGAAATATATTTACGTTAACCATGCTCATTTCAACTCATGAATAAAGAATCCAATCAATCTATTAATATCAGGACCAAAAATACAAAGAAAAAAAATAGCAGCACAATAATCACTCAAGTAGATTTTTATCTTTGTGTGTATCCTCTTTCAATGCAAATGAGATGACTCTCGTGTACAAAGCAGTGGCCCATATTTAGAAATAGGTTCCTTTTGTTTCAATCACGCCCTAGCAAGACATTAATAGAGGTGCTCGGGAAACATGAGTGCTTGTGAATTTTTCATTATAGTTGACTGTAGAGTTTCCTATGCATTACTTAAATTCTCACTTGTCAGCTCATTCTTTTGTACTTCATGTTCTTTGTACAGAAGAATAGGTTATTATTAGTGATGAATATAGTTTGGGTACTTCTTTTCCAGCCTGCTGGGATCATAAGATCGAATATCAATATAACTTCAATGAAGAAACTAACATGGCCACTCAAATTGCTGTGAATATATAGCGAGGCACAAAATGGTTATTTATGTTCGAAAATAATAACCTCAAACCTATGCTCTCCGAGTGTACTAGACTTAGAAAATTCTGGTGAATTATTTGCCACGGGAAACACAACCATATTGTTGTACAATGAATATTAATGAAACTTATGGTAGCTACTTTCTTCTGATGTGTATGCTAATAAGGAAACTGCTTGCCTCGTTATTTTTAAAAATACAGTTTAAAATATTTCTAGTCATGATCCTCCTGTTGATAAGAAGTCGTAAAAACATATATATGAATTAACCACATAGTCGCCCAACCATTACATTTAATGAAAAAAACTAAATTGAAAGCAGCTTGTCCTCACTAATAAAAATAACAAAACAAGACAAGCATAGGAAAAAAAATTCAATTAAAAACCAGTCTTCTATAGAAAGAGGCAGGAATTGAGTTCCTTGATTCATAATATTAAAGCACGACAACCATTATTGATAATCAAATACATACGCAAGTACACAACTGGCTATCATCACTGCTTTTAAAGATTTCCATGTAACCACAAGATATCTAATGTCGACATAGTCGATTTGCCAACCTTTTTAGGGGTATCAAAATTGTAAAATAACTCCAGTACATGAGATCCTCAATCAAATTGAAGCACCTTTGCCTCCAGTAAGGATTGATATAAAGGATACTAACTACCATCAAAAAGAAAATAAGGTAAGATACTGAGAAGCTTGCAAAAAAGACTACATGATCTTCTTCATACCATTTTCTCTCACTTTCCTTTGAAGGCTTTTTTGGTTTTGGATTTGACTTATCTACTGGAGTGCAGCCATTCTCCAGTGGTTGTCCGCAAAGAAATGGATTTCCTTCGTAGCTACTCTTCTCAAAAGTCCCAAATTGATCTTTCATATCAGGAACCTTACCAGATAAATTATTGTATGCAACATTGAATATTCCCATAAAATTCAAATCAACCAATGTCGAGGGAATTTCTCCACTCAAACTATTGTGAGAAAGGTCCAAGCTTTCTATCGAATCCAAACTTGAAAATGTTTCTGGAATCGAACCTGTCAATTGATTGTAAGACAAGTTTAGTGAACGAATTGAAGATAGTTGTCCTAATTCCACTGGGATTCTACCTGTTAGTTTGTTGCATGACAAATCTAATCCAGCCATGTAATCAAGGATGCCACCCTTGTAGAATCTAGACATGTACTTCGTTAGAAACTCAACCTCAATATCTTTCCTATCATATGATAAATCTGTATCCGCTGCTGGAAGATATTTTTCTAGAAAACTTTCATATGCTGGAGTTTCTGGTTCTCTGCTCCATACCACAGGAGTAGTATAAGTTTCTGAAAAGGCAAGATCAGTAGGATTTATCTTTCCAAAGGTAATATTGTGAAGACAATGCGGTATTGTCCCAGAAAAGGAGTTCCTTGAAAGATCCATTATGCCTATTTTCTTTAGCAAACATACTTGGTTTGGAATCATACCGGTAAAATTGTTGCCTCCCAACAAAAGTATTCTTAAGTTAGAAAGTGTAGTGATTTCAGCAGGAAGGGTGCCAGAAAGATTGTTTTCGCTAATGTCCAATGTCACAAGAGATGATGAATTGAAAAGAGCTTTCGGTATAGATCCAGTAAGCTTGTTCCCTTGCAAAAGTAGATTAGTCTGTATATCCAAGCAAGAAGGTAAAGGTCCTGAAAGTGAGTTATGAGAAAGATCTATTAAAGATGTTGAACGTAATCCACATGGAACGGGAGCCTCGAAAAAGTTATTACTCATCCTAATGATAGCCACCGGAAACAATGTTAATTTTCCCATCCCCATGGGAATTGTACCAGACATGTTGTTGTTCCCAATATCAAACAGAGTCATGGCATTACAGATTGATAATACTCTAGATAGAGTACCTGTGAACTGATTGCTGTTCAATTGAAGAGTAATTAAGGATGCCAAGTTGAAATGCTTGGAGAAGATTTCACCTTGAAAGCTATTACTGCGTAAATTCAAAATACCCAAGGAGGTACATTTGGAAACCAATTCCTTTGGCACCTCCCCTGAGAATCTATTGAAGGACAAATCCAATCTTGTCAAATAACTCATGTCACCAATTGAAGATGGAAGATCGCCTTCAAAATTATTTCGGGATAGATTCAAAGTTTTTAAATATGGCATTATGTTTCCAATATTTTCTTGAAGCCGTCCACTTAAGTGATTTCCTGAGACATCCATCCAAGAAACATTAATGTGGTGCTCTGGTTGTAAATAAAATGGACCCTCGAAAGAATTATTTCGAAGATATAACAGTCGTAGCCCTGTATTGTTTTCTCGCAACCAAAAGGGAAAGCTTCCTTTCAACTTATTGTGAGATAAATCAACTACTTCCAATATGTGCTGATCAAAGAGAAACTTGGGGATATTTCCAGTTAGCTTGTTTAGATTACAATTCTGCAATACAAGGGCCGTTAATTGAAATAATGGGGTCCAACCCACAGGATTTTCAGTTTCAATCTCAAGTTTGTTGTTGTCACTCATAAATCGAACCACCTTAAGCTTGGAATGATTAGCGAATAAGCTAAATGAGAATAGGCCCTCAAAAAGATTATAACTAAGATCAATATACTCAATAGCTGTGGGACTCAAGCTGGCTACCAGAGATGAAGATAAGTTTCCAATGAAATGGTTACCAGATATATCCAACACTCTTAGCGATGACATATTGTTTATGCATCGAGGAATGATCCCTTCAAAGTCATTGCCAGAAATATCCAACTCTTCAAGTTTCTTCAATCTGCACAAATCTATCATAACAAATAGAATTAGTAGGAGGCTTAAACTGAATGGCCAGTTCCCTTACTTTTTTTAACAAATCAATTTGTTTTTCATTCTCACCTTTAGTAGGGAAAGCTCCATTGAAATTATTATCAGATAACGATATAGCCTTCGCCGAAGATAGTGCCTGAATATATGGAGAGATACTCCCAGTGAAGCGATTTCCACTCATATCTAAAATCTCCAGCCTACTTAAATTTGCCAAATCTATCAAGGAATTTGAAGACAGAAAGTGTTAAAAAAAATATATTTAGAA
Source organism: Carya cathayensis (assembly GCA_011037825.1). Classification (NCBI taxonomy): domain Eukaryota; kingdom Viridiplantae; phylum Streptophyta; class Magnoliopsida; order Fagales; family Juglandaceae; genus Carya; species Carya cathayensis. The sequence continues at coordinate 811,225 of QGSO01000287.1, read as the reverse complement.
AGGTAAAAAAGATTGATATATTAAAGAGACTTTCTACAAATTAAATTCCCTCTCACTAAGTTGCAATAATTTATTTTAGCCTAAATTGGATAGATCAGTTGTTACCTTAGATTGGTAATCTTCCAGCAAGTAGGTTATCTCGCAAGATGAAGACCTCCAAGTTGCTTAAGATTATAAAGTGAATGAACACATATGCTAGTTTGAAATTATTGTACCCGATCGAGGGATCCAGCACATATTTTGATTCAAACATGTGCATACTGAAAACAAAAAGCTAGACTGACTAATGTCAACATTAGCATAGCTCATGAAAGCATGCATGCTCGATCACAATGTAACGACTAAAAGGATAACAAGATAATCAAAATCAAAATAAACTCTAATCATGATGGTATATAATTTTGATAAGATTTCCGCTTTCTACGGTGTAAGTTTGCTTTCTTGCTTGGTTTATTCCATTCCACCAAACTCTTCATTTATATAAAAAGATATGTGAAAGAACAAGGAAAACTACTACTTCATTAGCCAAAATTAAACAAACTATCATGCATGTTACAGGAAAGAAAGGATGTGATATAACTGTATACAAGCCGAATAGAGCAGGGCTGCCAACAAAATTCTAGCTTGTGAGGGATGAATCAATTTAAACTGATTTGTTAATAATTTAAAGTATGGGTGTAAATTAACTCATGATCTCTACAACTAATTACGGACACAACCCGCCATTTTTTTATTTTATTTTGGTTTAATATGTTGAGAGAGCAAGGGGCGGGTGGGGTTCATATTGTTGGTGTGAATGTTAAAGCAGCAGCTAGCAGGGGCCACAAATTAGAAACCAAACCTTCTTTAGCTATGCAACCACCTATTTGATTGCCTGACAGATCAAGACTCGTTAGCTCCTTGAAGGGCCGAAACAGGGACACATTTAGTAACCAATTAGTTGTATCAGTGATATGGTTGAGGGAGAGTCCAACGATATGACCCGTGGTGGAGTTGCACGAGACTTGCTCCCAACCACAGCAGTCACTGCTCATTTGACCTGCGGCTTCAATCCAAGAGGGAAGACGGTCGCCAATATCAACATTGGATTTCAGAAAAGCCTTCAGTCGTAACAGACCAACCCTCTCTTCCTCCAAGCAACCTTTGTGCTCCTGGATTTGCACAAAAATTACAAACGCCCACATCAAACACTTCACCAAAGACAACGGCCTCCTGACTGGAAAACATTGCCACACACCTCGATTCATAATTTCTTGCTAATTAATCAGCTTGGTTTTTGTTGGCATAAAATACTCACTCTAACTTTCTCCATTTTTCTACTGATATATATAATAATACGTTGGGAAGACTTTTGAAAAGGAAAATTATCTCAGATGGTGAGAGCATTAACTACACCGCGTGAAAGACTTTGTATTTCCACATTGACATTAGCTACACCGCGTGAAAGACTTTGTATTTCCACATTGACTTGGACTAATATATACACCCCACATATTACTCCGTGATAGACTGAAAAGAAATGTGGAAACTGAAAAGAAATGATAGACTGAATTGAGCTACTCTTACGGAAAATGCTTGGAATGTATTGCCAACTCGTTTCGTGCCTAATTTTTTTCCTCTCTCTTTGTTTTCTTTGGTTTCCATTTTCTTACGCCGTGACGCCTATTTTTTTTCTTTGGATCTCTTCTTTACGCCGTAACACCCGCGGGAATTTTTTCTCTCTCTCTTCTTCGTTTCTTCCCCCCACAGTCCTCACCTACTCTCACCCACCCTCAACCAATCCCACCTACGCCCTCAGACTCGCTGGCCTTTCGCTCTCTTTATTTTCTTCACGGATCAGCTGCACTACACAACTCGGTCTCTGTTTTCATCACACCAAAACAGAGTACCCCAAACCGAACGACATCTCTGCCACGACCGTAGCTCACACGGAGAACTGCCGTGAAGCCATCTACTGCTCAGTCGTCAGCCACCCTCACACACGGCAATGTCACCACAAGCAGCCAGCCCGACGTCCGATGACCCATCTTCCTCAGCCGCCCAACACCTTAAACCTATCCCACCATCACCGAAGGCCCTGTTTTCAAGCACCAAAACAGAGGACCAGTTCCCCACCGTGAGCCCTCCGCCCGTCCGCCATTCAACGCCAATCGTGCCAACCCAGGCCAACGTATGCGTCCCGGTAACCCATGCTGAACCTTCCCCACTGCCTCCCTCTCCGTTCCTCGTTCCCTCCCGTTAACTCTCTCTGCTCTCTCTCTCTCTCTCTCTCTCTCTCTAGGTGCCCAACGCCAGCTCTGTCTGAAGTGCTCAGCCGCACGCTGGTCTCTGTTTCGTTGAGTTTGTGCTGCCGCCGCCACTCTTTTGTTTTCCTCTTGGGTAAACTGCCGCACAGCCCTCGCTCTAGCTTTAGGGCCCGTTGGATTGAGTCTTTAAAGGTGTTTAAATAGTTTTTAAAATATTTAATGAGAAAATTAGATTATTTGAATTTTGCATGTTAAAGTATTTTTAAATCTCAATCTTAGATAAATTAAAAAGTACTTTTATTTTCTTGCAATGCAAGTAGTTTCCAAGCAATATGTCATTTAGATTGATCTTGAGCAAGGACTAAATTCTTGCACAATGTATTGGTCAAATTGTGCAAGGCATGAATGTCCAAGAGAAAATATTGCTACATTTTTTATATGGAAAATATGATCTTTAAAATGCATATTAATTAGAAATAATCATTATGATTGAGAATCATTGAGAAAATAATAATTGTTAATATGATAATGAACTAAATAATGTAAAAGTGTTTTAGAGTTTAGTCAATTATAAAAAATAATTATTAAATTGGCAATAGCTAAGATAGCAAACCAATGATAGATATGTAAATCAAAACATAGTTTCTGAACAAGTCAAGTCAAGAGGCATATACACAACCATTGTAAAGTGTAGTGTTTGTTACCTAGGGGCATGTACTTGTTTTACACATGATTAGGCTATTAAGAGGACAGTTATTTTGTTTTACACAAACAGAATTTGTTTTGTTCATAAAATTGAACTTCCCAACTCATGTATAGTTTTCCTTCAATGCAAGAATAGAACAGTAGTTTGACATTCTATAGCACGATAACCCTTATGATTGGACCACATTTTTGTAAATGTTCATGGACAAAAGAATTATTAGATGATCATACTTCTAAAAACTCATACCAAGTGTTGTTATTCCTAAAAACAATCGTACATAAACCTAATCCTAAGAGCGTCATAGCACAAGGGGATGACCAAATTTACCTAAAATTTGCACAAAAGAAATCTTAGGGTTAAAAATGTAATTTACAAGAGACAATAAAATTTAGTTAAGGAGGAATAGACAGTAAGAAAAAGATGAACAAGAAAAGAAAAAGAAAACAAGCACTAATCATCTAAATGAAAACCTTGGTTATTTTGCCAGCCAAATAAAAAATATTTGAGAACCTCATGGACAAAAATGTAGCACAACAAACGCAAATCTCAAGGACAAAGAGGTACTTTTACCCATCAAACACATTAGAAACTCAAAGACAGATAGGTAATTTTGCTTACCAAACACAGACATGAAGGACAAAAGATAACTTTTGCATCAAACACAAACTATTAACAAACCTCAAGGACAGAAAGGTAATTTTTCATCAAACACAAACTATTACCAAATATAAGGACAAAAGGGTAATTTTTCCACTATTCACGTGTGGATAGATGCTTTTAGCTTTTTATACAATGAGTAGATATATGACAACTAAGATAATGCCATAGGCTACTGCAATATATATATAACTAGACATGCATTTGATTCAGGGATCACAAAGCTCAAGAGGCTGAACACATAGGATTGCATGCTTCTCAGAGATCTGATAAAGCAAAGCATATCACAATCATTTCAGTATCTGCATTCTGAAACAATTACCACTCTTTAATTTAGAACCCACAAGAGCAGTTTTCATAGAGAAGTACTCCTGTCTAGCTATAGAAACTTATGCCGTGAAAATTTCTATTAACAAACTTCGTTTCAAGGTACTCGACCCCACCCCTAATATTGAAGTCCTCCTGTCTAGATATATAGACATATAAGATGCCACAATTTCTATCACTAGACTTTGTTTCAGGGTATTTGGTCAGGCTACCATTTTCAATTCGGGCACAGAGAGAGAGGGTTGGGAGTTTTGCCCGCAAAGAGGAGAACAAATTCTAATCAATATTAGCACAAGAAGCCAAACTAGTGTGATGGATCTGGAAACCAAACTTCAAAAGTAGAATTCTGATGATGAATGTAAAGCATATGGCAGTACCTTGGAAATTGAGTGAAAGTCACTACAGTACTCATGCTTACCATCTGCATGACATTAAGCTAATTAGATCTTACACACTGAGAAACTTGTTCCAAGTATTAATTAACAACAAGATTCATTCATAATGGACTGATTCACCTGTGATGCCCCCACCACCAACATTTTTTTTTTATTGGTAAAAAGAATTCTTTTTCGTTAGGCTATTTATGCAGGGAATATGGATGGCAAACTAAGATTGCAACAATTAAAACTTCCTGCCTGGGAGGTAGATATATATTTATACCGGAATGTCTAAATATAAGCAGTAGTAGCACATTTGAAATATAAATAAAATATAAAAGAAACAGAATTGTTATTGACAAGCTTACCTCTAGTATTATCAACAGTCTGTTGATGTTTTCCAAAGTACTTCTTATATTGCCAAGCAATCCTCAAACCCTCCTGCAATTTGTGCAAACACAGAAATCGAGATTTTTTGGTCACCCAAATCAGAAACACATAAATAAATAAATGAAGTAAATGGAAGAAGCAGAGCACCTGTTCAGGATCTTGACCACGAGATTTATCTTTATCATCTTTGCATGACCTTGGACCAGGCAAAGTGCCAAATCCTTTTGGTTCATTGAAGAAAAATTCTCACACTGGAATATGTATTTTTTTAGTCAAAATAATAATAAAATATTATTATTTTTATTATTATTAATTTTTTTCCTAAAATTATTATTTTTAAATATATTTTGTAATTAGCATACACTACATATATATGGGATTAATAATACAAATATAATAATTAAAAATATAACTTTTTATATCATATTAAAAATATAATAACAATGATTAAAAAAATAATATATTATAATAATAAAACGAATGAGAAGGTGAAGGTTTGTTGTGTTGTTGAAGGAGAGAGAAGAGGAAAGGGTTGTGAGAGAGAGATAGTGAGAGGAGAGAGAAACAATTAGTAAAAATAATATTTGAGGAGTGAATTGTGTATCTCTAAATTTGTACAAGTACTGTTCATAGTTATGCAAAAATATTGAGATGCATGATCCAATGTAATGAAATTTAGGGTGATATTATGCAAATATGTCTTTGCATATGCATATGCATAAACCAATGCCACTCTTGCTCTAAGCTTGGTGGTTCAAATGCTTATCCTCTTGAACCTAGATTTGGAATTGCACATGCGAGGACGGCTAGAAGGTTCACCATAAGTTGGATTTACCCTTGGACAAGAAAGGTAAAATGTTATTGAGAGATTTTGAATTGTTGATCACATTGGTACAGCTTATTCTGGCACAAGTGAGAGTGTCTTGACAGACTGAGCAACTTTGTTGGTTTTGTTTTGTGCCCAAGAAGAAAGATTCTTGACATGTATCAGAGGCAAAAAAAATTTGTCAAGTAAAAAGTATCCAATTGCATTCAAAGAGCGATGGAGTTGATAATTAAAAGTGTTTGGTCAATCTTCTACTGCGATGCCAGATGAGATGGACAAGTTACCTCTTATTACACAACTAAAAACTTTACAGGTAATTTCATCTCAATTTCTTTTAAGTTCTGTGATACAATTATTCTTGGCCTAAATCTTGTAAAAAGGTTCCTCATTTGACAACTTCAAATGGCAACTTTCGCTGCCTTGAATTTGAATGTTATTAAGATGCTCTGTTGGGCTATTTGGTTTGTTATATATAATTTTTGTACAAGGACTTTTTGTTAGTTGTAGTCGCTAGAGTTAGAACTTAGATGCATTTTCGAATGTGCATCATGTCAGAAACTTTTGTTATTTGGGCTTCTCGTCTTAGTGAATTGATTTTCATATCTTTCTTTTGTGCCATAAGTTGCATAGGGGATACTTATGGTATATACATTCAAATATCATTTGAAGGGTAGCATATTTAATTCCCTCTAAAATTCATTAACCTTTATAAATCCATTAGTTTTAGTGTAACTTTGGCCTTCAAGGTGACTACTTCTGCTTTAAGTACTTTCTTTTGGCATATATTCAAACAAAACTATGAAAAAAGAAAAACTTTTATAACAGTTGGAGAAGTTAACATCTTGAATAAAATGTCAAAACTGATGTCAATCATTATGCCGCCTTCCTGCTTGTTCTTCTCGTGTCCTCTTTCCCCTAAGAGAGTTTACCTGTGTCTAAGTACCTGATGACATCACTGGCCCACTCGAGATTGTTGCTGCCTATGACACAGACCTCTGACCCTATCGCTGGGACTTCAATTATTCTCATCTCGACTTCCCAGGGGAGAAGGGTATCCTTTATCCTAGAGGGTGTATGCGCTAGCCTATCTACCACTACATTATCTTCCCTAGGCACTTGAGTAATGTTGAAACATGAGAATTAGTCGCACACCTCCCAAACTCAAGTTAGGTACTTCTTCAATTTTTCTCCCAAAACTTGGTTGACTATCACTTGCGAGTCCGACTTCACTTCTACCTCGGTCGCCCTTAATGCTTTAGCCATTGAGATCCCTGCCACAATTGCCTTGTACTCTGCTTCATTTTTGGTGGTTTTGAATGAGAGCGTTGCCATGTATCGATACTCCTTCCATTCGTTGTTAATTATGTGGATTCCTACCTCCATTAGCATGATAGGAAGAGTCTTCCATAAAAAGAGCCCACGGTTTCCCTCCTGGGGTGGCGACTACTCCAGTGGGATCCCTGAGAATTCGGTGACAAAGTATGTGGCGCCCCCAAAATCCCCACGTACGGATACGGGGAATTCGAGGCGCCCGGATGGTGACATCACGGGTCACCATCCTAACGACGAGTGCCAAGTGTGTGCAAGCGACACATGTGCACAAGAAGATACGCAGCGGATAGCCAAGTCAAATACTAAGTACCAGAATTTTTCTTAAATAAAATACAAACGGTTCAAAGGTACAGAATAAAATATTACATGATATAAATATTGTTTTTAAAACTAAGTACAAAGCATAACTTCAAATCAGAACTCCGGCGGAGCCGCATCCTCGGGCTCAGCCTCCTCCTCCTCCTCGAACACTGCATCAAAATCTACGGTACCAAAAATGGTGCCGCAGGTAAGTAAAATCTCAATCTTAGATAAATTAAAAAGTACTTTTATTTTCTTGCAATGCAAGTAGTTTCCAAGCAATATGTCATTTAGATTGATCTTGAGCAAGGACTAAATTCTTGCACAATGTATTGGTCAAATTGTGCAAGGCATGAATGTCCAAGAGAAAATATTGCTACATTTTTTATATGGAAAATATGATCTTTAAAATGCATATTAATTAGAAATAATCATTATGATTGAGAATCATTGAGAAAATAATAATTGTTAATATGATAATGAACTAAATAATGTAAAAGTGTTTTAGAGTTTAGTCAATTATAAAAAATAATTATTAAATTGGCAATAGCTAAGATAGCAAACCAATGATAGATATGTAAATCAAAACATAGTTTCTGAACAAGTCAAGTCAAGAGGCATATACACAACCATTGTAAAGTGTAGTGTTTGTTACCTAGGGGCATGTACTTGTTTTACACATGATTAGGCTATTAAGAGGACAGTTATTTTGTTTTACACAAACAGAATTTGTTTTGTTCATAAAATTGAACTTCCCAACTCATGTATAGTTTTCCTTCAATGCAAGAATAGAACAGTAGTTTGACATTCTATAGCACGATAACCCTTATGATTGGACCACATTTTTGTAAATGTTCATGGACAAAAGAATTATTAGATGATCATACTTCTAAAAACTCATACCAAGTGTTGTTATTCCTAAAAACAATCGTACATAAACCTAATCCTAAGAGCGTCATAGCACAAGGGGATGACCAAATTTACCTAAAATTTGCACAAAAGAAATCTTAGGGTTAAAAATGTAATTTACAAGAGACAATAAAATTTAGTTAAGGAGGAATAGACAGTAAGAAAAAGATGAACAAGAAAAGAAAAAGAAAACAAGCACTAATCATCTAAATGAAAACCTTGGTTATTTTGCCAGCCAAATAAAAAATATTTGAGAACCTCATGGACAAAAATGTAGCACAACAAACGCAAATCTCAAGGACAAAGAGGTACTTTTACCCATCAAACACATTAGAAACTCAAAGACAGATAGGTAATTTTGCTTACCAAACACAGACATGAAGGACAAAAGATAACTTTTGCATCAAACACAAACTATTAACAAACCTCAAGGACAGAAAGGTAATTTTTCATCAAACACAAACTATTACCAAATATAAGGACAAAAGGGTAATTTTTCCACTATTCACGTGTGGATAGATGCTTTTAGCTTTTTATACAATGAGTAGATATATGACAACTAAGATAATGCCATAGGCTACTGCAATATATATATAACTAGACATGCATTTGATTCAGGGATCACAAAGCTCAAGAGGCTGAACACATAGGATTGCATGCTTCTCAGAGATCTGATAAAGCAAAGCATATCACAATCATTTCAGTATCTGCATTCTGAAACAATTACCACTCTTTAATTTAGAACCCACAAGAGCAGTTTTCATAGAGAAGTACTCCTGTCTAGCTATAGAAACTTATGCCGTGAAAATTTCTATTAACAAACTTCGTTTCAAGGTACTCGACCCCACCCCTAATATTGAAGTCCTCCTGTCTAGATATATAGACATATAAGATGCCACAATTTCTATCACTAGACTTTGTTTCAGGGTATTTGGTCAGGCTACCATTTTCAATTCGGGCACAGAGAGAGAGGGTTGGGAGTTTTGCCCGCAAAGAGGAGAACAAATTCTAATCAATATTAGCACAAGAAGCCAAACTAGTGTGATGGATCTGGAAACCAAACTTCAAAAGTAGAATTCTGATGATGAATGTAAAGCATATGGCAGTACCTTGGAAATTGAGTGAAAGTCACTACAGTACTCATGCTTACCATCTGCATGACATTAAGCTAATTAGATCTTACACACTGAGAAACTTGTTCCAAGTATTAATTAACAACAAGATTCATTCATAATGGACTGATTCACCTGTGATGCCCCCACCACCAACATTTTTTTTTTATTGGTAAAAAGAATTCTTTTTCGTTAGGCTATTTATGCAGGGAATATGGATGGCAAACTAAGATTGCAACAATTAAAACTTCCTGCCTGGGAGGTAGATATATATTTATACCGGAATGTCTAAATATAAGCAGTAGTAGCACATTTGAAATATAAATAAAATATAAAAGAAACAGAATTGTTATTGACAAGCTTACCTCTAGTATTATCAACAGTCTGTTGATGTTTTCCAAAGTACTTCTTATATTGCCAAGCAATCCTCAAACCCTCCTGCAATTTGTGCAAACACAGAAATCGAGATTTTTTGGTCCCCCAAATCAGAAACACATAAATAAATAAATGAAGTAAATGGAAGAAGCAGAGCACCTGTTCAGGATCTTGACCACGAGATTTATCTTTATCATCTTTGCATGACCTTGGACCAGGCAAAGTGCCAAATCCTTTTGGTTCATTGAAGAAAAATTCTCACACTGGAATATGTATTTTTTTAGTCAAAATAATAATAAAATATTATTATTTTTATTATTATTAATTTTTTTCCTAAAATTATTATTTTTAAATATATTTTGTAATTAGCATACACTACATATATATGGGATTAATAATACAAATATAATAATTAAAAATATAACTTTTTATATCATATTAAAAATATAATAACAATGATTAAAAAAATAATATATTATAATAATAAAACGAATGAGAAGGTGAAGGTTTGTTGTGTTGTTGAAGGAGAGAGAAGAGGAAAGGGTTGTGAGAGAGAGATAGTGAGAGGAGAGAGAAATAATTAGTAAAAATAATATTTGAGGAGTGAATTGTGTATCTCTAAATTTGTACAAGTACTGTTCATAGTTATGCAAAAATATTGAGATGCATGATCCAATGTAATGAAATTTAGGGTGATATTATGCAAATATGTCTTTGCATATGCATATGCATAAACCAATGCCACTCTTGCTCTAAGCTTGGTGGTTCAAATGCTTATCCTCTTGAACCTAGATTTGGAATTGCACATGCGAGGACGGCTAGAAGGTTCACCATAAGTTGGATTTACCCTTGGACAAGAAAGGTAAAATGTTATTGAGAGATTTTGAATTGTTGATCACATTGGTACAGCTTATTCTGGCACAAGTGAGAGTGTCTTGACAGACTGAGCAACTTTGTTGGTTTTGTTTTGTGCCCAAGAAGAAAGATTCTTGACATGTATCAGAGGCAAAAAAAATTTGTCAAGTAAAAAGTATCCAATTGCATTCAAAGAGCGATGGAGTTGATAATTAAAAGTGTTTGGTCAATCTTCTACTGCGATGCCAGATGAGATGGACAAGTTACCTCTTATTACACAACTAAAAACTTTACAGGTAATTTCATCTCAATTTCTTTTAAGTTCTGTGATACAATTATTCTTGGCCTAAATCTTGTAAAAAGGTTCCTCATTTGACAACTTCAAATGGCAACTTTCGCTGCCTTGAATTTGAATGTTATTAAGATGCTCTGTTGGGCTATTTGGTTTGTTATATATAATTTTTGTACAAGGACTTTTTGTTAGTTGTAGTCGCTAGAGTTAGAACTTAGATGCATTTTCGAATGTGCATCATGTCAGAAACTTTTGTTATTTGGGCTTCTCGTCTTAGTGAATTGATTTTCATATCTTTCTTTTGTGCCATAAGTTGCATAGGGGATACTTATGGTATATACATTCAAATATCATTTGAAGGGTAGCATATTTAATTCCCTCTAAAATTCATTAACCTTTATAAATCCATTAGTTTTAGTGTAACTTTGGCCTTCAAGGTGACTACTTCTGCTTTAAGTACTTTCTTTTGGCATATATTCAAACAAAACTATGAAAAAAGAAAAACTTTTATAACAGTTGGAGAAGTTAACATCTTGAATAAAATGTCAAAACTGATGTCAATCATTATGCCGCCTTCCTGCTTGTTCTTCTCGTGTCCTCTTTCCCCTAAGAGAGTTTACCTGTGTCTAAGTACCTGATGACATCACTGGCCCACTCGAGATTGTTGCTGCCTATGACACAGACCTCTGACCCTATCGCTGGGACTTCAATTATTCTCATCTCGACTTCCCAGGGGAGAAGGGTATCCTTTATCCTAGAGGGTGTATGCGCTAGCCTATCTACCACTACATTATCTTCCCTAGGCACTTGAGTAATGTTGAAACATGAGAATTAGTCGCACACCTCCCAAACTCAAGTTAGGTACTTCTTCAATTTTTCTCCCAAAACTTGGTTGACTATCACTTGCGAGTCCGACTTCACTTCTACCTCGGTCGCCCTTAATGCTTTAGCCATTGAGATCCCTGCCACAATTGCCTTGTACTCTGCTTCATTTTTGGTGGTTTTGAATGAGAGCGTTGCCATGTATCGATACTCCTTCCATTCGTTGTTAATTATGTGGATTCCTACCTCCATTAGCATGATAGGAAGAGTCTTCCATAAAAAGAGCCCACGGTTTCCCTCCTGGGGTGGCGACTACTCCAGTGGGATCCCTGAGAATTCGGTGACAAAGTATGTGGCGCCCCCAAAATCCCCACGTACGGATACGGGGAATTCGAGGCGCCCGGATGGTGACATCACGGGTCACCATCCTACGACGAGTGCCAAGTGTGTGCAAGCGACAAATGTGCACAAGAAGATACGCAGCGGATAGCAAAGTCAAATACTAAGTACCAGAATTTTTCTTAAATAAAATACAAACGGTTCAAAGGTACAGAATAAAATATTACATGATATAAATATTGTTTTTAAAACTAAGTACAAAGCATAACTTCAAATCAGAACTCCGGCGGAGCCGCATCCTCGGGCTCAGCCTCCTCCTCCTCCTCGAACACTGCATCAAAATCTACGGTACCAAAAATGGTGCCGCAGGTAAGTAAAATCCAAACACCACTAGATAAAAGCATATTAAACTCAACCAATATGCATGAATGAATGTCAATGCTCCAAAACTCATAAATCATATTTTCCACGCACGCCAAAAACCCATCTGGCTTAAAAACATAACCTTTAAAACCAAGCCTCGCCATTATCCCAGATAATGGCCCAAACCACCATTTTCCCCGAAAATGGATCACAAGACCATCGCCATTTTCCCAGAAAATGGCCCATATCCGAAAACCATGAAAACCAACCAATTATGCATGCACCATGATCTCCCCTAGGGATCATCCGCACACTCTGGCTCTGTGCCACACCGCAGGTAACGTCTACGCGTGTGACACCTACACGAGTGATGCCCAGACTCGCGCCTCCATCTCGCGCGTACCTGGCCAGGCCATCCTCTAGTCCCCGCCACTAAAAGGACCACGGAGTCGACACGACAGCGTTACCGTATCGTGCGATCCGGTCGTCGCCCGGCGACAACCCAGGGGATGTCACTCAGTATTATCCACTCCCGAGTGACCAGAGGAGCTCCACCGAGATAATAACCCATCCCGGCTTGGGCTCGTGATACGCACACTCCCAAAAACCATTTACGCCAATAAAACATGATTTTATCCAATAAAATAAAATACAAGTGCATGCATCATGTAAATGCCAATTTCAATGCTCGACAAATAAATTCAACCATAGCACAACAAATCAAGCAACTCCGTCCTCCATCCATCCGACCCCCGAACTCCTCGGACTCAGTCCGGAATCAGCGAACCAACCAAATAATTTATTGAAAGAGTAAAATACATTTAAATCTAAAAGTAGCGTTTGGAAAATACTTACAGCGCTATATAGGATTTTTAGAAGGTTCGGCGCGAAGCGAACGGCGATGCGAAAGCAACGTAACAGTGCAAATGCACTGTTCCCGTGGGTCGCAAAATACCCACTTTTGACCGGGGACAAACCAAGACACCAAATTGATAGGGAATGGTCTAGAGATGTTTATGAAGCTAGTGGAAGTGAGTTTTGGCCGTGGGTGGCGGCGAAAACGCCGGTAGGGGCGGAAAAAGGGCAAATCGGAGTTGAGCTCGTGGGAGCCGCTCCGGTGACCGTTTGAGGCCGGGGATGGGTGGGTTAGGTCGGCAAGGAGTAGGGGAAGAAGTGGTGAAGAGGTGGTGGCCGGAGGTGGAGCGACGGCGGCGGATCG